>JAOTOM010005058.1:395000-830337 GCA_034440615.1 Ashinkailepas kermadecensis
TAATGACACACGCAAGGGCATATTTTAAAAAGTTTTCCTTAGGGGAAGATGGCCACAAAATACACACAAAAATGAAGAACTTAATCGGGATCGGCAAATTGGTTCCTAAAAATGTATGCATTTACACTTCACCACGCGGCCTATGACATGTCAATCAGGACCCGGAAATTAACTCTGGAATCCCAAAAATAACTCCAAATGCGTCAAAATTAAGTATGGCTCTCTAAAAAAGCGTGCCTTTGCCATGAAAGAAACGCACCGGGCCTCAAAAATCACGACGGGAATAGGAAACGGAACTCGCACTCCGAAAAAAAGAGGTCACAAGAACTTGTGCCTCCCGACAACACGCACTGCGGCCCCGAAGACTCGCGCCTGACCCCAAAGCAAAATCGCGCAGGAGCTCCCAAAAATAGTGGTGGGACCGCAAAATTTCCGTCGGGATGCTTACAATTTGTGCCGGGGATACAAATAAACAATGGGGCCGAAAGCTCATGACAGGACCATATAAAAAAAAATCCGAGGCTTAGAAAAATCCAGCGGGGAACCAGAATCGGGGCCTGGAAAACCGACCTGGAATCCCATGAATCGTGCATAGCGCCGAAAAAACGTCCCGACTCCCCGACAAAAATAAAATCTGGCCCGGCCCCAAAAATCGCAGTAATCGCAGTCCCAATGATGTACCATGTGCTCCAGTATCGATACCTGGTGGATACGAACACACCCGGGATCTCCAGCCATGGTCGCCGGAGCGAGTAGGGCGAAAAGGCGAGTCGTAGGGGAAGGGGCAAGACAACACTCTTTATAACTCAAAGACACTTCTGGGAGGTTCGAGTGTACCAGTCTCCCTAGCATTTTTTTTTGTCCTCCAGTGGCGCTCCTCGGTAAGAAAATGTGCACATCCAGGTACATTCACAGCGGCGCCCATCCAAACAAGCTTCCCCTCATGACAATTCCTGGATCCACACCTGGTAAAACCTGATACTGTTGGTAAAATACAACGCCCACATCAAATTCGAAACTCTGTCGGGCCAACGGCGTTACGACGTCAATCATGGTCCAACCACTCTCAGCCACATTAGGCTATAATGTGGTCGAGATGGTTTGTAGAACCCTCCGAACAACATTGGGTTGTCCTAACTTAACTTGACATAACTTAGCCTAACTTCCTTTTTGATGACATTTTTTCAGTTTCATTTTTATCCTCAAACATTTCAAGTTAAATATCCAACCTAACTGACCCATCTCAACATCTTTTGTTGCCTTTTGCAGGTAAAATTAACTTGTGAACAATTTAAACTGCAATAATTCCATAGTTTATTAAATTTGCCATGACTGTAAGACAAAAACTCTCCTTTGAAAACTTTGGTAACCTTTGATCTGATCCAGGATGACAAAAGTCCAAACCCAAATAATTTGGCAATATACCTAAAATAAATTGTAATAGTTGAATGGCACTGAGAGGTATTCAACTGTCATGTCAGCACTTGTCATGTCAGACATTGGTCATGTCAGCAAGCAAGAACTTAAGTTTTAAAAATTTCCTCCTTGGACCTAGCACAAAATCTTGGAAAGTAAAAACCTAATAGGTACATATGTGTCACATACTGAATTGTCTGCAGAAGGCATATGCAACTCCATGAAGTATTTTGTATGAGTAAGGTATGTTCATAATATTTTTCCCATATGGTAGACATTGACATCACACAGGATTACACAAGTACCTCACACAATTATGACATGTTCAATCATCTTGTGGAGGTTTCATAATGATCAGATAAGTAGCTTCTAAGATTAGCCATGTCTGCATGCCAAAAAAGAGCTTTAATAAAGAATTTCACCCTTATAGCAGGCCAGTCACCCAAATTTAAACTACGTGCACTTGGCACACTTGGTAAACTACCCACATTTCACACTTGCCTCATCCCTTGATTAGACAGTGGTCCCTCTTGTCTGTTTACCTTCCTCCCCATTACACATAGGTACAGAGCATGATCAGGCTATATCTAAAACTGTATAGGCCATTTAGGGAAAAATAAGTTGTGAATCGCAAGAAAAGCTACTACACTTGATGGAGAAGCATAGCACATATCTTCCTACGAAAACATTTTGTTGGCAACTATCAACAAACTTTTTAATGTTCAATATATATTTCACTGGTGCCTGTATACGGCCATGGCTGGTGCCGCTGGTGCATAGGCCTTCTTCCCATGCCAGAAATCTAACTAGGTTTTTTCAAAGAATAAACCACGATGCAAGAAAAAATAGATGGAACAGATGAAAAATAATAGCGCACAGCCTCAGAGCAAGTCAATTTTCCTGAAAAAGACATTAAAATAGCTTTAAAATCTGTATATATACCATTCCTTTCAAACCCTCATCGACCAAACTCGATGGTACAGGTGACGGCTCGCAGATCTGCACGCACCACAAAGTAACAAATTCAGCCAATCAGCGGCTAAGGATCGGAATATATGACGCTTTTTAAGATACAAAAGGGCACATCATTTTCCATCTGGCAAACGACGATCGTCTGGTCCAAGTCGTGGCCAGATACCTGCCAGTTGAACTAGAGATGAGTGCGGTTGCCGTTTGGATACGTACGTTAGAAGTTTGTTTCGTGGTTTACGCAATAAGTTATTTTTCATTTGTAAGTTTTCGGTTCATTCAATTTTATAAATATTTCTGACCTGACATGGATATTATCATTGGAACTACTAGTCGCGTATATTTCTACTTCACATTATTTTATGTGGGATCGCTCTATCTCGGAGACCGAGTGGTCTGGCAACACAGCACAATCCGCTGTAAAACTGGCTACGGCCGCCTGGTAGTTTGTACCGGCCTTATCGGGCCAGCTGTAACTGACCCTCCCAGCGGGGAGGGGGGGGGGGGGACCTGTGCAGGCCAGCGCTCTAACCAACAGAGCTACCGGGGCGGCAACTGATCTACACATACTCTGAACATTTATTTCCTCTCATGCGATGCTATTGAGTGCTTTGGAGGTACGAGGCCATTCTCGAGGTCACGTTCGAACACAATGGGTGTACAACGAACTCGATTGCTAAAACGTACACCTTTGGGTTATCCTGTGCTATTGGGTAAATGTCATCGATCGGATACATGTCCGTTGCCATTGCGTGACCCCACATAGTTGAGTTGGGGTTATGGTCATATGAGGCCAAGGTCATCCCGTCACCCGGACCTGTCGAAAATACAAATCGGTTGTAGAAGTTTGCAAATTACTTCGTTGAGGTTGCCATGAGGAAACATTTTGTAGTTTGTTTGCGAGGGTATGGAGGAGAGGAGAAGGAGGCATATTAGCAGACCCCGGACAAATCCTACCTACGCTACTGAACATTACCCAACGTTTTTTTTTAAACAAAACAAAATGAATTAATACGGAACTAATCCCAAAAACCACAGTCGAGTGGCACACAATACATTATTGATGGCGGACCGAGTGGGCCTTCATTTCGGGAGACATGCAGCATCTCCATGTAGCATGTGCGAGTTTCTGAACTGAATATCAGTAGTCGCCCTCTAGACAGCACAAGCATGGAATCACTCAAATGTCCATACTGGTCATAGACCCATTGTCCGAGCCGTTAGCCACCAACACGTCACCACCGCCTGCGATCGCCATCACTTACCAGGACCACCCCTTTTCCAGCCGTCACGTGGTCGCCCTCTGCAGTGTGTGTCGCTTGGCACTGGCACCGACACTTTCGTGACGCTTTGCAGCGCACAATAATCCAGCTGTGTCACGGTCGGTAATGCATTTGCTGGCCGCAGCTGTTCGCATGCGGGCCGCCTCCGCCACTCTGGTAGCGACGCGTCGGCCGTCAACAGAGGCGGAGGCAGGGTCAGACGGCAGCGCAGCAGAACGGGGGCACGAGAGGACTCGGTCAGAGGCATCCGAGATGAAAACCCACGGGTCCACAGGGGTATCAGGCTCACATCATAACGAAGTGATGAATGCTTGGAGGCACACATATTAGGTACCAACAGGGGTGTTATTTTATATGCTTTTGAGGAAAAGTTCCCCCTTAATGTTGGGTTCTCCCGCAATAATTTCAGCGCTTAACATGGAACCATATGGAGTGTGATCCCCCAACCCATTTGGGCCCACACGTTGCCTTCATGTATTGTGCCACCCCAATAATTGTCAGAAACCAACGCCTGTGGGTACCACTATGCATGCTTTGCAAGCGCATTATGCGACGGTGGGTTCGATGAATGCATCTGAGGCAGGGGCGGATTCAGCAAGTTTCACATTGGCTGGGGGTGGGGCACCCATCTCTAGAGGGGCTCGATTTCCTCCCTTTCGTGATGGGAGTGTGCACATGTACCATGTGCCCTATGGCCGCGCCTGGTCTGAGGTACAGCGCTATGCTGCTGTTGGCTGTGGTGCAGCCATCGACACAATGACTGCACACGATGCAGCTCGACATGCGCCGCCTCTGATGAAGGGGTCACTGACCTTCGCAGCGACCAACTCCACCTGTGCGTGAACTGCTGTTGTCACCTGGTGGACAGGTATCGAACTACAACTGCCAGTGTACAACGATAGATGTAGAGAGCTGTGGTTGTGTGCAGCCTTGCTCGGGCGTTGTTCAACTACGCTAGTTACCTAGCAATATTTACGTGTTGCAGTGGTGGGAGGATTTGTTACTTACTACCTTGAAGTGGACAGAGGATGGAATTATTCCGATTGCTGAATAGTGGATAAGTTCAGCTAAATTGGGGGGGGGGGGTGCAGGAGGAAAAGGGCAGAGGAGGCAGCGCCCCACTCCCTTCACAGTTCGGGCGAGTTTAATATTGACCCAAAGGGCGGTACCTGAGGTGCACAAAACGTCAAGAATGTCACCTACAAGCATTGAAACCCATAAATCTGTCACATTTCGAAACTTTCGGATTTTACCTAACCTACTCCAATAGCACAGGTCCCCCAAAACGGCATAGCACAGGTCTCCAATAGCACAGGTCGCCGCAATCGAACCCTATCAACTGTCACGGCGTATCTGTGACAGCATGCTGCACCATGGTTCAGCCTAATGGAGCTGGCTGCGTGCAGCCGATATTGTGCACCGGGATCTGTCCCAAAAGAATTAGCGCTGCCAAATGTCCGGTTCCGAAATTGCAGTGATAACTTACCGAAATATAAGTGAACAGTTTGTTAAATACCCAAAAATAAACTCCGCATGAAATATTTTTGCGCTAAAATGTCTTTCCTGAAGTGATATATCTCCTTTATGTGGTGAATGCTCTTCCTTCTTTGAATAATGATTATCTGTCACAACAACGGCACAGTTTCAGCCAATATCTGTCACCTACGCTGGTAGGCGAGTTGGCAGGTTTGTGCACCTCTGGACGGTACATACAAAGTATCGACTTCAAAGGCAGTTGTCTCCAACTTTAGGAAGGTTTCCGCGCCACTGCCAAACACGAATTGGCATTCTTCACAGAGGCGAAAAAAGCCAACGACACGCCGACGCACGTCGGTGACAGCTAAAGGGACACGGAACACTAATGAGACAGCCAAAGGCTGACATGTATTTTTATCTCCAAGCTTCAAGAAACTTCTTTTCTTTAAATAAATCGTATCAGTCCATTTCTGGGCTAGTTTATATTGGAAGATAGCATATTTGATATAGTGGTAGCGTCCTTATGAGACAGCTGCTGGCTGAAAAAAATATGCGGCACAGGTGCCGAACTATGCTAAATTCTCATAGACGTCGGCGGTATGCCGATGAGACAGCTCCTCATGCGGGACATTTGTGGCGCGTTGAGCCTTATTGGATGACCTTGCTGAACGAAGTGAATCGAGTCCTGGGAAATGACGTCATGGAAGTTAAGGGACGTCATGCTTGCCCTTAATTAGCGCAATAACTCCCAACAGAAACCAAAAACATTACCACTTTCTTTCATGGATCCGCGGGTACATACGTAGTTTTCTGTGATGTTATTTGGAGAACAAATTATACCTGGTGGTTTGAATGTTTTCCCATTGAATGGTATGAAATTAAATCTCTTTGAATGGTATGAAATTAAATAGCCTTGGGTTTCCAGTGATCTTTGTCCACCGGTTGGTTCGTTTACCAAGTCCTCGGTGGGAATAAAGACAATTCTGTGTTCTTTTTTGCACTTGTGAGGAGCTGGAACGATGGGGAAGTCGACGCCTTTTGCACCGTCAAGGAAGAAGGTGAATTGCGGCTATGAAAGCTGTAATTTTGAATGAGAAATGCGCAACACAAAGAGGAACAACAAGTTGAGGCATGGAGGGCAGCTCTTGCGCGTAAAGAATATGTCTTTCGGTGTTGGAGGAAAGTGGGAACGATGGTGCAGACCGGTGCCCAATGATGATGTCAACGCATCACCAGGAGCAGGTAATTAATGTTTTTTTTGGTGGTGATTCACTGGACAATTCCATGCAAGCAAGACATTTATTTTCTTGTGCTGGCTATGCCTGCTGACCGGGTTTACGTACCTAGGTAGGTAGGTAGGTGCCTACATACTGCAGGGTTCTGTCTGTGCTTTGTAATCCTAAATGTGGACAAGAAGTTGTGGAGTAATGCAATATGGAGAGGGTGCTTTTCTTTCAGCCTGCGACATCTGAATCTCTGATTGTGCTGTCCAGTGAGTCTTGAGCATTTTATTGCAGAGCTGTTAATTGTTGAACAATACCATTCAACCCCCAGATAAGAAGAATGAGATAATAATTTGCTGGAGAGGATGATGTTCTTGGTGCCAGAAATCTAGCAATAATCAATTTTTCATATTGTACCGTGTCCACATTCCCAAGATACAAATTAGCTTCAACTTCTGGCAGCAGGCTGACTTTATTTGATGTGGATTTAATACATCTAGTTGTGCCACTGAAATTTTCAATGATGTAATGTCAATAGGTTACATCATACCATTCCAATTATGCCTATTCCTACTAAATCAGAATCTTTGTGTGCTGCTGTAACCACAAAAGGTATTGTGTATTGTTATCACATCCTTCACAGCTGCATCATTGTTATTTGTGGCAAATTGGAATTCAGCAAAATTTGGCCATCCATGACACCTAGACAAATATGTTTACAATTTTAGATCAACTGTATTCATGCTCTTACCCTTAAGCCAGCCAAGACAACATGGTAAATTTGTGCCTGGAAGGTGTTTTTTTTTTATTCTCGGCGGACCTTATTTTTTGCAGTGCAATAGTTGTGAAGGTAACCAAGATGATGAGACCAGCCATTTTATGTGCAGAAAATGGGTGCAACAGTAAATTTATGTGCAAGAGTAGAAAAGTGAATGCATAAAAAAATTTAAATAAAAATTAACTATTACCTGACCTCCCCTTGAATAAAAAAAAATATAAAAAAGGAATACTGGAAAATTTCAAACAATTTGTTTTCTTCAAATTACCCAACTTATAAAAATTTAACACAACCAAATGAAACCTAACATAATATGCTTTGAAAGAAAAACAATTTCCAATTTTGTTTTGAGGATTTTGCTGATTTTTTTAACCACTTCCAGCTTATGAAACCAAAACTAACCTAACCAAACAAGTATTATTGCAGTTTAAGGTAACCACAAGACAAGTTTTGCACACATTTTACTTCATAAAACATACAAAGGGGTTAGTTTTCGTTAAGTTAGGTTAGGTTAGGCTTTTGTTGTAAGCTATGCTTTTTTGGGAGAAAAATGGGCAATTTTCAAAAAATGTTGAAGTATTCTTTGTTCAAAAACAGCTTAGGCTGGGTTAGGTTAGATTTGATTAGGTCTTTTGCTTTTCAATTTTTTAAGAAATGAATTGTGTGCAAATTATTCATTTCTTAACAGATTGCATGGAATGTTAGGCTAGGTTAGGTTATGCTACATATTTTTTCTTTATTTTGAATGTTACTTTGTATGCTATATTACAACAACTTTGTATGCTACTTACTTACAACTTTGTATGTTATACTTTGTATGCTATATGCCGCCCCCACCGGCGTCCCCCAAAATTATTTTGTGGATTTGATGGTGACAAAACTCACGATTCGAAACATAAAAAGTGCTACTCTCCAATTTCTAGCTGAAATATGTATCAACTGCAATGAGAATCAAACATGCTTTTTAAACGCGGCGAAGCAAGCGTGTGAGGCACTTGTTTTATTAACCATATATGCAAAGAATTTGAGACAGCTCACAGGTTCGTCGGTGACAGCTTCAGCATTTTTTTCACCCCTGATTCTTCATCTACTGGTAGACCAATCCACACCGATCGAAATTCCCTCCTGACCTCTCGACACGTGGTCGCCCTTCCGACACCGTCACATCGACGATCCGCCAGGTCACGCGATCGGTCCCCCCTAAAATTCCCTCCTGACCTCTCGACACGTGGTCGCCCTTCCGACACCGTCACACCGACGATCCGCCAGGACACGCGATCGGTCCCCCCCAAATCGGTCCCCCCTAAAATTACAGAGGGGATGAGTGGGTCATTTTGTAATCCTTTGTATGACACCATTCTCACGAAAGCCATTTCAATTGGCCCTGTCACATACAATTTATATCAAAGTACAGTTTGTGCATTTAGCGTTGAAGTTTTCGTTAGTCGATGCATTCAAAAGAAAACTAACACCATACTCTAACTAAAAAACTAACAGCGCAAACGTCGCTATCCAAAATGACGTCCATTCAACTATATTTTTTGTCGATGAGTGAAATTCGATGGCATACATGTGTGAAAGTTGGTTACCTACTGTCCGGTACAAGCAGGCTGATCAGCTGC
Organism: Ashinkailepas kermadecensis; assembly: GCA_034440615.1. NCBI lineage: Eukaryota > Metazoa > Arthropoda > Thecostraca > Neolepadidae > Ashinkailepas > Ashinkailepas kermadecensis. The sequence goes on from JAOTOM010005058.1 coordinate 403,768, forward strand.
TGCCAGATAAAGTGATGTTGCATTTTTCTGTCAAATCGTAAGCTGAGGCATCTATCACCGAATCATTGAATGCATTTCCAATTTCCCTGACATCACGTACACCCTCTTACTTCCGTCACGCCCCGTCCTTTCCCCACATTCGTCACTGCCACTGCTATTACCCCAAGCCATCTTTTCCAAACTTTCTTTGAACATCTCGTATCCCGTGCCCATCCTGTCTGCCCTTTTCTCAGCAGGGCCATGAGCGATCCAGTAAACTCCTCTGCACCCTTGTCGCGCCGTGGGGTCGCCGTGTGGGACACGGCCTCTGGGGTTAGTACGCTAAAGGAGACTCTGTTGTGGACAAGGGTGTCGTCCAAGTTGCTGTCCTACAGCTACGCGGGGAGCTGGGCAGGAAAGACGTCTGCGTTCCGGTTATACTACAGTCTGGATGAAGACGAAGTGATCTTCATCTTCAAGTCGCATTTGATTTTATGCCTGCAGGCTGAGGAAGCTGCAGTCTCTGAAACTCATGATCAGATCAGTGATTCTGGTGGGGTGTTGAGGCCTGCGGTGTGGCAAGCATCCCTCGTTGCGGTCGTTCAAGTAGGCTGCTATGGCGAAAGGTCTGCCACTGAGCTCACCTGGACCAAGAAGACGCAGGAGAAGTTTGTCGAAGGGCGAGTAAGTGGCGTCGGATCGCTCTAGACAGAAAAGGAAATGGTTTAAGATGCTGCGGAATCTAGAGGACTGTGGTGGGCCATTCACCAGCGTAGGGGAGGTAGAGCGGAACTAAAACTTCTCCGTGTCCGACGAAATCAAGTAGCAGAGACTGCAGCAAGACGTGGTGACTCACTGAAGCGAGAGTGTAATTCGCCAAATTCGCCAGTCTGAGCAGCACATCCCTGTCGAGCAGGGCACAGCCTGGCACAGCAGCAGTAGTGGCGCAACAACAACACAACACAAATGATAGCTGAGCAAGATGTGGTCGTGACACTCCATCAAACCTCGCCGGTCGCAGCGCTTCTTTCACTTCGAAGAAAACATTCAGGTCTACATTAACGAACGTTGTAGCAGAAGAGTAGTTGCTACAACCTAGGATCAAGCATGACAGATGTACTCGATCGATGCGTAGGATGCACGTTATGGTGCATCAAATGCCCCAATGTATGAAGTTTAACTAGCTTGTAGTCCAATTTTGTTCTGCCTGACTCAGATAGCAATACTATGAATTATTATGGAATTTGGATTAGGTTCACACCCACCACCATGAGTATAACGTTTGATTATTGATTCATTCCACAGCAACATAACCAGCATAAGTGTAATTTTGCACACCACCCTTGCAGATCTTCTCGAAACTGTTTCTGAGGGGCTCGCTTATGTCCTAAAAACGAAGCTGAGGTGGAAGAACCAGAGCGACTGGCCGTCAATTCACAACAGTGACGTCAAAATAAGACGTCATGATGCAACTGCGTTAGATTAAATACTTACATCTCCGGAACCATGGAACATATTTTCAATCTGAAACCATCAGTTGGTAGATTATTGTGTGTGCTTCGTTATGCATATCTGAAAAAATGGTGAAAGATTGGTGTGAGAAAATATACATTTCATTGCACAATCAATTTGCCCAACAAATGAGTGCTTCCATTTTCTTCAAGCTGCAATATTTGTATTCGGTGACCCGCCTTACCGCGTGGCGGTCACATTACGTTGGGTTTCGGAGTGCAATACTATCTACCAACTACCGGACTGAGGGTAGGACGGAGCGATCGTCATCCGGGGCAGCGGGCCGCCGGCCCCCACTCCGCCGTCGTCGCCCGCCTGTGATCTTTGGCCGGTGCCTCTCGCATCCTGCGGCTGCTGCCTATTCCTCTGTATTCTCCTCGGACTATTTGTGCCGATAGATCGTGGGTGCCCGTCGTTTACTTTCGGGAACCGTGATGGGATAACTTAACACTCGCACGTCCGGCGGTCCGCGCCAACTTCGCATGTCCGGGGGGGGGGGGCAGATGTCTGCCCCCCTAAGATCTCGAGAACTATGCTAGGTAGCGACAAACGAAAAACGGCTTTGGATAGCTGGTGACAAGCTCTATCGCAAGTATTTCGGTCATTTTCTCGCTCAGATCAATATTTAGGTCGCTGGGTCATCATATGTCAAATTCGACCAGATCGGGTGGGACCCTCAGATATTGGCACACATCTCAGGACCTGTAACAGATAGAAACAAACTGCAAATGCTATTCGACAGCCCTTGAAATGTGCTATCGACATACGCTGTGTAATTTAAGGTCAGGTCAACAGATGGGTCACCGAAACAATGACCTCAGGTCAAGGTCATGGGGTAGAGTAGGGAGGTCATATAATATATCAATCGACACGTTGGGACGATACAAGCACAATGACGGTGATTTCAGCCTTCTAGCTCAATGCATTGCGATATAATGCGCAGAAATGTGCTAGTGATTTCAGGTGACCTCAGCTGACCTTGGTGGGGCTACTGAGTAAAAATGTCAGCGATAGCATTGCGAATAGCTTCCAACTACCCGCCATAACGGTTGGAGGTCATTCCGAGAGCAAATATGTAACCAGGAAACATTTGTATATTTTTCCATAGGCCTAAATGGGTAAGCCATGGCCACGACCTGACCTCAGGTCAACGCTTCGAAAAAACCGTGATATACATATTATAGACCCTGATAAGATCATGACGTGATATAAGTTTGAAATCAATCGCCCAATTATTGTGTGAGTGATGCCACCTAGAACTCGGAGGCACGTTAGGTCACTTCGCCTGACCTCGTGACCTGACTTGAGATGACCCAGGGTAAAAATTTCTGAGGATATGCGGAAAAGACCACTGAGCAGCCATGCGAGGTTTTGCCTTGCTAATCCGATTAGTATGGCGGCAAAGTAGGAAAAACTGCAGGGGGGGGCAGATATCCGCCCCCCCCCCGGACGTGCGCGGGTTAACATTTATTTTATATTCTGCTGCTGTGGGTTGTCTGTGAGATCCTCATAGCCAGTCCTGTATAATGCTGAAAATACTTGGATCATAGGTACCGGATGTTCCAGAAAACACATTAGGTACATACTGAGTCCAGCTTTGAAAATGTATTGCACCATCTTTTTCGAACAAAGCACTTCATTGCAAGCAGCGCGCCAGCCGCTGGAACTCCCAGGGTCCAGACAAATTTGTGTCACTCTGGAACGCATATCACTTGGCGTTCTTTAGGTCCGAAGTAGCCATGATGCCACGGGCGTTGATTTATGAAAATGATTGTAGGTGAGGGGTGTTATACATGAAGGCAATGGGCGGATCCAAATGCATTTGAGAGCGCACTCCATAGGGCCCCGTGCTAAAGTTAAAATAATTGGGGAGAGGATGGAGGGGGGGGGACAAAGCCAACATTAAGGGGTACTTGCCCTCTAAAATATATAAAATAACACACGTGCATGATGCACAATGTACCGCGTGATATGATCCAAACCAGCGCCACATAATGGTACTTCGCCACAATGGTACTTTGGTTAATGACAGATACACTTGTATCAGAATGCCTACATGTCCAGCTCTCAGCAGGTCTGGGATCTGTTGCATGACGAGCTAGATGACGCCTCATGTGCGGCCACCGTAGTGTGGTCAACCGGCCTGAATGCTCTGGTGCCTTTCATGGACTTGGCTGATGAAAGCCTGTCCTTCAGCCAGCATCGGGTTTCGGCAGTGTCCTTATCTGTGTCGTAGATGAAGCCGACACCAGCAGGCAAGGATCACATGCACACGCGCCATAACTGTCAGACGACTTATTAGTACCTAATTTAATATTTGGACGAAAGCAGATGCCGTAGTACATATGGTCGTAGTACATACGTACATATGGTCATTACGATGGAATCAATAGAGCCATCCGGTTACTACGGCTGCCACCGCCATCTCCTCCACACCGTGGGCACTGCCGCCGTCAAATATTTTCTGTCCAATAGGTGTTTTTTTTTCGGTGAGCCAATTCGTGATCAAATTATTTGCACAGTGAAATTGTACTTCTACTTCTCATACCTTGTATGTAGGTGCTGCAGAACTCGAACATCACCTGAGACATGCTGATCCAATCCGTTTCTGGTCGCTGTTGGCTGGCGTGTGTCGTCAGTCTTTGGACGGCACCACCAATACGGTCGCAAGGTCCTTTCCATGGCAAGTAGCACACAAATTCCATTCACATTCTATGCTGAAGTGTTCTTTATGCATAATCTTGGTTCGGATGTATTTTGGGGTTGGGCCACACAGCCGTCAGTGAAGTAGTGAACTTTTGTGTACATTTGTATTTGTTAACTAGATGTTAATTTGTGTATATTTGTATTTGTTAACTAGATGTTAATTTGTGTATATTTGTATTTGTTAACTAGATGCGTTTGACAACTTATGCTTGAAGCATTACGACAGCCTGTGCCGTCGGCTTCAGTGCAGATCACGAATGGACGAACGGCTGCCTGAGTGTTTTCCCAGTGGTATCCATGAACGGGAATCTTGCATGATAGACGAATAATGTGTAGAAAATTCGCCAGTTGCTATACCTTCGTGTTTCAACAGATTACTTTTCAAATCATTCAGAAATCTGTTCTGTGGCGGGACAATGCAATGATGTCGACGCAGGCGGAGAATGTGCCGATAAACTTCCGATAAACTGCCACAACCGTGCCGATAAACTCTTCCTTTTCTGACGCACCAACACCAGTGTTGTTCGGTAAGTACTAGTCCACTGCATGTACTCTAGTTCATCACCTGCCTCGACTATTTCCTCTGTTTCCAGGAATTTCCCAAGTTCAGTCCGACTCAGACATTTGCCGCATTTACCGAGCATACATTGTTCACTGTCGATGCCGCACTGTTTTGTGCGTTAACTCTGTCGCTGTAAAATCGGCACTGATCGCTTTGACTAATAGCTTGGGATTTTGATGGTGTAAGCGTATGCACAGAGTGTGTGCCACTAGCACCGGCCAAACCGCAACAGGATGGTCTGAGGCCGGCAAATGTAGGGAATCCTACACACGCCGCTTTCTCTGCCTTCTATCTTTGATAAATCTCGCGCAGATTGGATAACATTCACATGTTTTTGATAGTCTCCATTTGCATCACGCACTTTGACCTTGCTCATTTTCCACCGGGCAGAACCAGCTGACGTCGTCTTGGGGTCATTCTTTGGAAACTCGACACCTCGATAACACAGCACCACCTCGGATTCCCATGCAAGTTTGTGTATGGGGTTGTCTAGGCCCGAGAACACGAATCTGAGGTTTTTAGGTCGCTAGGTCTAACGGTTATTGCCTCACGATGACGTCATATGCTGACTTTTTTCTGCTCATTGCAAATTTCAATGCGATTTAACTCCGAGGTTTATCATTATTTTCCCATTCTGTAAAATGTTTTGTAAAGCAGACGTAGTATGGTATTGCATACATTTTTTTAAAATGAATTTATACATCCATGTTTTATTATTTTTTACATTATATATTTTATATAATATCATTTTTCGACAAATGTAGAAGTGTCGATTTTCGAAAAACATCCATATTCTGATTCTCCGTGCAATTCTGCATTAGGAACAATCAAAGATAGAATGGGCGCACCCCTGGAACACCGTCAGAAAAATCGTTATAACATAGCACAGGCCTCTGTCCTGGCTGTTGCAGCAGCGCTATGCACAATGCAACTATGGGCGAGAACCTCGCTGCTGGATGCCATCCAGGGTGGGGGTAGGGTTCAGGTTTGCGGTGGGCTGCGTCGGTCATCTCCAATCAGCAGCGTATGTATTTAGTGGGGAGGGGGGGCTGGGGGACAATGCGCCGTAGTGTTTATACGGTGGGAATTTCCGGTTGTCCAAGAATAATCAAGTTGCGACTGCAGTCGAGAATGGCATAGAATGACATAGCAGCACAGAACAATTCAAAACGCGCTGCATTTCATGAAATTTCTAAAATATACATCCGGTTTTACGTAACCTGTCACTAATTCTTCTGAATGTAGACCATATACGCAGCGGTCTGTGAGCAGGCACGTAGCCAGGAACTCTGTCAGGGGGGGGCATCTCACCAAAAGGGCCCAAGGTCAGCTCCAAAAGGGCACCAAACCTTCCTTGGCGGCGGAAGTGTTGCTGACTGGGGGTGGGGGGGGGGGGGGAGCGATGTCGGTGAGCGCGCCCGTGTGGCGGATGTGTTGCTGAGCGGGGCGGGGGGGGGGGTTGGGAAGCCGTGCCTGGCTTGCCCATACTCTCGCAAAATCGCTACAGATCTAGTATAAGCTGCTTCCCTCAGGGGGACTCAGGGGGGGCATGCCCCCTGGCTGCCCCCTGGCTTTGTCACTGTCTGTGAGAGATGCGAAATGACCGTACTGCACGTACAATTCGATCACTGTCGTAAAAACGCGGGTCTAGGCGAGGCCGCATAGCACGTAATACGAGTGTCATGGAAACACGATCGTCTTGACAACGGAGACGCGATTCGCACGATGAGATGTAGCGGCGTCGTTGTTGGGGTCTGACATGCTAGTTAGTCGTCAGTAGCCTTCGGTGCTGTGTGTAACATTGGTGAGGCTTCGCAAGCGAATGAAGAATGGCACACAGGGTGTTAGTGGCAACATTTTGTGCGAATCCTTTCAATTCACACCCAAAGCATAAGAGGTCAGGTTTGAGACCACTAACCCAGGAATACATCGACAAACATCCCAGTATTACAGGTGTGTTGCATCCAGGGGCAAGCCTTTGCACCACATGCAGGAAGCAAGTGCCGTGGAAAGATCAGCAAATTGCAGATCCCTCACAGCCCAGCACATCAGGTGCTCAGCATAGTCGGTCCCAGAGCTCGACACAGGATACCGCTGAAGCCGAAACATCGTCATCGTCGTCACCCTCACGACCAGCAAGTGATGTCTCTCCCGACAGACAAGCCACTGACGATCTTCGCCGTATTATGTTGGTGGTTGGAGAAACGCCAATCCGCACAGGTAACTTCAGCGCTATATACTAATATTACACATACGTCACGCATATCTTTGTAAAACATAGAGCTCAGTTGTAATGGTTGTAAGAGAAGCACTGGCGGCCGCAGATGGGGGGGGCAACGGGGCCATGCCCCCTTTGGCTCCGAAAGGGGGGCCATCATGTCTTTTGCCCCCCCTTTGGTTCAGGAGGCGCCCTCTCGGATCGCCTCGGCGCCCTCTCGAATCCACCCGGCGCCCTCGCCAGGCACGCTTCCCACGCCCCCCCCCCAGGATCGGAGAGCGGCGCCCTCTCGGATTCACCCGGCGCCCTCGTCAGGGACGCTTCCCCCCCCCCAGGATCGAAGAGCGGCGCCCTCTCAGATTCACCCGGCGCCCTCGTCAGGGACGCTTGCCACCCCCCTAGAATCGGAGAGCGGCGCCCTCTCGGATCCGCTCGGCGCCCTCTCGGATCGCCTCGGCGCCCTCTCGAATCCACCCGGCGCCCTCGCCGAGTTGGCCCCCCTTTATCGGCGGTCTGCGGCCGCCAGTGAAAAGATGGGTCACTAGATTATTAAATGCATTCGAAATACTTTTCAATTTCAACATCGAGGCCTAAATTGTGATAAAATGTGGCAAGCCGTAACCAGACCAGATTGGAATTGTGGGTCCAGGGGGATCGTTCCCGATTGATAACACTGGTGAGACTATTGTATTTCTTTCAGGTGGGCTTTCTGAAAGCCAACGCCAAAAGAAGGCCAGACAGAAGTTTGACTCAGCGAAAAAGGGAATGAAGCGACGCCTATCGAAAACGTATCAGGTAGAGATAAACGAACCGGAAGCCGAGGAAAAAGTAAGCGATTTAGAACTCTATGAGAGCATGATGGAGGAACTAGTAGCCAAATTCAAGGACCCAAGCACCTCGTACACAATGAAGCTTCAAATTTTGACATTGTCGCCATTTACCATGTACAAAACGGCTGCAAAGTTCGGTGCCCCCCTGTACATGGTGCGAAAAGCTCGGGAAGTGAAAGCGACGCATGGAATTTTGGGCACAACTGACAGGAAACTGTCGATTGCTGCTCTCTCCCAGAATACAAAATACGAGGTCATTAATTTATACCAGCAGGACGACATCAGTAGACCACTACCAGGACAGAAAGACGTGGTCAGTGTGCGATGTCAGGATGGCATAAGGCGAACTTACCAGAAGAGACTGGTCCTTTCGAATTTGAGAGAAGCCTACCATCAATACAAGGAGCAAACTCCTCAGCCTGTTGGGTTCTCCACATTCGCTAGTCTGCGACCACCTTGGTGCGTGCTAGCCGGCGCTAGCGGGACGCATTCAGTTTGCGTATGCATTCATCATCAAAACCCGAAATTGATGGTTCAAGCCATACGTCACGATTTGTCTGTCGTTGATCTTATGAAGAAAGTTGTTTGCTCCGTGGAAAACGAAGAATGTATGTTTCGGCAATGTGACAAGTGTCCCGGAGTCAACGAGCTCAGGAATTTTCTGACCAGTATGCCGAGTTTGGCAGAGACTGACGAAGTGGAATTTAGACAGTGGATCAGCACGGATCGAACCACATGACGCAGACCGTTGAAGATTTTATCGAGGGGCTTACTAATGCCATATCAAAGCTAACCAGGCACCACTATACAGCGCGCGTACAGAATGACTTTTTAAAAGCTCTGAAAGGACAACTACCCGAGGATGAGGCCATCATCTCGGGAGATTTTTCCGAAAACTACACCTTTCTGGTGCAAGATGCAGTACAAGACTACCATTGGGAGAACGCACAGGCCACTGTCCATCCATTCGTCGTTACAACGCGAGTCCCAGACGGGTCACTGCAAACCAAAAGCTATTGCGTCATAAGTGACGATCTGCACCACAATACAGCCTCAGTTTACGCGTTCCAAACAAAGGTTCTGGAACGGATGAAATCCGAGAATGAAAATGTCAGAAAGGTGCATTACTTTACAGACGGCTGTGCAGCAAAATACGAGAATAAACATAATATAAGGAACATGTGCCTGCACAAGCAGGACTTCAACGTTGACTGCGAGTGGCATTATTGTGCCACCTGCCATGGAATAGGTCCGTGCGACGGCGTAGGTGGGACCGAGAAACGCCTGACGGCAAGGGCAAGCATTCAGCGGCCAGGCGGAGACCAGATATTGACCCCGGAAGCTATGTTTAACTTCTGCTCGACACACATATCAGGTACTGTTCCCAATTGTAAAAATCATTTTTTATTAGCACCACCTAGCGCCATTTTTCGCAATTTTCTGTCAGATTCTAATTTTCGCGGGATTTTGGGTATTCAGGGCACATCAGCTCAATATACCTAAGCCTTCACTGGTTACCCAGGATCAACAACTGGTCTTTATAAACAAATAAATAGTCCGTTCACTATGACACCCGTCAAAAGGGCGAGTGAAAGTAGCGCATTTCTTACCCGTTTTCTAGATACTCGTAAAAATATTGCATATGTGAAATGCTGAAAAGATCGAAGATTGTGCGATCGGGATGACAAATACTTGCAAGAGAGCTGATGAAAATTTCGTCCCACAGGGATCGAATTCATCTACGTCTCCCAGGCGGACATCGAGAAGACAGCGACAATGCTGTCACAGCGTTTCGCTTCAGCAAAACTTGTGAAGGGCACGAGGAGCTTCCACTGTTTTCGGCCCAGAAGCGCGACTCAGGTGGCCGCATATGCGACTTCGCGGACCTCAACATTCAAACTAGTGAAAACTGTCGTTAATCGAAAATAAACCTTTCGCCGACGCATTCCTTTGAAGCCCGGAGAATGTCTCAAATATAAAAATCCAGAGGAAATCGGAATTTCTACCGGTTCAGTCGCGTGGGGCATCCTATTAAATCGCAAGGGACACCATTCTACACTGTACAGTGCCCTGAACCCCCCCCCCCCTCAGTCCCTCTTCCCATAAAGATGCCACTCATTGTACACGACTGACGCAGCCCACAGAAACTCTGGTCTCCTCCCCAAGGGCGTCGCCACGGATTTTTATTTGGGGGGTCGGTCCCAGGGACGGATCTAGCCACTCGGTTTAGGGGGGCCAGCCCAGGCCCAGGAATTATCGACCGGGGGGTGGGGGGAAGCGATATCGGCTCGGTGTCTGGTGATTGTATTGTTGACCGGTTGTGTGTTAATGTCTGGTAGTTTTAAGGGAAAATGCTGTGACCGGGGGGGGGGGGTGTGAAGCGATGTCGGATGTCCGGTGTTTATATCGTTGACCGGTTTTTTTTTTTGGGGGGGGTCGAACCCCCTAATTTTCAAAGTGGGGGTCCGCCCCCCCCCCCCTGACCCCCCCGGTGGCGACGCCCATGCTCCTCCCCATACCCCGCCCAAATCCCACCCTCACTGGATCCACCAGCCACGCTCGCGCTCAGCTCTTCACAACGCTACTCCAAATGGAGGCACATCAGGTGGTAAGTTTTTTTGCGATTTTTCTGACGGTGTCCCAAGGGTGCGCCCACTCTATCGTTGATTGTTTCGAATACAGAATTGCACGGAGAATCAGAATATGGATGTTTTTCGAAAATCGACACTTATACATTTTTCGAAAAATAATATTATATAAAATATATAATGTAAAAAATAATAAAACATGGATGTAAAAATTCATAAAAATATTGTGCAATACCATACTACGTTTGCTTTACAAAACATTTTACAGAATGGAAAAATAATGATAAACCTCGGAGTTATATCGCATTGAAATTTGCAATGAGCAGAAAAAAGTCAGTATATGACGTCATCGTGACGTAAAAACCGTGAGACCTAGGGACCTAAAAAGTTCAGATTCGTATTCTCGGCCCTAGACAACCCCATATAGCAACTTCCTTGGGAATTCGACAGGGTGCTGTGTTGAAACAGGCCTTCTGGGTGTCGAGTTTCTGAAGAACTACTCCTTGTTCATAAAACTGTGGCACAGTTTCCTGAGCATCATCTGAAACCACCTGAGATGGCTTCTTTGCACCTGGAGTGCTCAGCACGCCTTCCGTCGCTTTTGTCATCCTACCTTTATTCATCATAATGACAGTGGCACCAAATTTTGCGGCAGTCTTGTCGATTGGAAAGGCCGACAGCGCTATCATTTGAAGCTTAATGTCGTATGAAGTTGTGGGTTAATACATTTTTGAAAGAGATCAGCCACCATTGTCTCGCACGGCTCGATATCTGGGGCGATGAAACGTCGTCATCTGTGTCAGCTTCGAGATTAACACTAGGATGCTGACAGACGCTCTGCTACTGCTGCTTTGACCGATGCCATTATGCACACCAAGCATCACTCCTTGGGGTCAATGGTTCATCTCTTGTCAGGTCAAAGTCACATCTTTGGTTAAAATGGATATGCTTAGAGATCATGGACGAACTCAATCATTATATAGTGACATTAATTTAGAATACATAGCAGACCGCTACCTAGTCCAACAAAGGTGATGACAGGAATCGTAAATTATGATCGTCTAGTTCCATAGCCGGATCAGGTTAATAAACTTCCGATTTCATATTGAGGCCTACCCCAAACCTCGCAACGCAGTGGAGCATCTAAAAAACGGTCTGTCAAGGCAATTTAAAATACAAACCACCGCATTCCTCTGTTGAATACGCTGTGATTCTACACGCTACACTACGTAGCGACAGGCATTCGTGTGCTCAATAATTTCGGATTCAGCTGGAAACTGGTCCCGGCAGAAGTCATATACTGCGACACGTCGTAGCTTGTTCGTGCTCATTACGCGATGGCAAGGATCACAGGAAATTAGGCCGCCGAACACTACCGTCAACACCAAGGTTTAATTTGACGTGTAATCTTAAAGCTGACAGGAGTGAAACCAGCAAGATATTGGTATTCACTTTCTGATTAATATTGGAGTTTCGGATAACGACGGGGTCGGATTTTTGTCTTTTTTTTGCCTGGGGATTAGTAGTCAGGTGGTTCTCGACAAGGTGATCATCATGTGCACAAAACACGACTCATGCATCAATTTCTGAAGTATTTGGGTGCGATGTTTCGAATACCTCAGCCCTTGCATATAAAAAGCTAAAAGCTGCATGGCCGATGCAGTTGATGCGCCCCTAAGCTCCAATAAAAAAGATGAAATATAGAACTGCATACCAAACTAGGTTGATAACCGATATTGCCCATGGAAAATCACCTGAAAACCCCTCCCTGGGGGACATGACCTGCTGAGCATTGAGACGATATCAAAATCAGACCCATGAGGCGTAAACCCCGACTTTACGACGTTGGACTACACAAACGAGCCAACAAGTGATATGCTAGTGGTTTTCAACCCGCTGATGATTATGATGAAAGCTGCCTGTTGTCTTGTTCGCAGTGATTGGCGCGAACTATCTCTATGCCGGTTTTTGGACAAATCTGAGTAGCCAGCCACACTGTTCAGTTACATTTCTTCTGAAATAACTAAGTTGCTTATTAGTGCTGCTATTAGCACTTGTACTAATGATGATGGGCGGGTTCAGAACTCTCTGAAGCCATCTGTCTCCAGGTCGATCAGAATAGTTTAATTGGGTGACCTTTGACCTGGGATAGGAGAGTTGCTTGCTAACTTGCATTTCAGTTGGCGTCCTCATGAAGGCAAGGAAGTTGGAGTGTGCAATATTGCTGGTATTCATGTGGGTACTGTCGGAAAACAACGAGTACAACGTTAAGCATGATTTGGCTGAGACCATTTTTAGCGTTATAATGACAGGCCGTAGACATTCGTGGCCTACGTAGGCCATGAATGCCATAATTTGAGGGTAGCGCCAATTGTCTTGCACGCTCCACCACATGCAGTAATACGGTAGGTGATATTTTCATCAACATGTTGCATACCTTGTCATTCAACGTTATGTTTCTTGACTTGCACAATTGTACGAAATGGAGAATTTTGCTAAGTGCGCCGAGAAGGTTAATCGAGGGCATTTCCTTGAATGAAAACCGTAAAAGTCTTTCGTCATGATCTGGGATTTTAAACCGTTATTTAGGTTACTAACAGCAATGCAAAGAAAAACATCACACCGCCTGATTCTGCGCATAGACACTGATTCGCACCATGTGTGCGATATCGAGTGAAACAATCGAGTCCGGTTATACATGCATAGCCACACTGAAGGGGGAGAAGAGAGGGCGAGGAGGCCAGGCCCCCTTCGGTCAAAATTCTAGTTTTCGAGACATAAGACCTGAACATAAAACTCTTCCTTCAGAAAAGGTCTTTGTTTTCTAAAAAATCATCTAAAGTCCTACTCTCCGATCAACAACAACAAAAAGGGGAATCTTCGTCATTCCTCCTCCCGACAAGATACTCTGGGTGCGCCATTGGCATCACCCTGTGCAAGGACCCCTGCAGAGATAAAGTGCAAAACTTACTACGGACCCTGCCAACCGAGGGGAAAAGCATAATTGACGCCATTGTTTTGCTACCTTGAGATGGTTCGTCGATTGGTCGCTTTGTTCCGAAGGGAAGCGCGATCTGCACGAAGTACGATCCTGTTAAACGCATTGACAGGCATAATTGAGAAAATTCGTTGCAAAAAGCATTGTCATGATCTGGTACTTTGGCGATACTCTTAGACTTCCTGCTTCTCCTGCTGTGTCTCTGTGTCTTTGTTGTTGGCTGCAAGATACACCGAGCTGCTGGGAGCGTAAGTGCTTTTTTATTCGTCAGTCGGTTCCTCCCATGTTGATTTGATGCTGTGTAGATACTGCTGCCCTGCTTTTGCAGCCATGGGAACATAGGATAAACCTGTAGTTTGACTAGAAGGCTTTTGTGATCACTTTCCAAACAGTTTCCGTGCGGAAAAATGTCATGATGCATTCGTTTAAGCTTTGACAATAAAGCTTCTCTTTAATCTTTTACACTTCCGCAGACTATCCCAACATGTAGCTTGTTTTTGCTGAGCAGTTCAAGAAAAGCTTCGACATCACACCTGCACGCCTTTATTGCGGTGGAAAGCTGATGGACTCCATGAACGGAGCTTGCTTTTCTGCATTTTTAATGCATTTCATTAGTGATTCGCGGTGGTCAAAGTTAGGTTCATAAGATTTAAGATTACACAGCGCCGTGCTGAGCGTTGTTTATGCTATTGTTGGTAGAACTGTTGTCCTCGTGCTCATTGTGACTGAAGCGGATGAATTATTGGACCGAAGTTGATACAACAAAGTCCGTCAGCTGTGTGGAGAGGCACAGTGTCTCTGGGAACTGTGACTTTCCGAAACCCATGCCGTATCGTTCGGCTGGCAATCAATGACCTTGGTCAGGCATGAGCTCCCAGAGGCATCCGGCAAGCTTATGCCGTTGGATGGGAGGTACCCGCTCACCGAGCAATGCTAGTGGCGCCATCTCAGTTCTTAAATTCCAGCGATGCCACTTCAACGCGTGAAGAGCACTTTCACGAACGACTTTATCTACTGTGTCTCGGAAGCAGATAAGCCGCTGGGTAAGGCACATGCCATTCCATGGAGCGTGGGCGACAGATGTGTACCCTATTCGCCAGGTGCCACAAGCCAACACCACCAAGATGACGAAATGCTTGATTTTAGCCGTCTGTTCGTCAGCTGGGGCGTTCTTTCCTCGGTGTTGCCGCATCTGCGGCTCAGAAAAGCATGGCTTTATGGCATATATAAGACTAATTACCCAACGCTCTTTGTGCAAAGGGCCTGGTCACCTAAATTCTACAGAAGCCGCTTCGCCATCCGGTCAAGCAGCACACCGCTGGGCGAACTCTTCGTAGTCATCACGTACCAGTCCTGCAGCTTGGTTGAACTCCCGAAGAAAGTTTTATCTGCACTCCTGTATGAAATCGTCACTTTCACTTGGCAGAAGCGAGATGTCGAAGCCAGGGATTCATTCGCTGCTCGGCGGCAGAGAAGAGAAGTGAGTTTGGTACATCGTGAAGAGACTGACAGCTGGTGATTTTGACGTCTCACCGTGAAGGACACCAAAGACGTGAGAAAGTATCGTCTCTCCAGCATGATGGCGACAGCCGCACCGCAGAAGTGTTCGGCTCAAACGCAGCTGAATCTGGACGCATGCTGCGGACAGACGGCCAGTGGTCGGCGCCGTAGTGTCGCAACCGCGCTCACGATGCTATTGGTGCGACGGAATTTCTCGAGCAGGTTTACTATCAGGATTGATATACATTTTCCGGATGTTCGTCCGGCATTGTGATGCACTTCGGTGTACCAAGCAGCTTAAGCCTTGGTTTTCACCTACCAACATGCCCTCTTCGTTTGCATGTGCATGTGCCTTTTCAAGGGACATCCGCTTTGAATAACAGTGGAGAGACGCCGACGGCAGTGGGGATTGCTGATCTTGGGAAGCCTGAGTCATCGTCTGACCGACGTCGCGACGTGCGTGGTCAGCTGCTGAATATGATGCTGATGGAGATTGAGCATCTCCGCCAGGTTCTTCAATGGCAGAGTTTAACAGCGTTAGCTGCGTTAGGGTTAAAGTTAAGCCGTGCACACAGCGACACTATTCTGGTGCGCTGCAGGATGCCATGTGGTATGAAAACAGTTGTAACTGTGCGAACATTCCTGCGATGTGTTCGGCTGTCAGGGTTCTTCATCATCGCCCTCTTCGTCTCGGTCAGCCTTGTGATCATCTGATGGCTCACCGGGGCCATCATCATCAATGGGCTCAGTCTGAACAACAAAATCGTTCTGCATAGCATTTGTCCGCCTATGTCGCGCACGCTCTTCACGTTCACATCGACTGTCTAATTGCTCAGCTAACTTCAGATCGAGTCCACCGGACGAGGCCACCCAATCGGTCTTTACTGACGCAAAAAAAGGTTGTATTCGTCAGTGTTTATTAATTGCTCAGAGTATTTCAGCCACATCTGGAAGGTCTTATCTAGTCTTCGCTTCATTTCTTGCAATCCATGCTGTGCTGAAGCGGGGCCCCTGCGCGCCTTCGAAAAATCACATATATTTTGTGGTCTTCCAAAATCTTAATCATTCTCGAGCAAACATAGTTTCGGGGATCGCTGTTATCATACTTTTTGTAAAATGCAGCCTCCTGAGATAATGCAGCTTATGTACATATACTTCGGGAGGAAGCACTTATTCCACCACTTCTCTTCGATCTTAGGCATTCTTTTATCGTGCGCATCAAGAATCGCAGAACGTGGATGATAGTGGGCAACCACACTCTCGTTATCGTTGCATCACTTGTGTGATGCATGAACGCCATAAACCCAGTCCGAACAGTGCAGTTGCATTCCTCGTGGACTTTTATTTGTGGACTTTCTTATTTTATGTACTTTATTATATATATATATATATATATATATATATATATATATATATATATATATATATATTTTTTTTTTTAAATGTATATATTGATATATATATATCAATTTTTGTAAAGATGTTATATGTTTATATATATATATATATATATATATATATATCATATATATATATATATATACTGATATATTTTGTATTTTTATTTTCATTTGTGAACTTTTTATTGTACTCATGGACATTTATCCTGGACGCGTGGACTCGTAGTTGTTTAGATGTGAGGTAGAGGATGTTTTATCCATGGTGTAAGCAGGCCTGGAAAAGACGGGGAAATGAGGTCATACCGTAGGTGCACAATACGTAGGACAGGAAAGGCAAGCAAAGGTCAATCAATTCAGGGTTTTGTGGGGTGAGCATGGTGCATCCGTCAAATCACATCAAATGCCCTTTAACGGGTTGTAGAGTATAACAAAGTCTCCACAACTTTTTGTTTCGGAATTGAACTCGTTCCCAATCATATTTGGTTCCAGAGAACCAAAAATCGCAAAACCGTGAACTATTGTGGACGCTTTTGCATGGGTTACATCCACCATCATGACCATAACAATTATTGTAACATGATTGTCAAAAGTTTTGTGTTGGGTTTCCGCCATTTACGTGAAGTCTTTATATGGAACGTGATAAAGACACGGAATAAAAACCAGAGAGGAGCTCATTACGGTATAACTTCATGAACACTATGCGATCAGCATGGTTCAAGCAATGCTGTAAGTAAAGGAACAAGAACGCTTCCAGCAAATCCTGCTTTTAAAAGCAGTACTTCGACTTGCAATGGGGTTTGGTGGCACATTCGTCAACACGTAATATGCCTAGCTCTCTACAGCACACATGACTTTTTTTTCCAATTGCAGAAGGTTATTTGACCCGGGATTACCATGTCTCAGATATTTGTTTCATTCATGGGGGATAAAAACTTTTCAATGATAATTTTCAAATATGTATTTGGATTCAGCATATAATATTGTCTCAGGAAACATTAAGGTTGAAATTCGCGAGATAAATGTGATCATTCAGATATAATTATCCAACCTTGACCTGACCCCATAACTACGCGTACTTAAGCGTCAATGCTGGACGTTCTGATCACCCCAAAGCTTGCAATGGACTAGGACATACCATGGTAGATATCTTACACTAATGTAGAAAACATACCGATATAAATATTCGAAAGGTTCAGAGTTATTTCGATGTTTATCAAACAAGTTACGGTGGACCTGAGTGGTTAACAAGTAGACAAGTAGTGGCTAGCCATTAACCTGAGGGGTTCAATTGTGTTATCGATGGAGATATTTCGCCCTCAGATATGCGCGGGGTGATACTTCAGTTGTTTGCGGCCGTTGAATTGAAAACGCCAGGCGTGTCTCATCAGCACATCCTGAAAACTCGGGAAAATACTAAAAATCAAACTTCAAGCCCGTGGTAGTGGGTGAAAGGCTAACCCAAGTTACGCATCATGTCATTATTGTTCTCTTTGAGTGCTTCGAAACAAAATTGGCCTACCAGCTATCCGAATTTCCGTTAAAAGTTGAGGCACAGGGTTCATGATGCACGTTAATATGTGTCCACTCAAATCGTGTAGATACGTGCATACCTGACACCACGTGTATATACGTGCATACCAGATACCTGCACTACACGACGCACACCAGTGTACGTGGTGCACACATCCATCCGAGTCGACCTGCCCGGTCGTGACGCTTTGGAAACCGCAATCACTTTTTGGTGTTGCAGACTTTCGCGCTATTACTTTTTCATTCAGACATTAAGAGCAAAAGAACATTTAAAAAAGGGTAAGCTTTACCAATTCTGATGCCAATATATGTACGCTCCTGAAGTCTTTTGGTGGTCAACGTGTGATATATGAAGACCCACCTTCGCTTCTGAAGTCTGTCTGAGACTCACTCGGAAACAGCTAACCGAAAACAATCTGAAAGGAGACCGGCTGGCTTTTCCGAGGGCCAATGACCTGACACGAAACGGCGCGATAGCCGGCGACAAAGTTACATCATGGCCTGTGACCGGTAGCTCGTTTGACCCGAACGGCCCGGCCGTTTGTGACCGTTTGTCCTGTGACGGCTTTGTCGCCGGCCGACTGCCGGGGCCGCCGCGCTGGTGGGCTTCCCTGGTGCCGTTCTTTTCCGGTAATACCTGGCCGCCTTCAGATCGAGAGCGGTGTGGACTGGTCCGGGACCGGGGGTGCAGGCGGCATTTTTTTTAAAGATACGAAAAGGGCGTGGGTGAAGACTTTTGGAAGACTCGACTCAAAGATGATATTTTAAAAATAAACTTAGCTAATGCATCAGCCTAGATCTCCAGTTGTCCTGTTTTCGTACACACCATGCGCTGATTAGCTCAAACTCGCATTTCGAGACTTCTTCTAACGTTTTTTTGTTAGTCCAGATCGATTTTCCAGGATATGGTATAATTTTTATGGGCTCCGGCTCAATTTCTCCAGCCGCGGCGCGATTTTTTTAGGTTCCGATGTGACTTTTTCGCCTCCAAGTTGATGTTTTTCGAGGTCCAGCAGGTTTATTTGTGTGGCCCGACCAGGTTTCTTGGAAGAATTGACGTGGTTTTCTGGCCAGATAGTAATTTTCGGAGCCGGGATCGACTATTGGAGCCCCAGCTTAAATTTTTCGGATTTGGTGCGATTTTAGATTACCGGCACCATTTATTAGCCCCGTGCCGAAGTCTATGTTGCATGTGACGGATGGCTAATCGTGGAATTCCTGCTTGGGCTTCTAAAGAAATGATTGGAGAAGTGGTCAATGTATGGGCGCAAAATGACCCTGGATGTCGACGCGCCCCTAAACTCCAATCCACTACCAAGTGGTCAATATACCGAGTGCTATACGGATAAATTTATTTTGTATCGTATCCAAAATTTTCAAGGCGGACATGCTGGCACCAGCGCAAGCTACCAAGACGTATTCTATGATGGGAAGAACTAAGGATTTGTACAGCTCCAAAAGCGTATGACGATTGGATCCGAATGATGAAGAAGTAATACATCAGAATAAATTGAGTTGATGAAATTTTCTCTGGATGTGTTTGATGTGTTTATGCATGAAAAGCTAACGAGCAAAAACAGCACCAAGAAATTTAAGTGAATTTACAAAAGGTATGTCCTTGTCCCCGAGGTGAAGCGGTGTTTCTGAGTTCGAGCAGGGTTCTGAGTTGTTGATTTGCTAAATATAGGTGTTGTAAATTTTTGGACCGAAAAATGAAACCATACTTCACAGACCATTCGCATATTCGATAAGTGAATTTCACAGGCAAATTAAACAATGTCCATAATGTTTGCCGGAACACCGTATTGCAGTATCCTCTGCAAAGAGTGAATATGAGAAATTCGCCGGAATGTTACAGAACGATCATGAATGCTAATTTTGAATAATACTGATGAAAGACAGCTTCCTTGTGGTAGTCTATTCTCTTGAAAATGTGGATTGGAGATGGCCGACCGGCACCTGATGTGGAATCGATGGGAACTAGATGAAAAAAACCTATTACATAATGAACCAAGTGTCTTTTTGAGCCACCTTGCTGAACTTTGAAATGTAATGTGGGGTTGAAAAACATATCGCAAGCTTTACTTATCTCCAAAAATATTGCGACAGTGCGTTCGTGTTCTTGTTGTAGTCTAGGCGGATGCCCGTCTCTAACCGAATAAGATTATCTACTGTGCTGTGTCCTAGGCGAAAACCACACTGAAAAAAAGGGTTGGAACATAATTTTTCCAGGTGCCAGGTCCGTCTTTTAATGACTATGCGTTCGAAGATGTTTCCTAAGCAACTGGTGAGGGCAATAGTTTGACAATTATTGGGGTTCTTTGTAATGTAAAATTGTAAACGAAAAATACGGACGTACTCATGTGAAACAAGCAGAGCGAACGAACCCTACTCTAATGCGCGTGTGGTGTAAGCGACCTATCGGGGCGAAAGCCAACGACCGAATCCAAGGGCTTAGAGATAACCTCAGGATCGGATCCGTGTTCACAATTTCCACGCCAATGGTCGCTACATGGGATACTGGGGGAGATGGGTGCCTACTGAACGCTTTCATGAATTTCTACTTGAGCCCTCGAAGCTGGCCTTGTCCGAGGCCACGTTAACACGCGCACTGGAGGGGGGGGGGGGCGAAATCCGCCCACCCCTCCGGGTTTTCGTATATAACTGCAGATTTTACCAGTCAATATACGCGATTTTCTGCGTACCTGCTTAGAAATGACCGGCACGTCGTTTAAAGCAAGAAAAATGGAAATCGGCCGAACATTTTTCAAGCTAAGGGCCGTTAAAGTAAAACAAATCCTAACGCCAGACCACAAAAATCGGCGCCGATGCGCTTCCCATATATTCACAAAAGGGAAGTGTTCTTGGCAACACTAGCGACTTGCTTGATGTATATTATATGCTATATAGTTTCAGGGTCATTTTAGGTCACCGAGGTCAAGTCAGGTCAAGTTCATGACAGGTTAATGGAACCAAACTTGATCAACTGGAATGCTGTCATAAATGCACTACTGTTTGTCCTTTGTACTGTTTGTCATTGCGTTTCTATACTTTATTCATGTACTTCACTCCTTTCTTCGCGAAGCCGATTGCGCCGAGCTGCCCGATGGAGCAGTCGGGCGGGCGGCCCGGTTCCGGTAACTGGAACAGGTGACTGACCTGCTAAAGTGCTGCTATATAGGTGACCTGAGGTCAAATGTCGGGTCTAGCATCTGTATTGCATCATTAGTAATGTCCGAAACATCACTGATGCCCATTTTGGAGCATTTAAACACAATCACAGCGATCCATAGCAATGACAAGCCAAGCCACGCAAAACAAGACAATTTTGACAAATATGACCTTATTTGACCTTGAAGATATTGACCTAAGGTGATAAAATTTGCACACAATAGAGTTCACTACCGTACCCATCCACCCTGAGAATTTAGTTCCTCCAGCTTTAATAGGAGCCGAGATCTTAGGGGGGGGCGGAATCCGACCCCCCTCCATTGCGCGTAATTTTCAGAGGCCCTCCAGGGCGCGTGTCAAGAGGCTGGTAAGCATAAGTATCGGGGAAAGCATGGCGAACACTGGGGTAACCCTGCCGCGTTGTACAGAAAGCGGAGCTCGACGTGGTAGATCCGGAATTTTGAGTCCTGTCGCTGTCATTGCGCTTACTTTCTCTTACATGTCTGTCTAAGAACATACAAAACTCGTTCAATTTCTACTTCCACATGCACGACTCGTCTTCCATTTGCCTTCCGCGTTGGTATGCGAGCAACCCGTGGTGGCTGAAAGAGCAAAAATGGGCCATAATCGAAGGCCTCCATAACGCTAGGGTCTAGTTGTGCCCTAGACAGTTTTTGTACGTATAACACTTGGACTTGCGCCTGTGTGTTGAGAGCAGCACCACGAGCCTACGTGTTTCAGCTGTGCGCAGAATAATCAGGATAATTTATTTCTGAAAGCATGTGCCGAATAAAACATTGCATTATGCCGGATTGGCGCAAACGTAGCGAATATTTAGCCGAGGCGCCTCTCCGGCATCTGTGCCCTGAGCATGGCCTGGCGAATATTTAGCCGAGGCGCCTCTCCGGCATCTGTGCCCTGAGCATGGCCTGCTGGACAGGCATCCACTCATGTCGCCCTCCCAAGTGAATAACTTCAATAGTAAGCTGACACTAACTGGGGGTATAGCATCTGAAGGCATATAATGACAATACTAAAAAATGGTGCATTGCGCAAAAAGGGACATATGCAATGATGCATGCTACATTTAAAGGAACATCTCGTTTACTATAATATTGCGTATGCTGTTGCCACTGAACCGTGGCATGCAGCATCAAAGTCTTGACCAAGGAGGAGAGCCGATAATTGGTGGGAGTGTGGCATTAGTGACAAATTCATAGTGCGGCTGAAAGTTCCCTGGAAATTTACGTTCTAGCATCTGCGGAAAGTGAGCAGCATAAAATAAAGTGAGCTGTGTTTTCTATTCTCTACTCACAAGCACAGATCGTGGTGTCTGATTTGTGTAGTGTTGAGATCGGAGGTGTGCGTTCTTAGTCAGGTGTGTAGTGTGTTGTTGCCTAACGTGAAACAAACAGGTGGAGGAGATGTGCAGAGGTGTTGTGACTTTCTGTTTTAAACTGCTTGGGAAGCATCTCATTTGGTACGGAAACAAGCTCTAGTCTCGTGAGGTGACTGGGACAAGACAAGACAAGACGTTGGCAAGAGGATGCTTTATTTTGTGGCGGTGTCTGCGTGGTGAGGTTGCGTGATGTCACACTCACCAAGTATCGGCCTTCCCCTTTGGTCCGGACGTTGGTGTTGCATGCCGCGGTCAAATATTGGTTGCATTAAAAAAATGTATGCGGAAAACAAGACGTTTCCATGAACTTTAGTATATATCGTTGCATGTGCCTTCTTCGTGTCATATTGGCGTGTGCTGGGAAGAACAGTCCTGATGTGTTCGGCTAAGCCTAGATGCGCATTGCTAAGCATGTGGTACATGTTAAATCGGTACATTTTACTCCTTACTGTCAGCTGCAGTCCCATCGCAGTTCTTGTCTGAATCCGTCGGACGATGTCTTGAAGGGTAGTCCCGGAATAAGTTTTACCGCTCTGTTCTGTAGTCTGCAGTCTGCGCTGCGCATGCACTGTCGAATGTCCGTCGAAAACTGTGTCGCTCTGTCCTGTGGTCTGCATGCAGTCTGCGCGGCCATGTATCGCATAGTGTCCGTCGTAAGCTGTGTCACAATAATCCATGTGATGCTCAAATATCTGTGTTACGTATATATATATATTACATATGCATATATTATACATACTGACACAAAATGGAACCTAGTATATGGTTCACTAACGGATGGAAGGGACGGGGTGCGGGCTCTGTTGATCTTCAAGATAATTTCATTCAAGTTTTCATGGAAACGAAAACACTGAGAGACGACAATTCTTGCGACAGGTGTGTGGCTTTGAACGATGGGTATTTACTGGTCGCCGAATGTTGGATGTGGTATTACTAGTGCTCCGTTCTGGAGAAAGTTTGTGATATCGCTTTGGCTTCATTGAACTGATTCCCCAACGTTGTCCGCACTTGTAAATCTTATTTCGGTCGCGTTGCAGCGATTGGTTGTTTGGTGCACAATTTATGTGCTGTGGATGGAATAGAGTGAGATGTTGTCGGCGAATAGAAGGATGTCGTTAGTTGTTTGCTCTGTTAGGTCATGAATAACCCTCGCCGGGTCAGCCGGCAAATTCACCTCCGCCGGGTCGTGGGGCTGGGGGTCGCTCTTGAAAGCCATCGTCTAACTTCCGATCTACGCTTGTTAGGATGAAATGCTGAATACCGTTGGAAAGCTCGGGTCATGGAGAGCCTGAAACATACCTTATATTTTCATTTTGACTGACAATGAGGTTACCGGAGGACGTATTAGGTTAAGATAAGTACCCTGACTTAAGTACCTGGAAATTATTATTTAAAAAGACTGCGCTTGTGCTATTTCGACATTGCTCTTCAACAAAGAACATATATCAATGCATATATATTGAGCATAGTGAAAAATGGTCAGGACAGGATATGATATGATATAACCTAAAAAATATGAAAATATTTCGTCGAGTACTTCTTGCAGAATAATTCAAGCAACATATTTGTATCTGATTGATATCAGAAAGTTCCAAAGTCAGGTCAGGCCATGCTATATGGTCAGGTCAAGTGTATTCAGGCTTACATACCCTCAGAACATCAATTTTGACGTATGCAATTTTCTTCCAAGAGGAACTGATAGGATACCGAAACTCCTTTGCAAACTATTCAGTTTTTGACCTCGCGACCTGACCCCAGGTCACACCGAGACAATGCAAACAATGGTTAAACCGATCTCTTCTCCATACGCCTAAGCGTGCATTGTTTTTGGAGGTAATACAAAATAAAGGCCCAATCAGGTCAAATCAGATCAGCTTGCATGAGGTCAGATAATTCTGGTCATTCGATTGTCATCCAATGCCATGTCGCACGGCTTAGGCGGCGCTGAAACCGAATTTAGATGTCACTTGGCGAAGGACAGCGACATTTTGTATAAGATCACATTGTGTAGAATATAAAGTATAAGTGACCTGACTTTATGTCATTCAATGATTCACATTTCACACATAAATTAACCCAGAATGCTTATTCCAAGCTCTTTATCATTTTCGGTCAGAGAAATTACCACCAAATTGAATTTTCCCCACTGAAAATAGTAAAAATGCGGGGAAATTGACCTCGTTTCAGGTCTGTAACTTTGACCTTAATGAACATTTTCAGGTACATAGCATGTTCGTTCTTTTTCATGAAAGAACAGCATACTCTTTGTTTGGTTCTTATATGTTGCAACTATTCTGGTTGGTGACACTTTGAATATTTTGGAACATCACTCCGTTTGATCCGTTCCAGGTCAATTACCTTTGACGGCCTGGACCTGAAATGCTTCCAAGGCATGCAAAACAGATGTACAATAAGCTACTCAAATGTTCTGTCTGCGTCTATCCATTCGGCTGTTATTGCGCAAAAATATCAGGGGGACTTTTGAGAGGCCCCGCCCCTGGCCCGGCGAGGTAGAAGATATGCTAGCACCAAAAGTGAGGAAAGGCCTGATCCCTGAGGGACACCAGCCGTGAGAGTCTGCTGGTGAGAGAGAACAGTACTGATTTGTGCACGCTGCTGTCTCCTTGTCAGGCGCCTGCTGAGCCAGGCGCCAAGTGTCCCAGTCAGTGAGTATGTGAAGTGTTGGTGACAATCCGAGCGCCACAGTATCAAAATGTCTGTAGGAGCCTATCGCCAACGCTTTATGCTACACTAGGCAGCGAGGTTGTTCTCGGCTATCTGTCGGGAGGTGCTACACTAGGCAGCAGTGCTGTCCTCGGCACTCTGTCGGGAGGTGCTACACTAGGCAGCAGTGCTGTCCTCGGCACTCTGTCGGGAGGTGCTACACTATGCAGCGAGGTTGTTCTCGGCTATCTGTTGGCAGGGCTACACTGAGCAGCGGTGCTGTCCTCGGCACTCTGTCGGGAGGTGCTACACTAGGCAGCAGTGCTGTCCTCGGCACTCTGTCGGTGGTGGTGGTGGATTTGTGCTTTAGGGCGCGTCGACTGCATTGGTCATTTTGCGCCCATGGCACTCTGTCGGGAGGTGCTACACTACACAGCAATGCTGTCCTCGGCACTCTGTCGGTAGGTGCTACACCAGGCAGCGGTGCTGTCCTTGCCAGTGCTGGTCGGTGGTATGGAGCCGATCTGCGCTGCACAGTGTAGCACGGTCGATGCCGCTCCGATTCCGAATACGGTCTGGGGCCCGTTGGAACTGCTGCCGTGCCCTATATGGCTAGCAGCAATTGCCTTATCCATCAGTGGTTGAAATATCACATTTTGAAATAGAGCACCAAAAGTTATGATCCATATGAGAGCGAATTGGCTTTCATGTGAACTATCGACAGCAAGGCACCGCCTCGACGTTCTTCTCACACCGCACTTCCGCTTCACGCTACGTGGAAATCTTAAGGCCGCTAGACCAGCTGACCGTCTACATTATACTTTGTTGTGTGAAGGAATTGCTGTTGCGTTTCATGCAGCGAAGTCTGCGCCGCAGCGGTGTGGAACTGCAACACTCTTGTCCTTCCTGACAGTGACTGTCGGAAGGTTCCATAGCGACTTTTCATCACGATTCGAGTAGAGCTCGCCACGCCACGTAACTGACATTTCGATTATGACGTGCCTATCACCCAGTGGGGGATTACATCATTGGAAGCCACGGTGCTATGGGCCTCTCCAAAATGAACCGTAGCCTTGCTATGGAGAATATTGGGGACAGCCAGATATTACACAGGATGATCTGTTAAATAATGTGCTTAGATGTTAACCTTGACATGTGGACCTTATGCTTCTTACATAATGCGGCACCAGAGGCATCAGAAACGAAAGGGATGACAAGCATGCCAATCGTCTTGCTGGAACGATCGATGAGGAGAGGTTCCAGAAAACATCTTAAAAAAATGTTTTTAAGATGTTCGATAAAAAAAATGTTGGTTCATTTTGTACCATGCCAATACCAGTTTATAGCACATTTATTGGCTGACGAGTGACGACTGTGGTCGTGCGATACAATGGATGCAACTTCCCATGGTCCGCCCGTTATGATATGCATCAATGCTACAGGAGCCCAATTGGCAGTAACTGAAGGATGGATTGCGAAAACGAAGGAAATATGCTTTGGGTACACATTAATTCCATGAGCGAAACACTTCTAAGCCATCTGCCGAACTTAATATTCGCATGTGTAATTCAGCAGTGTTCGATGAGTTCTGCTACATCTGTAGGGCTTCTCAATGTTATACAAAATGTACGAAAACATGTTTATTGGCATGTCTGAATGTTTCGGATAGCTGCCTGCCTGCCTTTTCGGTTTCCAATCGCATGTGCATAATTCGTACTCAGTAAAAGTACGATGCTTTCTTTGAGGCTCGACGATGGACTGATGAGTAGCTGTGGAATGCATAGTTTGTTTTGTTATTTAAAGATATTTCACATATGTGCACTCTTTGGGAGCTCTCACGAAAATTGATTACACATGTTTCATATTCAAGAAATGCAACTGATACCAGCAGTCTAAACCTTCTTTGTACATTGCGAGGCTTCTTTATGCACTAGAATTAGGCTGCTGTTAAGAATAATTATCGGCTTTAAAATAAAGCTGCCTTGCGGTGGCTTCAGCATTTTGGCGAAGAACGTAATTCTTACATCGACGGTGCATATATGGTTTCATAAGATTGCCTGCGGTAAAATGAATCTCGTTTTATCTGCATCTTTTTTTCCCTCTGATCGCCAAGAAATGCCGACATTCCCTGCCCCCATCCCCACAATCTCGTGAAAGATATTTATCCATGCATAGGTAGGTAGGTATACATGCTATCAGTCATAGGTAGGTAGGTATACATGCTATCAGTCATAGGTAGGTAGGTATACATGCTATCAGTCTGGCAGCAGGACAACAAGTGCGGCAATCACATGTGTGGTTCAACATGCTCTGGAGCGGCTGGTCAGAGCAAGAACATACCAATTGCATGTCAAATACACCCGTTAAAACCAAAATGTTGAGCATTCACACGATTGCTACATGCTACCAGTCATATTCACGAGTCACTCCATCGCAACGCTGGACGACCGCCACCAAGAGAGATTCGCTGCCCATCACCATCAAAATCCCAGAGATCGCCGCAGTCGCGCCGAAATGGTTGAAACGATGTGAAAACCCCCTCGCTGTGTTCAGTAACGACTTCCTTTTCCCGCCGGCGGCGGCAGTCGGTGCGTGACGCGGCGCGCCAAACGACTCGGCTGTGGTGAAAGGCAGGGGGTGCGGCGGCAGCGGCGGCAACGGCAGCGGCGGTGGCAGCGGCGCGCGTCGACACGCTCTCAGCGCGTCAGTCGGGTCAAGGTACGTCGGCGACGTCGGCGTCGCGGCGGTGCGTGATCGGCAGATCGGACAGAGACGCAGGCGTGAGCCTGGTGGCAGCTGCAACAGGTGTAGCGGGGCAGCACCTCGCGTGTTGGACGCACCGCCGGTCGGGCCTTTTTTGCGGCGGTTCCCAAGATTTTCGGCGACGTGCGGAAGACGTTCCGTTACACATCTGTGAGGTGAGTCCATGCAGAGGACAGAGCGGCCGCTTTGCCCCGACGGGATGAGTGTGAATTTGACACGTAGTCGGCATTAGGCACACGGATGGCGTGCCGAAAGGGATTGCTCTTGACAGACACAGCGATGCTGTGCACATTGGATTCGTGTTTGGCTCCAGAGTCGAATAGCGGCATTGCGACTGGAGATCATGGCTTCTGTTCTCAGACGAGATCAGCGCTACTTTAGCACGGAACGCGTGTAATGTGCACGAATCGTGAGATCAAAAGAACCGATGGATGTCATTTATCATTTATCAGCTACCCCCGTGTTTGTAAAAGGGTTCTTCAACACTATGTGATTATGGATCGGAAGACCTAAAACATTTTCTGGGCATTTCTGAAAGTTACGAACTCGTGATTTCCGGCGTGTTTTTCGATATTGTTATATTGGATGGGTCAACGTACGGGTAAACGGCGGCAATTAAACCAGTTCTGTTGCCAATTGTAAATAAACAAAGCGACATAGAACATAGTCATGCAACATAACGATTGCGAGTTCAATGTACGGTACTGATCTTGTACGTCGGCCGTTTGGGACTACATTGTTCATGTCAAGCTCATGACCAATATCTTTTGTTTTTGACTCCAGGACAGCATGGCACGGCATGCAGTGTCCATGGTGTGCACATTGACATGATGATGCCATACTCAGGTATGTTGTTATTATTATCATGAACCGTTGCACGACGAGCGAGGTATGTTATCGAGGAACAATTGCGCGCATCCAGGGAGCCTCCGTCTCCGTTAGACGTACCAAAACTTTAGCCTGTGACCTGACCCAGCGCATTTAACATGGCAAGCTCAAATTTCAGCGTCATATCCATATTGTACGTCCCTGTTTGAAGCTGAAAACATCAACAAAGTCGTTTATCAACTTCAAGCATAAATAAGCCACTTGTGCATTGCCTATACATGCACATGTTTACATACCACATAGTTATTGCCACACGTGTACTTCCCTGAGACAAGTATGGTAGATAAGACCCAAAGAAAGCAAGCACGTGGCAATAGCTATTTGATAAGTAAACGTGTGTATGAAGGGGCGACAAGGTGAAGGGTCCCACTGGAATTTAGTGCACTTTTCAGAGGACAGTTGCATGTAGGACAAATATCATAGTGTATGACATATGGTGGGCAAAATGCAGCTCAATTTTTCATGTGGGAGAAACAGAATGAATTTGATATACCAGCACATAAAATTATCTATCGAGTGATGGAAACAGTACAACAATCCTGTAGTTGTTCAATTCGACGGCCATTCTATCGAAGACATGTGGGTAGTGAGTCTGGAAAGAACATGGCGAACATTAGAACAGTACAGACGTATTAGGAACAGACATGGATCGAGCTCCTAGGCACGGATGTTAATCAAGGTGGGGAAAATACAAAAAGGGATAACCTGACTGTTGTCTCAGCTGATGAGCAACGATACAAATTACAGCCTGCTCATATATAGGCGCGCATTAAAAAGGATTTATTTACATGCAATGGGAATGTACATAATGTATGTACCATCGAACGCGATATTTCTGTGTTCACGGGTGTTCGAGGGAGGAGGTGAATTGTCGGGAATTCTTTTATTTGTGGTGTGACGTTTCTCAAACTGACGAAGCTTTTTTTTCTCTTTTTTTAGCTCACGTCTCCTGTAAAGGGCTGAATATGCTGTTGAAGATCATGGACAACACACAAATAAACAAAAGTCTTAAAGTAAAGAGAAACGTCCTTGTATGCTGATGTTATATATATATATATATATATATATATATATATATATATATATATATATATATATATATATATATATATGTATATATGCATATATATGTATATATATATATATATATAAACACTTTTATATCCCTGTATTTATTTCACAGATTGACTGATTGATTCATTTATCGTCGAGTCAACTTCCATCCTACATCCATCATGATGAAGATAAACTCTTGCAATGAAATATACACGAAGCGCGTGAAAATAGCTTGATAGCGCCGGTCAAGTAATAAATTGTTTTCCAAGTGATATAAAATGAAGTTGATGAACGAAAATCCTTCGGAATTTCCATGACTCTGGCCTTCGCCATCCGACAGAATGCATGATGTAAGAGTTACCTATGATTTATCTGTCGATATCTTGCGAATCATGCCGGATCGGATCCCATAAATAAGCAAGTCATCTTTTGACGTTGTATTAACGTCGCAAGTCGTGACAAAATCGGAATCAACTGTCTTTATGATGTCGTAATCACCATGCCTGACTTACTTATGCCACGCACGACGAATCTGTGACATATTACCTGGTGCGTATTGGATCATTGCAGTGCTGCTCTTCACGTGTCTGAGAGCATGGGATCATGAATTCCGGATGTGCAAGGCCGTACATGTTCCAGACTACCTTGAGCTTGACCTTTATGGCGCTTCGACCAGACTTGATCATTCGCTCAGACCACCTTGATGGATCTGAGCTGCCAGAGCGGTAGAGCATGTGAAAGAGAGCTGTATCGTTCCCTTGCAATTAGATCATGGTGGATGTGGATAAGGCGGGTCTCGTGACTGGTTCCCTCACCAAATGAGTGTGAAACATACCCGATCCGAGGTCCTCTAGGAGGTCATGCCATAATCTGAAATGATGCAGGTCAGCTATTACTGGCGCCATTAGTGCAATTACTTATTTGGCGCAGCTGAGGCACATTTATGGCGCGTGATCTCTATGGACATGTGTCGCCACCTGCGCCACTTGGGGCAGAATAGGGCACGTTTTGAGAGCGTGATCTCCAGTAATGTGCCGCCAGTGGCGTCATTTGAGGAAGAGTAGAGCAAATTTGGGGCGCGTGATCCCTACAGACATGCGTCGCAGAGGCAACATTTGTGGCGCGTGATCTCCAGTCATGTGTCGCTCGGCGCCATTTGAGGCAGAGTTTAGCACATTTGGAGCGCGTGTTCTCTACAGACATGTGTCGCCAGCGACGCCATTTGGGCGCGTGATCCCTACAGACGTATGTCGCAGAGGCGCCATTTGAGGCGCGTGTTCCCTACAGACGTATGTCGCAGAGGCGCCATTTGAGGCGCGTGTTCTCTACAGACGTGTGTCACTGGCGGTGACATTCTCCGGAGCGGCTCTCAGCGCGTCGGTCCAAACTTCTGTTGCCACACTCGGTAACGACATCACCTGCGGAGCCGAAACCTCAAGCATCAACGCTCGAATCGTTTCCTGCTGCATCACCGAACAAAGCAACTGGTCAGCTCTCACAGAAATGGAAAGGAGCGCCGGCAGAGTGGTTACGCCTCGGGAGCGACAGCCCACGTCATGTGAGCGTCGCTCTTGGCTAACCGCGCATGGCAAACGTTGTAGTCTTCAGCGCAGCTCCAGCACCAGAGCCACCAATGTGCTGCGTTGGCCGCTAAGCCCCGCTGCACGATCGACATGTATTGTGCGCTGTTGGCATGTATCAGCATCATCGCCGTTTACCTTGAATGCTGTTCACATAGGTCGTGCTGGCCACTACCCTAAGGCGCCATTCTGTACATGACAGTCCATCCGAGCACGCATTAGCATTGCTGCTTGCTAGACAATTAGATTAGCATTGCTTGACAACGGGCCAGACATATCAAGGGCACTTCAACAGGCGGAGACAGCACATGGAGCATTCACATACCACGAATCAGGACGTGAGGCAGATACCATACGAAGCAGCAAACGTCTTATTCGATTGTAGCTTTTTTTCTCGCCGGAAGCACGTTTGCAATTTTGTGAGTATTCTTATTTTTGAAAGAGGAGTGTGTTAGCTCATCTACCCTGCAATTAACTTAAAACTGTGGATTCTACAGAAACCAGAAGGATGGAACACATCAATCTTGAAGGTTTCAATTACGTCACAGAAGTTGAACATCGATTTCAAGTTTCTTCGTTCCCCGAAAGCGGATGAAGGTCTGTGCTGTGGGCACGTGGTGCATATTAGATAGTCAGGTGATCTGACCACTGCTGAAAATATGCATAAGGTGAATATTTAAAGGCACATCAGGTCGAGATTGAATGACGCCAACTCCCATGATAAGCTGAACATGCTGAAATATAAATTTGCTGAATGGAATGCATCCCATGTTTCTAGAAATGTCTCTTTAACCTCGGTTTTGTACCCAACTGTTTTCAACACTCGTTACAATGACGCTTACCAACGATACGTTTCGATATATTTAATGAAAGGAAAACAAACTTTGTTTTTCCCTGATGTATGTTTAAATGAGGCTATATGTGTGTGTGTAATATTTAAATATCGAGGTCTCGTCTGCCATAGTAAAGGCGCTCATAAGTGAATGTGCTACACTCATCACGCTACGCTAATAACGCTGCGAGTAAGACGGAAAACATTGAACCATAATCATCTTTATGACTTCACAATTACATGACCTGAGATGATTTGGAAATTAATGTCTTGCCGTAATTTCGTTTTGTGTTCATTAGAAGCAAATTCTTGTCTATCCAATAAGGGAAGATATTCAGGTGTAACCACGGGGAAGCCAGCGAAGGAAGGGTGGGGGAGGGGGGGGGGGGGGGGGCTATCCCGAGCCAACGATATTCTAGGATTAGACCTATTCCCTTCCGGTTGTTTTAGCACGCCTCCCATGCGGGACTGACTCCGCCTCTGATATTTCGAAAACTTACCGTCGGATTTCCTCGCAAGATAACACAAGTAAATTATATAAGGACGAAATCTTGTCGTCTTGTAAATCTCATTGTGTTTTGCCGCGATTTTCATCACAGCGTAAGTTGCTACGACAGCTACGAACGCGTTGCTACGAAGTTGCTATGCGTCGACCTCTTATATGCGGGGAAATAATTTCAGAATCTCTTTTGTGATAGCTCAAGCAAACTCTGCACGATCTAAAAGACTTATCAACTAAGTCAGATTTTGTATTCGTTACGGATTTCATACGCACACCAATGACGGATTCAGATAGCTGATGTTGGAGAGTTCGGTACATCATAATTATCATCTAGGAATATCATGTAATATCATAGCAAAAGGGAAAGAGGTGGATGCAGGGACAAGAAAATAGAGGACGCGTTGTGTGCATCTTGTATCCAGCTAGCATTCAATAATCAGGCAGATAATACCAAACCCAACACATATATTCACATTATCACAAACAGTTTGTTGTTTGTGCATGTGCATACACGCGAAAACAGAGGAACATTGCGTGATAATTCAATAAAGTATTTCGGAGTTCATCTCATCACGCACATTCCAGCTCTTATAGCCTGTGAACTCCATGATCTTTGCTCCTTCCCGTCGCTCTCCGGGAACCAAAACCGAACACAATAATCTACAAGAATCTGCAGTGTATCAATAATCTGCAGTGTATCAAATGCACTCACTACAACTAGGTGACTCAGTCCAATGCATCCAGGTGTCACCTTTGACAGAAACAATTCCTGGGAGTGCACCCTCCTCCCCCAATATAATAAATCCCTCCCTGTAACAGCCTCTGATCATAAACAGTGGCCGGAAAGTCTAACTTGAGTGTTCCCTGATGCTAATTCCATTTCAATACAGCTTTATTTGTGTTAGCGCAACGTTGAAATAGTCCAACAATTTCGACTCCCTGGACACTCCGCTGATTTTCTGAAATCTTAAATCATCAGGTACAACGAATGTACCCTCTAACCAAATCAGTACTCAATTGTCGTATGCTACCTGATAGCATAATACCAGATATATCAATGTGTTTTGTAACTTCGATGAAAACGGTAAACATTTCCAGCATGTATCCGTAAATTTCATCCTACAGCCGTCCCTGGTAAAATATAATTAAATATTTCAATGGAAGGTATTAGAATACTAGTCGGACAAATTCGCAAAGTTCCAGAGCATTGCGACATGCGAAGGCGAAGACGATATGCGAAGGCGAAAATACGCCATAGGCGGAAGTTACCGTCAATATGGATTAAGGGTTCACTGGGCTATACTCAATGATCACGTATCCAGAATATTTTAGTCAAATGGGCTAAACTGAAAGTCGGGAAGAACTGAGGCAGCATATTCTACTTCTTGCCAAAACATGACACAAGCGGAACAATGGGGACCATTTAGTCACACGAATGGTGACAAGGAATGATATTACTTTCTGTATCGATGCTGAACACATGATTGCCTTGTTTTGGAACCTGGCTGCATGACCGACGCAGTCGATGCGCCCCTAAACTCCTCATGATCTTTGAACTGCCCTGGAAATGGCAAAAGTTCTGGGGAACGATGAAGATTGTTGTTCTACTGCATTTAATGGAATCCGGATAGGTTTTTTTAGGGCATTTGGTAATTCAACTGTCAACATACACCGCAAGAAAACAAAGAAAAGCACACCGAGATGAAACAAAATGATAGTGCGATCACGAAATAATGAGATGTTGAATGTTCAGGTGAAATAATCAAGGACGCCTGTACGACTTTATCTGGAGAAGCCATAAGGCTCGGATCAGAAGATAAATATAGGCATAACGTCAGACTGGCATGTTTGTGCCGATATATACAAATGCAACTGCAAGTAAGCCAGAAGCAATGTTCATCCGCCCCCGACGGCCGAGTAGATGAGGACGTTGTCGAGCGATTCTGCATGCCGAGATAGTCCACTGATCTCTGCGAGTGGCCCCGCTTGCTGCGACGAACATTTCTATGTATATGTACCACTGGTAGACAGGGGTACGAGTATTTTTATAGGTGTGGGCACGCCTAACGATGAGGAGGAGGCTGGAATCATAGTACTTTCCTCTGAAGTGTAAGCATTGAGGTTTTTCACATCAAGATTAAGCTTGAAAACTGTGATTTTATCTTCCATTTTTGTGAAAACTCCCACAAAATAGAAGTATGCTTTTTACAAATATTGGAACTGTGACTTGTTATTATCCATCTTGGTGGGAACATGGATGTTCACATTCCTTTCATATTAGCAGTAAGTGAAGATAATTGAAATTTTCTAGCTAAGTGCAGCATGCTGAAGATGGCAAGACATTTCGCAAATTTGTGTTTTAAGGTAATTTTTGAATTCTTGGAATTTCTTTTTCCAGCGCAAGGTTCATGAATGTAATAAACATGATGTGGCCACTCGTTTTCCCCGCAAGTGCATACTTTTCAGTTGGCTGGCAAAATAACACCAAAAATGGGCTTGTAGATGGGTAATATAGCAAAAAATAATGCCTAACTTAACATAAACTAACCTCCCATGGAAAAATAATCGAAAAAGAGCACAAAATTCAGGCAATTTATGCTACAAAAATTTACTCGAAACACCAAACCTAATGTAACATGGCCTAACCTTTCTATAAGAAAAAAACTCTAAAAAACACATTTTCAAGATAAAAACCTAACCAAACCTGACACAGCCAAATCTAACCACTTTGTTTCATGCAGGTAAAATATATGTAAAAGTTGTCTCGTAAATACCTTAAAGCACAATATTGCCGGACTGCTATTACATTTTGCAAAAAAACTGCAGAAACCCCTGCAGTAGTATACTTGTAATGCTTTTCTCAAGCTCAGTGAAATTCCACAATATGCCTGTTACATTCCATGTAAAAACTGAGCCAACAACCCCTGTCCTCCATCTAAAATCCATAGCAGTTCTAGCTAATTAATCAATTCAATTTTCCATTTGATAGTCACCCCTTTTCGTATTATCTCCATCAATATCATAAAATATGGCAGCAGTTGGAGAGGGCATCTTACTCACTTTGCATCATCGAAATGCTGCTTGCATTCATTGCTTGCATTCGAAATGCTGAAATACTGCTTGCATCCAACATCCAAAAGATGTTGGATGACATTGGCCTACACCTGCTGATTACTGATTATGTTGCTTTACATCTACCTACATATTATTGATCACGTCAGCCTACACCTGCAGGTAGCTGATCATGTCTGCCTACACCTATTGATAATTGATTGCATGAACTGCTACGCCTTCACAATGTATATCATCCTGCAAGTAAGCTAATTAAAATTACACAACATGCCTGGCATTCCATGTAAAGATCAACCTGAAAATATGTGTACCTTGTCTAAAATCTATAGAGTACAGCCAAATCACCCCTGCAATTTGTCATTTGATAGCAGTCCCTTTTTGCAATATCTCCATGTACATCATCAATATATTGCAGTAATTGGAGCAGGCATCTTACCCAATATGTTCCATCACAATACTGCTTGAAGGTATGCTATGACATCTGCCAAATTATCACAATACGCATGTGCATTTCAACTGCATCTGTATTTGCCCATATATTTTATTAATCATGTGATGTGAACTGTGCAATTTCCACTACTTCAAATAAACTTGACATGCTATTCATTGATAATTTATCAAGTACTTACATTGAGATGCAGCTTGCAGTTTACCCCACTGTGGAATGCCAATTATGGAACTAGGTATAAACAGCTTGTTTTGCTGAGGGGGAAGCCATGGTGTTTGTTCAGCTAAGCCACACATGATTTATGTAATTGTCTTTTCCATTACTTTACTCATTTTACCCATACGCATAGTACAAGCTTTTGCTGTTTGTACGCACCGCATGGCGCCGTATTTGAAACAAAATGTTAGTTGCTGCATTGCCACCGTAATAGATTGCCTACCCTTCCAAGCTTCATATTTTCGTTAAAATTGGTAACATTTCAGTATCACAAGCCATCGCCTTAGTATCCATGACGCGAGTCGGTTAAAAACCTTGCGTGGAATAATCAGACGTATGGTTCCCTGTGCGTTTTTGGCTTGCCAGCTTCAAGACCCCACATATGTGACGTCATTGCTACGAGAATGTTTTGCAATCGATGGCAACCCCTAAGTAAAACTATTAAATAATGCTGTAAATGCCTCTCCTGTGATAAAAATATTTCAGTTTTGTCTACGAAGTATTATTGCCGTTTCTTTGCAACCAAAAACCCATTACGTGAAACTTGTCCATTGGGCATCATGTCGCCGCCGGTGGAGGGCAGAGAGCGAGGTAGGGCCGTCCCGGTCGCCAGCTGGCGCTGGCGCCGCTCCGCATCACCTAGTGACAGGCACGGGAGGTAGCGCCATGCATCAGCACTTCAGAGGAGTAGCTTGCAGGAAGTATCGGGATGGAAGGTTGTAAAAATAAAGGTTATGCTTCCTGTATTCGAGGATTATTGAATGGGGCGCACATAAAGTCCATTCACTTTTACATGTCTACACTGTTGCCAGCCCAGGAAACCAGCTTTTCTCAACG
Organism: Ashinkailepas kermadecensis; assembly: GCA_034440615.1. Lineage (NCBI taxonomy): Eukaryota > Metazoa > Arthropoda > Thecostraca > Neolepadidae > Ashinkailepas > Ashinkailepas kermadecensis. The sequence goes on from JAOTOM010005058.1 coordinate 441,019, forward strand.
TACCCTAAAATGTCGAGCAGTCTTGACAGTGAGGTTAAGCGTTCATCGGTATTGGTTAAATCGGTAGAATTTTGGTCCATCTTAGGGAAAATGCCAGTTATTGTACTGTGCTGGCGTAGCCCCACATGACGCTGGCAGCGCTCTTTGCAGGCCACTTACAATCTGTTCCGGCACGAGGGACACCCACCCTGTACACATAATGTCGGTCAACCTCCATGACATCGGCAATTCCATTGTGTACCTCCCGGCTCAGGCACCAGCGCAATTAGCTATGCATACCAGTCGGCAAGGATACTAATGGCAATCTCTTCGTATACCAGCCGGCTCAGGCACCAGTGCCAATCTGTGTAATAGCTGGACACCAGCGCAAATCTCTCTGTGCGCCAGAGCCGACTCAGGCACCAATGCCGATCTCTGCGTGCCAACTGACCCAGGCACCAATGCCGATCTCTGTGTGCCGGTCGTCCCAGACACCAGTGCCGATTTCTGTGTGCTAGCCGGCCCAGGCACCCGTGCCAATATCTGTGTGCCAGCCCCCCCCGGCCCCTCTTTTTTTTTTACCTCTGTGTGCTAGCCGGCCCAGGCACCCGTGCCAATATCTGTGTGCCAGCCGGCCCAGGCCCCAGTGCCGTTCTCTGTGTGCCAGCCGACTCAGACACCAGTGCCGATCTCTCTGTGTGCCAGCCGGCCCAGGCACCCGTGCTAATCTCTGTGTGCCAGCCGGCCCAGGCCCCAGTGCCGATCTCTGTGTGCCAGCCGGCCCAGGCCCCAGTGCCGACCTCTGTATACCAGCCGACCCAGGCACCAGTGCCAATCTCTGTGTGCCAGCCGGCCCAGGCCCCAGTGCCGATCTCTGTGTTCCAGCCGACCAAGGCACCAGTGCCAATCTCTGTGTGCCAGCCGGCCCAGGCCCCAGTGCCGATCTCTGTGTGCCAGCCGGCCCAGGCCCCAGTGCCGACCTCTGTGTACCAGCCGGCCCAGGCACCAGTGCCGATCTCTGTGTGCCAGCCGGCCCAGGCACCAGTGCCGACCTCTGTGTACCAGCCGGCCCAAGCACCAGTGTAGCCTGCTGGACGATGGCCATGAACTGTAAGATCGGCTTCGAAACGGCCGAAAAAAAACAGAATGAGTTTCCACACGCATGCTAGTTTCAAGTCTTCAGTTCAGTACTGAGCGGGCCTTTATGCATTTACGTGCGTAAGGATGTGGGTAGATGAGAGATTCACCAGCATCGATATTATCAAAACAATCAATCGTACTATCCCTTCACTGCGCATACTGCCGTGTGATAATAGTACTCACATTGTCAGCATTTGTAGAATACCAAAGGAAATCCTGTCTTGGTGAAACCACGGTAGGTGAATACTGGTCGAAGCTATACCCATGCTCGAAGCTGTTCCAGAACCTTTTCACATCCTGTTTCGTGCTATTTTCGGAAGTATATATTAAGTTCTTCCCATAAGATATAGCGTACAACAGTGTTACATTTCCTATTTACCCGTCTTCCTCTTCACCTTCATCTTATCACTGTTCACAAAACTTCCAGTCTGCCCGGAAGGCAGAGCCCCCAGCCCGGTTATACACTGGCGCACGACCCTGGGACTGCACGTGGGCGGAGGCCCCACGACAGCCGAACACGGGTGCACCTCGAGTTCGATAACCTCGGTATAATCGGCTGCGGACAACCTCCGCCTGTGACAGCAAACACCATCAGTCCGGCTGACGGGCGGATTTGTCCCTTGTCTTTCGGGCACTGGGTAACATCTTGCCGCTCGATCCGAGCCCCATGGTAACAAGCACCGTGGGTATCGCAATTCACACAATGAAGGCGAGTTGATGCACAAGGTTGGGCGCTTCACGTCATGTTGGATCATGGTTGGTGAGAGCAGTTGTGTCCCAGTGACATCGTGGCTATGTTGATCAACATTGGCCAGCTGCTCGAGTTGATGCACAAGGTTGGGCGCTTCACGTCATGTTGGATCATGGTTGGTGAGAGCAGTTGTGTCCCAGTGACATCGTGGCTATGTTGATCAACATTGGCCAGCTGCTCGAGTTGATGCACAAGGTTGGGCGCTTCACGTCATGTTGGATCATGGTTGGTGAGAGCAGTTGTGTCCCAGTGACATCGTGGCTATGTTGATCAACATTGGCCAGCTGCTCGAGTTGCTGCACAAGGTTGGGCGCTTCACGTCATGTTGGATCATGGTTGGTGAGAGCAGTTGTGTCCCAGTGACATCGTGGCTATATTGATAAACATTGGCCCCCCCCCCAATTTTTAAAAAAAAGGGGGAAAAAAGGGCGCTTCACGTCATGTTGGATCATGGTTGGTGAGAGCAGTTGTGTCCCAGTGACATCGTGGCTATGTTGATCAACATTGGCCAGCTGCTCGAGTTGATGCACAAGGTTGGGCGCTTCACGTCATGTTGGATCATGGTTGGTGAGAGCAGTTGTGTCCCAGTGACATCGTGGCTATGTTGATCAACATTGGCCGGCTGCTCGAGTTGATGCACAAGGTTGGGCGCTTCACGTCATGTTGGATAATGGTTGGGGAAGAAAATTTTGCCAGTGACATCGTGGCTATTTGATCAACATTGGAGCTGCTCGAGTTGTGCACAAGGTTGGGCGCTTCACGTCTGTTGGATCATGGTTGGTGAGAGCAGTTGTGTCCCAGTGACATCGTGGCTATGTTGATCAACATTGGCCGGCTGCTCGAGTTGATGCACAAGGTTGGGGCTTCTTGGATCATGGTTGGTGAGAGCAGTTGTGTCCCAGTGACATCGTGGCTATATTGATAAACATTGGCCAGCTGCTCGAGTTGTGCACAAGGTTGGGCGCTTCACGTCATGTTGGATCATGGTTGGTGAGAGCAGTTGTGTCCCAGTGACATCGTGGTATGTTGATCAACATTGGCCAGCTGCTCGAGTTGATGCACAAGGTTGGGCGCTTCACGTCATGTTGGATCATGGTTGGTGAGAGCAGTTGTGTCCCAGTGACATCGTGGCTATGTTGATCAACATTGGCCAGCTGCTCGAGTTGATGCACAAGGTTGGGCGCTTCACGTCATGTTGGATCATGGTTGGTGAGAGCAGTTGTGTCCCAGTGACATCGTGGCTATGTTGATCAACATTGGCCAGCTGCTCGAGTTGATGCACAAGGTTGGGCGCTTCAGTCTGTTGGATCATGGTTGGTGAGAGCAGTTGTGTCCAGTGACATCGTGGCTATGTTGATCAACATTGGCCAGCTGCTCGAGTTGATGCACAAGGTTGGGCGCTTCACGTCATGTTGGATCATGGTTGGTGAGAGCAGTTGTGTCCCAGTGACATGTGGCTATGTTGATCAACATTGGCCAGCTGCTCGAGTTGTGCACAAGGTTGTGGGTAGTTGGGGCTTCACGTCTGTTGGATCGTGGTGGTGAGAGCGTTGTGTCCCAGTGACATCGTGGCTATGTTGAACAACATTGGCCAGCTTCTCGAGTTGATGCACAAGGTTGGGCGCTTCACGTCATGTTGGATCATGGTTGGTGAGAGCAGTTGTGTCCAGTGACATCGTGGCTATGTTGATCAACATTGGCCAGCTGCTCGACTGCAAACAAAAGCTTGGGCGCTTCAAATAATGTTGGGGCGTGGTTTGGGAAAATATTTTTTTTTTTGTGAACAGTTGTGTCCCAGTGACATCGTGGCTATGTTGATCAACATTGGCCAGCTGCTCGCCAGCCAAGAACTAATAAGCGAGTTGATGCACAAGGTTGGGCGCTTCACGTCATGTTGGATCATGGTTGGTGAGAGCAGTTGTGTCCCAGTGACATCGTGGCTATATTGATCAACATTGGCCAGCTGCTCGAGTTGCTGCAAAAGGCGGGGGGCTTCACTTATTTTTGGATATGGTTGGTGAGAGCAGTTGTGTCCCAGTGACATCGTGGCTATGTTGATCAACATTGGCCAGCTGCTCGAGTTGATGCACAAGGTTGGGCGCTTCACGTCATGTTGGATCATGGTTGGTGAGAGCAGTTGTGTCCCAGTGACATCGTGGCTATGTTGATCAACATTGGCCGGCTGCTCGCCAGCCAAGGAACTCTGCCGCGTGCTGGAGAACAGTGCTCTGCGAGCAGTCGTTGGAGCATCAAGCTGCGTTGTTATCCCCTGTCCTGTTGGGGGTGGGTGGGGTGGGTGGGATTTTTAGAGGCGTGCCGGACCATGAAGGTCATTTGCACCGCATTACCCTTGTCCTGGGACGAATTATTTTTCATACGCGCTCGCGTTTCGCCCCCGCCGAAATGTGACTATATGGCATAATAATGGGCAAGTTTCATGTCGGGACAGACGGTATTATGCTGCAAGTTTCACTAGTGTTTTTTCTAGTTTCAAGACGATGACTGATTCATTTTTGCGAAATCCCTAAATCACTTAGATATTGTTTAAGTGGGTGAGAATGCCTCGCTTTCTGATTGGCTAATATATCCATGACGTTACAAATTAGGAGTTCAGTGATGCTCCACTGCCGGCCATTTTATTTTGCATATAGGACGTTGTCGAGATTGGAATAATCGCGACAGATTTAGCTTGGATCACTTTCGATCGTTAAGGGAAAATGTGTCGTATAAAATTTCCCCATTATTTTTGTTTCGTGCCAAGGCTGGTATGGTTTTTTTTGCGCGGGGGGGGGCACCATACATGAAGACAATGGGTGAGGCCAAATGGATTATGGGGCACATTCCATAGGGCACCATGTTAGAAGTTGAAATTATTGGGGGAGGGACAAAGCCAGCATTGAGGGGGGTACTTGCTCCCTGAAAAGCATATAAAAGCATCCGTGTGCCAAGGTGTACAAATGCAACTGTAATTAAGCCAGAAGCGACATTCATAGACATCTGCACGGTCGACAAGATGGGGAAGTTGTAGAGCGATGCTGCACGCCGAGACGGTCCGCTGATCACTGTCGGTGGCTTCATATCATGACGCTGTCCATTGCTGGACAAAGGTACAAGTATTTGCATAGTCGTGGATACGCTGAAGGTTGGTGGAGGGCTGGAACCAAAGTCATATTGAGGTTTGTCATATTCAGCTGTAGCTTCAAAACTGTGGTTTTATCTTCCATTCTGGATATAACTCCTACACATTAGAAGTATATTTTACAAAGACGATATAGTTACATGGTTGTATTCATTTTGTGGGAAACTTGCTTGCCTACAACCCTTTCATATTAGCATAGTTAGGGCAATCGACACTTTCTAGCTAATTGCAGGATGCTGAAGATTGCAAGCCATTCATTACTTTTGCACACAACTGCAGATACTCCTGCAGTAGTACACTTGTAATGTTTTTATCAAGTTCAGTGAAATTCCTGGCATGTCTGACATTCCATGCAAATAATCAACCCAAAAATCCTTGCCTCCATCTGAAATCCCTGGCAGTCCTAGCTAATGAATGAATTTAATTTTCCCTTTGAGAGTCATCCCTTTTTACATTATCTCCAGCAATGCTATCAAAATATGGCAGCCATTGCAAAGGGCATCTGACTCGCTCTGCTTCGTCAAAATGCTGCTGAATGATGTTGGATGGCATGGCCTACACCTACTAATCACTGATTATGCTGCTCTACACCTACATATGATTGATCATGTCAGCCTACAACTATTGATAACTGATTGCATCAACTGCTGCACCTGCGCAATATATATCTCGCTGCAAGAAATGTCCTTCAATTTGCACAACATGCCTGCCATTCCATGTAAAGAATGAACCTGAAAATCTGTGTGTCTTGGCTGAAATCCATAGGTTATGATCAAAAATTGCTCCAAATTATCACTTCATAGTAGTCACTTTTTCCAATATTTCCATGGACATCGTCAAAATCTTGCAACAATTGGAGTAGGCATCTTACTCACTCTGCTCCATCACAATGCTGCTTGAAGGTCTCTGGCGTCTGCCAAACCATCACCAATGGGCACGTGCATTTCACCTACATCTCTATGTATTCACTCATCTATTTTGCGTATTGTGTAATGTGAAGTGTGCAACATTTACTACCTAAAACATAATTGCCATTATATTCACTGATCAATTCAATCTTTACAACATTAGGGTGCAACTAATGTCGGTTGAAAAACTCAGTGTGGAAAAATCCAAAGTAAATTTTCCCATGTATTTCGGGTTCAGCTGCTTCGTGACTCCTCATGTGGGACGGCATCGCTACGATAACGTTTTCAAAACAATGGCAATACTCAGCTAAAATTGTATAATTATATCGTTAATAATCATCCTGTGAACTTCAGTTTTGTCTATGAAATATTACTACTGATATTTTTGCCCCCAAAAAAACAAGTACGCGAAACTTGTCCATTGACTTGTCAGCGCATCAAGTCGACCATCCGGCCAACGATCCGGGGAACGCGGTAGAAGGACGGCTGTGTCGGAGCATTGGTGACTCGAATCATGTTTATGGCGGTCATTTAGAGCCTGGTGTAGCGGGACGGCCTTATTTGAGCATTGGTGGCACGTGCCGTGTTTATAGCGGCCATCTCAATAGCCTTCAAAGTCACCTTCAAACGACCCTTACATTCAGGAAGTGATACGGCAGATGTAAAAGATGCAATGGGGTGTAAAATCACAAGAAAAAGACATGATTATGAGCATATAAACCTCAAAACGGAATATTATATTTCTGGATCATTTACTTGACACGACCTGAACATAACTGCAACAAACCATATTACTTACAAGTTTACGATTGTCGAAGACATGCAACATGGAATTTCAATAAAATCAAATAGACTTCAGTATATACTGAACAAATGTTTGAACACGAATCTAGCGACAAGAAGCATTCGGATTGCCCCGCTGTCCCCTCCCAGCCAGCCTTAATGAAGAAGGATGAAAACACGTGACATTTTTCTAACCACGGAGCAATTTTATAGATAACTTAGCTTTAGCATGCCATTTAGACACGATATACTGCATATTGGTGAACGGTGTCAACATCTGAGTCAAAGAGTGGTTCATTTTCAAATAAGTTAACCTAGATTACGTTTCTCAAACGGTTGTTGTTTCAAAACTAACTTGGCTCCGGCATTTGCCAAGGTTCCAGGGCTCCATTTTCCTGCAAAAGGTATTCAAAATGGTCCTCTGAGCTGGTATTTCAAGGTATACTATACGTTTCAGCAGAAATGTCAACGCGGAAGTAAATCACAACCGGTCGAACTTGAACCAATGGCTTAACACGTGACCTGACGAGTACACATAAATCGCACATGATTTATGTTGAAGATCGAATTAAGGTGTCGCAGCCGATCAGCGGAGAATGCTGGGCTCATTGTCAAGTTCGAAGTGGGCTTTACAACAGGACGCCGGCGTGGGATGCCAGCCGAGTTCAGCGACCCCACCGGTCGCTACGAGTGGATCTGTTCATCCTCGCGGGCACTTCCAGGCTGGAACAGCTATCTGTCTGGCGCAAACTAACGGAACGCAAGTTTTACACTTATATTGCCACTGCGGAGTAGTTCAAACCAGTACTTCAAGAGACCGCAGTTGCCAATGGCATCACACACTTTTTGTAAGCACTAAAAAAGTACGAGCCGTTGCATTTTCGCAATGTAAACGTGCTACCTGAGGTATGTGGGGTCAGCCTGCACTCGACCACAGCTAGACCACGCGCTACGCGCTGGCCTTCGTAGGCAATGGAACACTGTAGCGCACCTAAAATGTTGACATGACAAGTTCCTAAGTTGAGCCCACTCCATGCAAATCATCATACGAGTAATGATTATCATGAAGATTATACAAGCTACTTCCGTTCAATGTTCGCAGCGTATGCTTTATGCGGCGAGAGAATGAACGTTTGAGAGCCGATTGGGCTTCAATAGGACCCGCATTTTCATGCATAATTAAGATAATCCTGATGTGCTGGCATATTCAACTAGATTTCCTATTATGCCATTAGTTGTAAGCTGTGTTATGTTTGATTACTCGGTTTGCTACATGACGAAGGAACGGTTTTATTGATTTGCATCTTACATCCCAAAATTATCATACAATCCCAAAATATCGAAGACCAGTAAGTTCACGGGATCAGCGAGGGAAAAAACTACAAATGACATTGGGAAGGTCAGTGGTCTAAATTTTCCGGTCCAGTGCATTGGAGCGGAAAAAGGTCCGTTCCGCCCGCCGAGCCGTACACTATTCAGTAGACTTCCGTTGGCTTCCCTGCCGGAGCGGTTCGTCCCAGCGGCCTCGGCAGACCCTGTCGTGACGTCATCCACGCAAAGGCAGCGTGCCTGTTGCCGTTCTACCCGTGCTCGCGCTTTGGAACACAGTTATATCGCCTTTATTTTTGCCAGTTAGGGGAATAAATGCACATAGCAAGGCGAGTTGACAGGCAAGCTCTGTTCGGCAAAATGTTGTCAGAGACTTCACGCTGGTAACGAACATATCGTGCGTTACCCGTTACCTGAACATGGAAACAAAGCATGTATGCCCAAATTCGCATCATGAAGATGCTATAAGTTGAAACTGCTACAACATGCACAACCAAAAATTCAAACTATACATGTTGAATCGAAGACGTTGACACATCTTCAGAACAGCAACGACTGACTTGCGACCCATGCTTGCGACTATTGATTTCTGATGTTGATTTCTTAATAAAATTACTGGCGGCGGGGTACAATACATGGAAATAATGGGCGAACAGAAGTTGATGGGCGCACACTCCACATGGTCCCATGTTAAAAGTTGAAATTCTGAAATTTCACGTGGGTATGGAACTCATTCCCACGTGGAGAAGATGTTGATACGGAAAGTCTTCTGGAGCACACGCATGCTGCATACCAATGAATTACTCCTGTGCCACCTTATTATGAGCATTAATGTACCCACCTCATCAGACAGCGGTTTCACTGGTCCAGTGTGCAGCCTCCTGTCCAAGGTGAGCCACATGCAATGCATCGCAGAACTCAGGAACTGCCAGGGGTGAGAACCTGATAGGATACCGCGGTCCATCCTGGTCACAATGTCCACCGGCCAGCAACTCTCCTGTCGGCTGATAGGAGAGGTGAACTGTGGTGTCCTTCCCTTCGAGACCCAGGATATCCAATATGGCAAGGTCTCCCACTCCAGGTGTTTCGCCATTGCCCAGTACCTGGTGTGCACGTGGACCAGGATTCCCGGGCTGACTGTCCAGGAGCTGAACACCTTAGTAATCTTAATAAAGTTATGCCTGAAGGCGTACTTTAAGCTCTACTTCGACAATAAAATGTGCATCACAGACTACAGGACGGCCCCCAAACACATCCTCACACAGCTGAGGATCCTCAAGTCGCAGACAAAGGTGTGTAAGTGTGACTTTCCAGGTGAGGACAGGGGCCTGGTGCCCCACCCGGAACGTGTCCTCTTGTCTTGGTGGCGAGCCAGAGTGAGGATGACCACAGGTTCGCAGTGACCAAGATCCTGAAACTGAGGAGAAACGCGGAGAACGGTGGCACGAGTGTGAGACCCCAAATCACCCTCAAACCGAACCTGTCGGACACCACCCTGCAGAAGGAGATCACCTGGCAGCCCGGCCAGATGCAGGAGCCGGTGTTCATCTGCTCCCCGTCCAGGGATGAGATCAAGAAAATCCTGGTCAAGCCGTACATGGTTCCGGAGTTGTTCATCCACCTTCAGCGCACTGGAAGGGTAGTGAAGCGCGTGATGGAGGCTGCGGCAGCGATGATGGGACAGCAAGCAAGGGACTGGTTCACCAGGGCTCGGACCTATCACAGGAAGGGTATGCCCTCGTCCAGGTTCAAGAAGGACATCATGACCATGCTCTAATTTTGTGAGACTCGTGTAGACTGTGTCGACTTGATTTGGCTGTCTGTACACTGCGTCGTGGTGATCCATCTGAGGTGGAAGAGCTTGTCACACTGCATATTTGTAAAGCATATTCGTACATGATCCACTAAGATTGCCAACCAGACACCACTCGATACAGGCTTTACTTGCTAAGGGTAGAACAGAAAAGCACGATGTTGCATGATCAGTGTTAAAACGAGAAAGGTAAAGAGGACGAACCCACTTTTAAATGAAATGTACATGGAAAACATCTTGCTAAAGTCCCGAAACTTACATTTTGTTATCCGGCGAACCTGAATAATTATTTACGACTCCGGTTTTGTTTTGGCTTGCCAGTCATGGACCGATACATTATTTAAAACAGGCATATGAGAAAAACGCAAGTTCAGATACTGCATCGACTTAACTGACATCCATAGATAATTCACTGAAAGGATATTCGGCCGACCGCTGTCGCGGTGTTCGAGAGTGGCGCTCATTCCTTGGTGGGTTGTCTGGCGGGCAGCTGGCCCGTATTGTTCAGCACAGCCATGATGTCGACAAGGTTAACATAACCGGCTCTCTCGCTTCCTTCGTGAACATAACCAGGAAGAAAATCGGCGCTGGACGATTTTTTTGTAATGATTTGTGTAAACATGTGCCATGGCGCAAACATTTTTTTCGATTCTGACAGTCGCAGTCAAAAATAACATTTATATTCAGTCAGATAATTACCACGCGTGGTACAGATGTACGGCTAAATATGCAAAGATAAAATGACGAAACTAATATGATGCAACAAAGCGCTTTTCATACTGCTGATGAGCATTAAAAAAACGCATGACAGTGCCCACGTGTTGGAAATAGAAGGAACGCCGTGAACACTTTAGCTTGTGGCAGACATGGAGTAGATGAGCCGTACTTTGTAGAAGCCGATCCGATGGCTGATCATCCCTCGGAATGCATGCAATTTGTATTCTGTCGCTTATCATGATGACTGCAGTTAAATAAAGGCACGCCTCTTGTCATGATCTGAAGCATGTCTTACCACGGTAACACATATTGACATATATGGTCTATAATTTACACAACTTTTGTTTCACCACGCATAGTTTTATATATTCGTCGTTAGCTAGGATTGAGCTTCGAAAAAGCCATTATTTTTACGGTGCTGAAGCAGATCTCTGATATTTGTTCCACTACTGCACAATGACGTACTTTGTTCTGTGATTTTAATACATTATGTTTAACCACGCATGGGTTGCATGTGAGACGTGAAGAAGAATGTATTGATATAGCAGAACAAGTACATCATTTGCACAGTGGTAAAGCAGGACTCAGTTCGTTGTTCAGGAGAAGAACATGTGATGTTCTTCGCTTGTGACGTTACCAAGCTCCTGACCATGCCCTGACGTGCCCATATGGTCGGGTATGGCCGTCTCGTACCCATGCTCCTGACCATGCCCTGACGTGCCCACATGGTCGGGCATGGCCGTCTCGTACCCATGCTCCTGACCATGCCCTGACATGCCCACATGGTCGGGCATAGCCGTCTCGTATCCATGCTCCTGACCATGCCCTGACGTGCCCACATGGTCGGATATGGCCGTCTCGTACCCATGCTCCTGACCATGCCCTGACGTGCCCACATGGTCAGGCATGGCCGTCTCGTACCCATGCTCCTGACCATGCCCTGACGTGCCCACATGGTCGGGTATGGCCGTCTCGTACCCATGTTCCTGACCATGCCCTGACGTGCCCACATGGTCGGGCATGGCCGTCTCGTACCCATGCTCCTGACCATGCCCTGACGTGCCCACATGGTCGGGCATGGCCGTCTCGTACCCATGCTCCTGACCATGCCCTGACGTGCCCATATGGTCGGGTATGGCCGACTCGTACCCATGCTCCTGACCATGCCCTGACGTGCCCACATGGTCGGGCATGGCCGTCTCGTACCCATGCTCCTGACCATGCCCGACCAGTTGCCAACTGGCCATCCCAGCCGGGGGCGTTAACAGCGAGCACTAGGAGTGACTCGACCCGTTGTGTCAAGGCAAAGACGGAGAGACCTTTGACGGAGACGGAGACCTTTGGCAAAGACGGAGAGACCTTTGCAAGCCAGTGCTCTACCAACTGAGCTAGCCAACGGTTATAGTCCTTATTGTATAATATGTGTGCTATGATGCCCTTCAATTGATCTGATGTACTCGCTGGCAAATTATTCCTATCTGAAAATGATATCATAGTCTATATATTAGAGTATTATTAGACATACTACGGAAGGGCTCTGAATGAACTGTATCTGTAGGGACGGAGGAGAAGTGATCCCCCCCCCCTAAGATCTCGCATCGCAATTTACAAACTGGATAGCTGAAGCGAATTCTACTGGTCTAATCTACACTTTTAGAATGCTAACATTTCATAATTTTCGCAATGGCAATTTAGGAGGAAAGCGTTAGTGGATATCGAATAAAACCATTTGTGACTGTGGTTATATTTTACACAATTTTACAAATTGTGCATGGTTAGGTATAATTCAGTCTTAATGGTCCAAAACACAACTTGATGTCCATACAGGCAGCTGGGAGCATAAGGAGTGATGGGAGTATCATTTGTTTCTTGTTGCTGTTCCTTCTTCACAGTCATTGTTACCATGATCTATTATGCTATCATTCCTATATAATATCAGTAATTATCTTGAGGGTTTTGACCCGAGGCGTCGTCAGATAATTATACCAGGTAGGGTCCTGAGAGGGCTGAGTTTGAAGGCACTACAATCATTGGCCACTTGGAAAATCTCCCAGCTCCGCCCCTGCGTGCAATTTACTATGATTGTTTGTCCTGAATCCACTCCTCCCCTCCTTCACCTTTAGTAAAATGTCACCCCCGCCACGTCATTTGAATACCTTCAGGCACCTGTATCCGCCATTGGGAGATGTTTGTGTTGTCCAGTTTTGGCTCCAATACTGCTTGTGATGCATTACTACCATTTGTCCCAAGTTCACCACAACCAACTTTCAGATAGCAACGTAAATAACAAATAAGGGGGTGGAACTCGCACTCTATCAGAATAGGATTAACCCGTGCAGTCGTTCCGGTCAGATCCTCACACTACGTCTCGGTGGGGGGCTTTTATGCCCCCTCTACTCTCTAAACTAAGCGTCTCACGAAAACGAAAGTGGTGTCATCGGACAGCGCTCTCGCTCGACAAGTAGAGCCCAAAATCACCCCCAAAATTATATCCACCGAAGAGTGACGTCACTAGTGGTCTATATGATCACCACTTACATGTTTTTTTGGCTCTAGGGAGTTGATTTTTGGGGAGATTTTAAAAAGAAAAGTTATTTGGAATCAGAAAACGAAGGCGAAATCGAGGAAGGGAAGAAAGGCGAAATGTCCCAAAATAATTGCCACCCAAAAAACAACAATGTTTTAATTCTTGAACATTTTCCACGTTGAGTTTTCAAATTTCTTTAATTTTTTTTTTTATAATGGCTAGAGCTGACCGAGAAACGTTGTCTTAAGTCAACTTGCCATCATAAAGGTGCATATTGTAGCCAGAATCTTCGATTCTATCCCTCATGGGCAAATATGCAAAAGTACTAAGTCATAAAAAACGACAAAATCACAAATTCCTGTGATGCGTTTGATGTATTCCAAGAGATATAAGCAAACGCTGAATGTTTCATTCAAATAGCTCCATCCGTTAAAGCATGACGACTGGTTGAACTATTATAAAGGTGACCTCACTTGACCTTGATTAACTCGTTGAACGTAAATGACTTGACCTCAAAATTTTAACATCACATGCAAAATTAATGTGGCAAAGGCATGCCGTATTTCGGCACGCAGTCGCACGCCGTTTTTCACTATCCGCGGAAAACCTCGGGAAGTTGTATAATGACTCCCTCCCCCGAAACGTGGTGTGTTAAAATCGTAGGATGTCTTACCCACGCCTGGAGCCAATAGCGTTTATGTTATGGCGATACGTGGAAGCTGGTAGAGTCCAAGGTGTTCAAAGTTAGCTTTGCTACCATTTTGGAACCGTTCCCATGGCTGTTTTATGACATACTCCAATTCCATTATAAGAGCAACTATCATTATTGGTTACGATATATAAACATCATGGGAAGCTGATGCCACACCGTCCAGATCATGATAACACGTGCACCACTTAGGATGAATTGATTACGACATTAGCATTTTAATCCTCCTCGTGTGGGGGTTGATGCAACCCCCTTCTAATTATTTATTCGCAACGGCGCGAAGAACGGCGCCCCACTCAGTAGCTTAGCGTAGTTAATGGGGCATGTTTTGCCGACTTATGGTATGACAAATTTGACCACTGAAGCATTTCAGAAACTGTGCCATGAAACTCTTTTGTCTGCTCTGTACTCTTGTCTATTCCTTTATAGGAACTCGAACTCAGACAACCGTTTACGGCTGATTAGTCACTCTTGGGTTGATTTTGATGGTAATCATGTTAAGTTGGAAATGGTTTTCATTTGTACCCCTGGAAACAAAAAGCAGTACTGTTTTAGGCCACTGTCTGGAAATCTCTAATGCAAGGCCAATACTTCAGCCTCGTCCAATCTATTGGTCGGAAATTAGCACTATGCACATAGTTCGTATCCTAACATGCTGATAAATACTATGCTGAACATTCAAAGCCCGTATCCATTGTTTGTACACAAGTGAAGATGAAACGGGAAAATTCATCATGTTTACGAAAAAGACTTCTAAGCTAACGTGGAAGTATAACCAACAACCGCAAGCATGCAAGTTGAATAGCAATCCTGAGATATCGTCACGTGCATCATGCTGACATATATTCAATGTCGCGAACGATCTTCGCTTCAAAATACTAGAGGTTAGCAACTCCACACCAGTTGAGAATGGAAAAATTTCGTGCACGGGCGAGAGGAAAAACACATATCGTTAGTGAGCAATATAATGGGGTTGCGCCTTTCCCAAATGCATAATGCGCACCATACGCATCGTGTCGCATTTTAAAGATGAGGATCGATTGGCGAACTTCACGTTAAAGTTGTTGCTAAATTTGAGATTTGTTTCAGGAACTTTAATTAAGCAACAACTGGTACTTCGCCGCCCATGATTTATTCATCAATCCCGGAGAAGCTCACAGAGGCAGTAATTAAAACATAAAAATGCACTGCACTGGGCATATGCTACACTGACAATTATGTCCAACTGCGTGACAAATTCTGTCCATAGCGTCTTGCTCTCGATCTTGATGCAAGTACGTTCTATACTTCCTACCATGGGAGGTCTTGGTAGTATGCTTCCTACCATGGGCAGTAGTAGGTGGTCTTGCTCCTTAATTTTTGAACGAGGAACCGATTGAATGGTTAAAGTTCGTATGCTGCGACCAATTTTCCGCCATCGAAACTCGTTAGGCGTCATGAGCGGACATAATACCGGTGGCGCCGCTCCGGTGGTAGGTCTGTGAAGGAACACCATAAGAGTGGGCTTGCTTTGATTAATGCTATATTCTTGTTCCTAGAGAAGGTGCAAGTAATTTCCAATGGTCAAATTTGAACAACATTGAAACAAGCTCTCTTATGATGTGTAGTTCGTTTTATTATCAAAGCATTTCACCCTGTCACCATGCCCTTAAAGTGAAGTTGGAGCAATTGGCCACTCAACATCTTGTAATAAAAACGTATCATACATCTTATGTGTGATGTGCTGACAATTTCCAATGTTCTTAACTAAACGAAAAATGGACCTGCTACACTTTTATATCATCCTGAATAACCTCCATGAAGGTTAACCCTGTCACTTTTGCATTCAATACCAGATTTTTTCCAAAATGTTCACATTGTATTGTTTAAATTGTATATCAGATGTTCTACATTACCGAATTAATTTCCAATGGTCTCAAATAAACCGACATGAAATCAGCTGCCTTCTGATGCCATACTGGACTACTTTTATACGTATCTAACACTGCCATTTTGCACTCAATTCCAGGATTGGTGTCTCGAATTATCACATGATACTCCTTTAAATTTTATATCAGAATTTCTATATTAGCGAATTAATTTCCAATGGTCTCAAATAAACCGACAGATAATCAGTTGCCTTCTGATGCCATATTCGACTACTTTTATGGATATTTTACCCTGTCATTTTTGCACTCAATCCCAAGATTTCTGTCTCGAATTATCACATTGTATTCCATTTAATTGTATATCAGATGTTCTACATTAGCGAATAAAATTCCAATGGTCTCAAATAAACCGGCATAAAATCAGCTGCCTTCGGATGCCATACTCGACTACTTTTATAGATATTTAACCCTGTCATTTTTTTTCTCATTTTTTTACATGAAGCTTTCCGACATTATTGAGGTTATGGCATGGCTCGATGCACGTCAAGCGCCGACGGTTGCTGCCCAGAGGATCCGTAGGGCCGCCGAGTGGTGGCACGACACAACGGTAAAGTTCCACCCTTCAACAATACCAAGCAACATCGGCTCTGCCACGCCAAAATGGTGTAGGAGAGATTCACGGTTGTAGATGAATTCTTTCCATTCAACGCCCATAAGCGTCATGTTCTTAAACAATATCGAGAAAATATATCGGCCTCAACTCCAATGGTGGCGGAACTCATGGCAGACACATCGCCTATCGTTTCATATCTGAAAATCTGCGTGTAACTATGGCGTTGGAGCCCATTAACATTCAAGGTATGCATCCGTACCCTGCCATATTATGAATGGCGGACGATCGGGGACAGGCCGCGTGCTGCGGGCGACGCCGTCGGCGTCCCGCCGTCTATGGTGGAAAATAGTATCAGAAGACAATACGCAAAGTAACAATTTGCGCAATATATCACTGTAAGTGGTAATGAAATTGACGTTTGAAGGCAAGTTAGCTTTCATAAATGCACTTCGCATCATATTTTTTGGAGACAGTCTTATTAATTGTGACTATATTTTTCGCGCACACACTAGTCAGCATCCGGGCGCGCTTGTCGCGGGCGCATATTTCAGAGTTCTTGAGTGGCATCAGGAACCTACCTGTTTTCTTTCTTTACTGGAGATCCCCGATGTTCGCATTAACATTGCGTCTGACGCCTAACGTAGCTATTCTAACCTGGAAGCCACTTTACCTTTCATGTAAAGCGTTTAATAAAGAACAACATTGCCAATAAGCTGTCTACGCAATGGTCACACTGGTGCTTCAAAGGAATAGCTTGTAAGGTATTTACATTCACTCAGAAACGGTTACAATTATGGAGGAGAAAATGCGATGCCTTCCCGCCGACCATCGCAGCATCGCAAGTATTTGCCTGTTTGTCTCGTAAAGTGGGAGACAGAGGAGGAAAAACACCTGCTCGAGACCACAGCTAAGTCAAGGAACTCGCACACTTGGCGGGAGCGCATCAGTCTGCTGTCCCATTCAGGCGGCTGCATGGACCCTGCTGACGTTTCGATCAGATGCACCTTCTGTCATATCACCAACCTCCACAGCCAGGCTGTTTCTGAAGTAGGCCAATAGCCATCCGGTTCCGACTGGTCCGCTTCCGTCCGATCATCAGAGCGCACTGTCCCGTGTTCTTTGTTTGGTAGCCAGTCGCCTTGATCTTGATCACGCATTGAAGCTAATCTGGCCTACGCCCAATTTCTGTATGTTTTCTAATCGTCTTCAGCTCGTGACTGCGTGTGAGGTATTACAAGCATTTCAATTTCAACCCTGGTGGGGGACTATGCCGGACCTGATCGTTCTTCGAATCAATACCGACTTTAGTCCGGCTGCTTCGCAGTGACAGCTTCGTCCACCTTGGTTTCGTGTCATGCCCTTCGCAATGCAACGTCGTGCGACATTTTGAGGCGGTGACGTCTTCGTTTCGGTGGCACTACATGCTCCGGAGCTCCAGACGTGTCAAATATGCTTTAGTCAAGCCCCAGTACTGGACAGTACACACCCTACCCTTGTAGTCCTTCAGTGGATGCTCGGTCCCCCTTCCCGCCTCAGTGGATATCAAGTTGTCCCACTTAGTGTGCCACTAGTTGTCCCACTTAGTGTGCCACTAGTTGTCCCACTTAGGCTAGCAGGTGGCCTCCAAGCCACCTGTGGGGACCATCTGACCGACCTTTGTCCCGCATCAGACATCTATGCAAGCGGGCCCGATCCAGCATCTACCATTGGGTCCATTCCAATCCCGTGTTGGCGACTATTCGGCCCACATCGGCCCCTCCCCGCGCGACTATTCGGACAATCCGGTCCTATCGTGGGTGACTATTCGAACCACCTTGGTACCGCCGTGGGAGACAACGCGGGCCAGCCCTGCCCCGCCTCGGACGACTACTCGAACTACACCGGCCCCGTCGTGGGCGACTACTCGACCCACTCCGGCCGAGCCGTGGGCGACTACTCGGCCCACACCGGCCGCGCCGTGGGCGACTACTCGGCCCACCCCGGCCCCGCCGTGGGCACCCAGCCGGTCGGGTGCGGTGCCGGCCAGTCAGCTGCAACAAGCCGGCGGCCGAGAGTGAAACCCGGGCTGGCCGGCTGGCGGCTCGGCGCACAGGCGAGTCAGCGACCTGCGGGACCAGTTAACTGTGCCATCGCTCGCCGCGCGGCCGGCTCGGCCCAGTTAAGGAGGTCAGGCCGGGTGACACGGCCGGCCGGCAGCCGACCACCGCTCAGTCGCTCCTCTCCATCGGCGGCGAGCTCGTCTCACGGTCCCGCCGGCGCCACCGCTACCACCATGCTGCCCACCGCCGCCAGCCCGCAGCTGAGCAAGCAGTGCCGGTGCGAGTCGTGCTGCAAGTGCGATAACAAGTGTGTCGTGCTGCAGCAGGAGGGCAGCGGCCAGTGAGAGCTGCCATGCCTGCCAGCCGTCGCCGACTGACGCTCAGCCTGCCTGTCAGGTGAGCTCGCCGTCCGGCCACGCTGGCTGATGGCCGGTGATGGTGAGACTGCATCGTGGCGACGTTCGGCGCCTCGCAAGGAGATACATATGCATATATTGCTACACCTGCACATGGCTTCCACATGAATATTTAATGAATTTTATCAATATTCCACGCGGATATAATTTGTGTTTTCTCTCTACTGCCTTGCCAGTAGTTGAACAAAACAACTGATGTGTTCTTGGAACAGACGTTTGCCATTGAGAGGTACTGCGTTTTGCAGACTTTCGCACGGGCAACTTTCCCTCCAATGCTAATTTAGCCCCTGCTCGAGCGGCTGACAGCTGCTAGTGCCTGGTATATCAAAACATAATATTTGATTATCACAATAGGCATTTGTTCGCATGATTTCTGAATTTCATGATTTCTAAATGTTATAATATATGTCTAACTTCATTTTCTACCAGACTGCGGAGAAAATTGTTTTCCTAGCTGGTGTGTTTAACAAATAAAAATGTACATACCATTGATGGGCAATATATCTGTTACCCCTCACCTCTATCACACATAATGGGTTTTTTTCTCCGCAAATCAACCCGTATCAAAAATGGCTTTGCTTCAAAAATACTCTGGGTAACGGGAGGAAAAAGTTTGATTTGCATTTCTTTAGAAAATAAAAACAACTTCCGAAATATGGAAAACACAAGAGATGTTATAAATGAAAGGAAACTCCCTATCTCAGTATATTCATGGATACCCCTCACCCTTGAGCAGCAAGGTCCCGTCACCCGAAATTCGCCAATACATTTTGAAGAACGCTTAGTTGCTTTTTTTCGAGCTCACGGTTTATCATGAATTATCAAACTTTTTCGCAGAAGGCAAGAGCGAACATGCAATTGAAACCTGAAATGGACGGAATATTTTGGGAAAAGCTAAACACTACAATTCAGTGAGTACGATTTTGTTTTCATTTGACACAGTTTGCTTGGGCGACGATTATATACATTATATACATTATATATATATATATGTATATATATATATATATTTATATATTATTTATATTTATATATATATATATATATATATATATATATATATATATATATATATATATATATATATATATATATATATATATATATATATATATATATATATATATATATATATATATATATATATATATATATATATATATATATATATACATATATATATATACATATATATATACATATATATATATATATATATATATATATATATATATATATATATATATATATATATAATGGGTGTGTGTGTGTGTGTGCTATGTATGGGTATGTGTGTATTCACAATTACGTTTACCCTTATGAGCTGCGATGGAAGTGAATGAAAAGTGTTGCTAAATTTGCTGTATCGTACCTATGCTCTAGTGCCTAGTTCTCTATTGCATCTGAAATACTGCTGATATAGGACCCAGGTGAAGCTTTCGGTACGTTTCCGAAAACGTTTCCTTTTAACTTTTCCGGGAGGGTTAGGCTAGCCTCACTGGAAGTACAACATCAGGTACTATTATATTTGTCTTGTAACATACAATGCGCAGTTTTCTTATGTCCGGTAGACCCACCTAATTTATGGCCGGACGTCAATGGGGTGGCAAACATCCATCTGGGGTGAACTGGCTGGTGGACCATATACACTGCTCCTACCACCACCCTAATTCCCAGCACAGGACAGGAAGATCACATGTCAAAGGTGCTCCCCGCTATCCTGGATCGTGACCCAACGGGTCAAGACACATGACACATGACACATACAGACAGGCCGTTTCATAATTATTTGGCCAGGACTGAAATTCATCACTGGAGATTGGCTTCGAATGCAATATTACCTATACCATTGGTTTAAAAGAAATGTGCAGCATATGCATGCAAGCCAAGAAACAAACACAGAGAGACCAACCAACGACGAACTAGACTGACACTGTGAAACGAGTAATTCATGAGGTTATTAGCGAGAGCAAAATTGCCATACTCAATGAAATCGTAGGAGACAGGCAATACAAAACCCAGCCAAGACGAAATGCAACGTGCAGATCGCAGCAATTATGTAGGTCATGCATTGAATAATTACGCACATGGCCACGTTTTTCCATCGTGAAGTCACCCACGAATAATGTTGGGCTATTTTAGGACGCACTCTGTCGGTTTTCTACATTGCATCGCTTCTCTCCTGCGCCGAATAGTCGCCGGCAGCTAGAAGTACGAGTGGCCAGCGAGCCTTGGATCCGCCATGTTTCCGCGACGGACGCGCTAACCACTGTATCACTGACCCCCACTGAAAGGTCAGTGAACCATTGGAATACAAAAGCCAGCTGATATGTAGTATATGCGCGTCTAATTATGTATACATATATATATATATATATATATATATATATATATATATATATATATATATATATATATATATTATATAAGTGCATGCACGGCGTTGTAATCATCATAAACATGTATATGCATGTGACAATGCTCATGGCATTGAGCGGTGACAAATACAAAACAAGCCAGATCAGGGATTGTATCATCAGCTAGGCACCTGGAGGTCAGTCAAACGATGTTGATCGATGAGAGGGCGTGGGGATGGGGGAGGTTTTTTGTCCCTCCCCATTTGATGTATCTTGAATAGCATCGGAACCGCTGCCACCACTGAGCTCAATATTTAGCTACCTTCAAATAAACACCCAGACTACGTTACTACGTTTCGGGCGTCTACATTTCGGCACTAATTCCGCGATTAATGAAAGGTTAAAAGTAAGAAATTCGCGCGGCTTAAATCACATATAAACATGGTTGGCATGTCTTCCAAATGTGAAAAAGCAATGTAACCCACTCATGACCTGATCGAAGGCTATCTTAAGTAAAATGTGCACATGTGATTTTCTTGTGGTTTGTAGGTACTTGGATACACTGCCGACGCCAAATGCCCATTTGTGGATTATAAGCCTACAAATGACACAGGACATGACCGAGCATCATCACTGAGGCCACTTGGTGATCTGATATTCTGAATTAAAAAAATACTGCTGAAATTTTCTTCATCTCACTATTCTAGGGTAGCGATAGATGCTTAATTTCAATTTAACACTACAAGTTACTCTGGAGTTGTCCTCGATTATTTCTCTGGGATGGGAACCAGATTAAAGACGAAATAGCGTTGCATGTTTTCCGTAATATAGAATGTGTCACACTGGAATAAAGATTTGGGCTGTATTTGGTTATATATACAACGATATAATATCGATGTTATTATTTAAACCGTATTTAACAAACATGCATCGCGTGATGGAAATGATGGAAATGCATGATGGTCTCACATGAGCGCATTTTATCTAAATCTGATATGGCCACACGTATGTGACACATTCAAGTGACAATTCGTGCCCTTTTGTTTCAGTATTCACTGCGAACCATCTGGCAGACTTTGTGTAAATCGAACAATGCTCCAGAATATTTAAGCTCCTTTTACTGTGGGCACAACTTCATTATCGGGCCAGCCAGTGTCAGAGCTGTATATTGGTTATTTGGATATAACGACACACCGGCAGAGGTCATATGGCGCCAAGGCTCGGAACTACAAGCATGTCACAATCCAGCCCTGCGGACGATAACTCTATGACGTGCCTTGCGTATCCAAATCCCTCAGCGTGCATGGCAAATCCGGTCACGAAGCAATTTTTTAGTACCGTGTAAGAAGCTCGAAGTATTTTGATTTTTCTAGTTTAAAAGTTGTGTCGTTATACTGAAAAGTACGCAAGAAATGCATAAGTCAGGATGATCTCCTATGCTGGGCGTTAGTGCTCTGTGCAGGTGCATTTACTGGGAGATCGTATGGCTTGAAGCCCGATCTCAGGAAGTTGTAATGACACCAATTTGACAATATCTGTCACGCGATGGAGCCTTCACAGTAGAACAGCCGGGTCTTTGACCGGAGACAGCCTTGCAAGATATCATGAGAGTTTCTCCTGTCAGAACACCGTCCGCTATCGTATGCCAATCTCGGCATTTGAGGCACCCACAACGTACAGACACCGAACAAGAATCCGGACATTTTTATCCGCGCAATGAGGAATCCTCCTCAGATTATAAGGTAATAGATACGTTGCAGCGTCTTTGATACCAGCACGCAGTAAGATGTACAGCCCCTCCCCAGTGCCAAGGTTTCCGGAAAAGTATCAAGTGGCGACATTCAATGCTAGAATATGCAGAATATGTGACGGCTAATATAAATGTTTAGCATGTGGCTGTCAATCTTGCATGGACAGCAAGCAGCACATCATCACTGTGCGTGGGCCGACACCCTCCTCTATGCTTCATGTATTTTTTCCAGCGGTAATGACGTGTCCCATGTCACAACTACAAACATAATCACGCTGTAAGCCCATATTCAAGTGACGACATTCACGTAGTTCGATCAATAGTTCCCAGGTCGACTTTCTTCGTCAGCCGGTGGAAACACACACCTATGACAGGCACTAAACACACCCTGCGTGTGTCACCCGGCAATCCCAGTTATCCAACTCCCACCAGGGTCGTGCCTGCGCTGTATGACGTTGATTGTCCGCATTTATCGCATGGGTTCCTTGTGTTCGTGTCGAATGGCCTACCACAATGCCACATAAGACGTCACCTCATCACATGGGCTGATATGTTTTTTTCGCTTAACCATATTGAGTCAGATTGTTTTAGTCTTTTTATGATCGACAAAGTAGGAGTCACAGCTCACTGTGCTATTTTGTGTACCTACTATTCTCCGGAAACGAAGGGGCGTATGCCCCGCCACCACGTTCCTCCACTCTACCTTACGTAAGAGTTAAATTAGCTTATAACCTCAATTTTCAAATATACATTTTTGATGTCATTTATGTAGGGAGGGTTTAAAATGCCCACATTTTTTGCCCGACGGACGATCTCAGCAATTACGAAGTGGATGTCGATGAATGTTACAGTAATAGATGTTTTTTTTAATTAATGTGGTAGTTTTGACCTACAACCGTAATTAATATTTTCCCTTAAATGTTATTAAATCGCCCCCAAATTGCGTTGAAATGCTGTAATAAAAACAATGGAAAATGCCCGATGGACGATCTCAGTAACTACTATACCGATCTTCGTGAAAATGGCTCTAAAATATACTTGGACATCGATTTGGGGCGAGTTGGGTCATTTACATCCAATATTAATGGGTAGAAAGCCACGAAATGGGGGATTTAAATTCCAGATTTGCCCGATGGACGATCTACGAAAGTAACTTACAGAATTGCGCCAAATACACAATGATCGATGTCTTTTCACCGTATTAGATCAGTTGAGGCAGTTCAGAGAAAAGTTAACATATTAAATGTAGAAATTCGTCATATCACAATTCAATTAGAGATGGGTTCAGGGTAGAGATGGGTCAACACAACAAATCCATCACCCACCTCTAATTGACTTGCGATGTAACCCATCTCTAGTTGAATTGTGATGTGATGAATTTCTACATTTCATATGTTAATTTTTCTCTTAACTGCCTCAACTCATCAATACGGTGAAAATACATCGATCAGTGTGTGTTTGGCGCAATTCTGTAAGTTACTTTCGTAAATCGTCCATCAGACAAACCTGGAATTTCAACGCCATTTGGGGGCGATTTAAAGGCATTTAAAGGAAAATATTTATTACGGTTGTAGGTCAAAACCACTACATTAATTAATAACATCTAATACTGCAACTTTCATCGACACCCACTTCGTACTTGCTGAGATCGTCCATCGGGCAAAAAAGTGGGCATTTAGACCCTCCCATTTATGTATCCCTTGAGCACCGCAATTCAATGGTAGAACAATAATACGATGAATCGAACATATTTGCCGTGACTTATTAGACTTTTACACCTAGCTAAGCTTGACTTGAACATCTCACTTGACACATCGCGCCAGTTCATCTAGTACTTCTAAACATCCGCCAAAAGCATTACATCCGCCACAGAAAGTGGTGCAATAATGTAGCGAATACTACCAACGGTGAACAACTCTGCTCGTGACGTCATTGCATCGGCCGGATGAAGTGGTGCAGTAAGGTAGCGAGTACTACACACGCTGTACTACTCAACTCCTGACGCCGTTTTTCGGAGTGGGGTCCGAGTTGAGCACAATGCCGGAACATGCAACCTCTGCAGTGTGGTCAAGGCCGTCGGCCACGTCAACCTCAGGCGGTAGTCCCAACAACAGAGCTTCCAGCCGTCCCGACCGGGTGTGCACGGCCAGCCGGAAGTGGCCGCCGGGGTCACACCTCGGTCACACCTCCAGAGCCCGCTGTCACTCCTCCGTCGCCCGTGTCTGTGATGGACAGGATGACGTTCGGCCCGCGGCTGTGGAGCCGGCCTGGGATGTAGTCCGCCGTCACTCCTCTAACGTCCATGTTCGTGATGGACAGGACGATGGTCGGCTCGCGGCTATAGGCCGGCCAGACGGCCGACCGCGCTGTCACCAACTGGCTGGGTGGGACAACTGTTGGTCGGTGAGTGACGACTGTCGGTCCGTGAGTGCCTATTGTCGGTCCGTGAGTGACTGATGTTGGTCCGTGAGTGACAGCTGTTGGTCCGTGAGTGCCTATTGTCGGTCCGTGAGTGACTGATGTTGGTCCGTGAGTGCCGATTGTCGGTCCGTGAGTGACTGCTGTTGGTCCGTGAGTGCCTATTGTCGGTCCGTGAGTGACTGATGTTGGTCCGTGAGTGCCTATTGTCGGTCCGTGAGTGACTGATGTTGGTCCGTGAGTGCCGATTGTCGGTCCGTGAGTGACTGATGTTGGTCCGTGAGTGCCTATTGTCGGTCCGTGAGTGACTGATGTTGGTCCGTGAGTGACGATTGTCGGTCCGTGAGTGACAGCTGTCGGTCCGTGAGTGATGACGGCTGTCGGTCGGTGAGTGGCAGCTGTCGGTCCGGGAGTGACCACTGTCGGTCGGTGAGTGATGTCCGGTCATTTCCCTGCAAGGGCCGGACTCACGCTGCTCGCTTGCCCTATCGCTTGGCCATGGCCGCCCAACACACTCAACGGTGCACATCCCACCGTCTAATGACTGGCCCTGTCCAAGTTCTTGCATACTCGGTCCACCCACATTCCTCAAAGGTTTACCGCAGCAGGTGGTGTTCTTGTTCACTCATATACTGGCTCAGGTGGCATACAAGCCAGGGGTGAATCATTCTGCGGCGCATTGCACATGAATGTGCTCGACTTCAAAGGGTGTGTTGCCTGAAACTGATGGCATTTACTCGCCATCAAATGCAATACGCATGCAGCTTTTCACGGCATGCGCGGTGAGATACAATATCAGATAGTATTCCTAAAATATGGCAAATTTGCATTTAGTTCATGGATTTCACCAGAACTAATCGTAGGGCTATATTGCACAGCCGAGGTCACCGTTAATGGAAATCTATCATTTTCACGCAATGTAGGATGCTTCGAAGTTGCTTCCTTTTTTTCGAAGAGCAACAATATATTTTTATTTTCATATCTAGGAGAGAATGATATTTTGGTTAATATTTTCCGAGATAAATGTCCAATTCGCACCAATAAAATTCCTCCCTCTGAAATATCTTCGGCTGTTCAACCAGAATACGCATTCTAAGCACTCCTATCCTTCAGGATACGAAGTGCATCTTTTGGTCGTTTGTGGAACATCGTGTCGACATTATTTGAAGACAAGAGAGACGGCGAGGAAAAATAAGTGACAAATACCGCAGTTTTTCTTAATTGGGCTACTAATATTGAAGAGTGACCCTTTGGTTTGGAGCATCATGGCCTTATTGCTTATGAAGCATAACACATCTGGTAAGTGAAGCTTAGGAATGTTTAAGGACCGACCGGCTAACTCATCAACCGGCATATACACACGGTATTTACCTCCAAACGAACGGACATAACTTCCATCCGTCGCGATACACTCTGACAAGAAGTGTGCCGCCGGTACAGCAAGCCCCCCCATCTTTCGCGAACGCTCTGCCTCAACAAGTATGAGTTGATGATTGACGATTGCAGGCCACGTTAACCAGTGGCAGAACATGCCGGGCCTGTTCTGCTAACATGAAAGGACATCCATGCTGTCATATTTTTGCGAGGCATTTCATTGCATTGGATTTAATTAGTTGCATTCCGTCAACTGCAATGAGCTTGTCTTTAGCCGTCAATTCAAATTTATCTTTTAAAAAAATAATTGCGCTTGGAAAAACAACTCTCCGGTTGATATGTGCAATGCATATTGTATAAGCGGCGCACTCCATATCAATCTCTAACTGATGCCACAACATCTCACATGTCATATCTTAGGATGGAAGAGAGATAATGCTGCCATTCTGATGGGAATGCTCACTAGTGCTTTCTCTATATGTCCAACCATGTGACATTTGTACTTATAAAAAATAGGTTTAAACTGCTTCAAAGATGATCTTAAATATACGTGTTACACGTCATGCTATCCTTCGACTCTACCGTCACACAATATTAGAAATGTCGAAGTATACATTGTGTGTCAATGGACGGGATGCCAAACACGACTAACAAAGAGACTAAGTGTGCTACGACCTTCAGCCAATACCGAGAAGGATTGTGCCACCTTTGTGCAAGAGCATGAGGTACTTAGCACCGATGTCTACCAATAAGTCAAACATGTCGCGGGTGACAGATGGTGTTTGGCTCAACAGGTCTTGACTGGCAATGTGTTGCGTTGAGTAGACAGTAACATGCAGAATGTGTCTGTTCTCGACAGAACCTGACTGATAATCTGTTCCGCTCGACGGATCTCGACTGACGGAGTATGCTCTAAGCGACAGGCCCAGACTGACAGAGTGTTTTCTGCTCGGCAGATCGCGACTGCGGCAGAGTCGGTCGCGATGCGGCTCCTGAAGCTGCCGGCGGTGCATGGCCTGTTCCAGTGGAAGGGACAGGGGGACACGACAGACGCGGCCTCCTCTCCCGAACAGGCAGCCAGGTCACCGCAGGTCACACCCAAGCTCGGTAGGTCGGCCGTCACCGCCAGCCACGTGGCGCAGTTGGGTCGTGGTTTTTGTTGGGGGAGGAGTGGATTTCACCTTCGTTCCCTCACTGACTTCATTCGAGTGTCCTCTGCTGACCGCTTCTACACGTTCTGAAGCTGGTTTACTTTTTATGTATGCTTTGCCAGATAAAAATGCTAGCTCTTGGCGACGCCATGAATGGTGTCACAAGAAGCTCCAGTAATGCATATGTATTTTTGGCGTCCTTTTGTATTGAATTGACGTCAACATCGCCGAAGTTAGGTTCGCTTTATTCACTACAATACGATATGAAAAGGTGATGCTGAAGGATTCATTGCGTCCATATACCAAGTTTTATGATACAATATTTCACAATAAGCAGAAGCGTATCCACTATGCAGCCAGGAAGCCCGAGGAGACTCTTGATGACATTGTTTGGCCAGGTTGAAAGGTGCACATTCGCCATTCTGTGACACGCATCGTATGCTTATTTTGAAGCAAAGACATTGCCAACATCTGCGGCTTATTATCTGTATATTGTTATCGAAGGAAATAAATAAACAAGCTGAACATTTCGTGCAATGCTACTTCTAATATGACTCAGTCAGTTGTTTGGTCTCATCTAGCATGGTATGCCAGATCGCATCGACCTGCTTTCCACTTCTGCCCTTGATGCCCTTGAAACAGATCATTGAACTCGGGAACTCTGTCAAGCGGTCAACATGGAAAATAAAAGTGAGGCTTCGGCGGGAATTAGGAGCTGATCATTCCAAGTGTAATGTTTTGCCATTGGCATTGTTGACTGTCTGAGAACTCGCTCGCCCTTTTGAGGAGCTCATTGCGGCTGGCACGCAACGTCGGCATGTCCGATAAGTCGTGATGATCTCCTAGTGCTGCCGTCCGCCGGAGCAGAGCGGGCCGCCATGAAGCCTGCAGCTGAGCTGCGCTGAGCCGAGCTGTGCTGAGCTGTGCTGAGCTGTGCTGAGCTGAGCTGAGCTGAGCTGAGTCGACGGCCGCCAGCCGTTGGCAGACCACCGCAATCGCCTAGGCCGATCGTGCCGGTCGGCTGAGCCACGTCGACGGCCACCATCACGCGACTCGACCGTCTGCGTTGGCACGCCATCTCGTGAGCACGCCGCCGTCTGGTCTCCGGCGGCCGGGCTGCGGCGCCCCCTCCCCTGCCCGGGGGCGTACCTCCGGCCGGCGGAGTCACACACGCAGGTGTCTAAATTTCCGGTAGCTTGGTAGCTGGCGTTCGCGACAATTTGTTGTCACTCAGGCGACAAATGCAGTCTTCTCGAGGAATGCTGGGAAGCTTGATGCCCGGTGGCAAAGCGGCGCCACGGATTATGAATTTTGGGCAAGGTGGTTTTAGGCCGATTTTTTATTGCACGACCATGGGCACTATGTGCATGTGGTACATAGGGAGGCGACGCAATTTCGGAAACCCGACAACTTTCCGCTGAAAAGGAGGCCATATGTTAGCTACTTAAATTAATTGACGCGATGAAAAAAAACATTGCCTCCCGTGTTTTTTTTTGTGAGCCCCAAATCCCAGCGTTTATTGACGTCTGCACCCACGCACCCCTGGCGGCCGCCGGTGTGGCGGAAGCAGTCGGTAAAAACTTGCCCCGTCCGGCAGCTCTCACAGGGTGGGCACCACCGTTCACGGTGTCGCGCCGCCAGCTGGCACTCTCACGGGGTGGGCACCACCGCTCACGGTGTCGCGCCGCCAGCTGGCACTCTCACAGGGTGGGCACCACCGTTCACGGTGTCGCGCCGCCAACTGGCACTCTCACGGGGTGGGCACCACCGTTCACGGTGTCGCGCCGCCAACTGGCACTCTCACGGGGTGGGCACCACCGTTCACGGTGTCGCGCCGCCAGCTGGCACTCTCACGGGGTGGGCACCATCGTTCACGGTGTCGCGCCGCCAACTGGCACTCTCACGGGGTGGGCACCACCGTTCACGGTGTCGCGCCGCCAACTGGCATCTCACGGGTGGGCACATCGTTCACGGTGTCGCGCCGCCAACTGGCACCCACGGGGGGCACCACCGCTCACGGTGTCGCCGCCAGCTGGCACTCACGGGTGGGCACCATGCTCACGGTGTCGCCCCGCCAGCTGGCACTCACGGGTGGGACCACCGTTACGGTCGCGCCGCCAACTGGCACTCTGGGTGGGCACCATCGTTCACGGTGTCGCCCGCCAGCTGGCACTCACGGGGTGGGCACCACCGCTCACGGTGTCGCGCCGCCAGCTGGCATCTCACGGGGTGGGCACCACCGTTCACGGTGCGCGCCGCCAACTGGCACTCACGGGGTGGGCACCACCGCTCACGGTGTCGCGCCGCCAGCTGGCACTCACGGGGTGGGCACCACCGTTCACGGTGTCGCGCCGCCAACTGGCACTCACGGGGTGGGCACCACCGCTCACGGTGTCGCGCCGCCAGCTGGCACTCTCACGGGGTGGGCACCACCGTTCACGGTGTCGCGCCGCCAGCTGGCACTCTCACGGGGTGGGCACCATCGTTCACGGTGTCGCGCCGCCAGCTGGCACTCTCACGGGGTGGGCACCACCGCTCACGGTGTCGCGCCGCCAGCTGGCACTCTCACAGGGTGGGCACCACCGTTCACGGTGTCGTGCCGCCAGCTGGCACTTGAGGCAGATTGTGCCCGCTGATGGGCAGGAGCTAGAATCTCGGCCACCCAGTGTTAGAAGTGTAAGCTGTTTCTAGATTGTCACCCAGAGCATTATCCTGTCTGGAAGATCATCCTCTCGTCTGTACCGCTGAAAGGTTGAATTGACCCGTTTGACAATGACTGTAGCTTACTGTTTGTTGAGGAAGTGCCTAAAACTCACTGTACAGGACAAAATGGAATTTCTGATGTCGGATAAAATTATTTCCGAGACGTTATCGGGGTATCAGCCCGATACTCTATGAACATGCCTTCGATGTCGAATTGCCCATCGTGCGGGTTCCATGGCTTAGCAGACCTTCAACAGCATGCGAGGGCATGTGTGAGGACATATCCCTTTTAAATATAGGTTCATTTACTATATCATACCCCTAAATGCATATATAACACATCCAATGTTGGTAACAACACTTCGTAACACTCACACAGAGCATGATTTACTTTTCATGCCATACATACCATTGGCCACTGGCCCTATGCGTGGCATCGGACGCTGCGTGTGGGTGCACCGTGACGTGACGCGGCAGGCCGTGACGTGACGCGGCGTGACACCGCCGTGACGGTAGCCACGAGCGGCGGCTGGTCAAAGTGGGCCACAGTCGGACGACAGCGGGCGCGGCCGACCGGCCGTCACCCGGTCACCCGGTCACCCGGGGTCACCCGGCAGCCGGGCGATGGTTCGCGTCGCGACCAGCCTCGTGGGCACCGATCCATCTCCGGCGGCCCGGGCCACGTCACCCGGCCGTTTGGCGGTCTCGAGGTCTCGAGGTCTCGAGGTCTCGAGGTGTTATTATCGGCCCCGAGCGATGCGTTTATTGAAAATCGCCGCCTGACAAAGGTGGGAAAGTATGATGCGTGAACCGTCCATGCTTCATTTACGCCACGACAGCTATGGCACGCCTTGATTGAACATGCTCCACTGCGGTTTCCAAGGCACACACTGTCATTCTATAGCAGGCCAGTTTCAGCTCTCTGGCTATTGAGTATTCTCCTCACGGTTTGATGTGCTTGCTGTGCTCCGTTTCTCAACATGTTACTTCGTCAATGGGCTGAACATTTGCACTACTTGAGAATGCCGAGCTCAAACGTGCCAATGGTGTTAAGAACACGATTATTCTGCAGCCGTTTTGCTCCTCACTTAGTTTGTCATGCACCATTGGAGTTCATCGAAACACTATTATTACCTTTCCAGCATCCATCAGCGTATGCTAATAAGAAGCTTCCGATCACCATCCTGCCTGAGGAGACACTTGGCAAACATCAGTTTCCAAGCAATGTTTCAGGCCATGGGAGGCATACCCTGTGGCCTCTCATAACCTTAATTATCAGTCTCTCATTGCTGCTCTAATTTCCGAACTTGGCCTCGCTTAACGTAGGTGTTGGTGTGATGTACATAGATGTCAATGTGGTTTTAATACAGCCAATTGTTTTTTTACACCGTACCTGCGGGATACCCCATCAAGGCTGTTGCTCCTTGAAAGAACGACGCTTAATTATGAGCGTGCAATGCGGCTGAATGTATGGGGTTGTGGCTTGATACTCCCATGAATAGCTATCAAATTAGCCAGCTCATGAAGTTTCTCCAAGTTTCTCTCCTTTGCATCTGGGAAAGATAGCGTCACTGGTTGGAGATCAGTAGGCGGCATTTTTCACACCGCCATCAGACCGGGCCAAGCTGAAGGTGTTAAGTGGTCGGCGTCACGCCACCGGCCGACCGCCGCTCGGCCCTGCTTCCCAATTAAAATGAAAGCACATCACAGACACGGCAGCCAGTGCTGGCTGCTTTCGGATGCAACTGCGACCACGTCGTTCCTTCGCTTGTCCGCACGCAATGCGTCAACACACGGCAGTGGTGACCGGTATGTGATGATTCATTTCGCTCCTCGTGGCCCTGTCCATCGCAGGTTCACATGACGCGTCCTACTCGATGCTAGATGATGTGTCCTGCTCGTGCTAGCTACTATACTATGCTCTTAATTGGAAAACATTTCTTGCTCTTGCTGCCAGACACACTCTGATCCTGCTGATATACCCTGCTCCTGATTGGCTGACACATCCTGCTCCTGACTGCCTCGCACACCCTGCTCTTGCCATGTAGCATATCCCGCTCATCGTGAAATGATATTCTATTTGCTGCTGCCCTTTGGCTGGTAGTCCGACAGGCTGTTCTCAGGTTCGCTGGTGGTGTGCGCGGACGGCGTCTGCCGGGAAGGTACCGACCGAGGACACTTACTCAGTCCCCCACACTATTGCTCATTTGTTTGTTTGTTCATTGGGTGGTTTACAACGCACTTTATGCACATTCACGACTAATGGCGCCGTCCACATTGCTTCGCCGGTGGGCCGCGAGATTGGGAAATGTCCCGAGTGGTGCGAGTGTTGAACCCGGGACCTTTGACACCCAGTACACTATTGCTCCATGCATGCGCAACGGGCGATCCAGCACCTTTGCTGCATCCGACAAGGGCGTCATGCGCCAGGCGATTGCGAACAACGCTAAGGCTGTGTGCAACCGCAACACGGAGTGCACAACGTGGTGGGTGTTAACTAGCAATGGTAGCGAAGCAGCATTTCTGCTCAGATAAATATGTCGTGCTCTGTACGTGCAGGAATGGTGTTCACTATATTACAAGCTATGAAGCTAACTTCGATGCATCATTTCACCTATGCCATACCTGCACCTGACTGGTGAGGTATCCTCCTTTGTTTATCATTTGCGCAGACCAGAATCATTTAGGTATTTCGTTTCCCTGGCCCTAAGCTGCGGTTGTTTCGCTGTGGATCTGATAAAGTGTGCAAAGCCACTATTACTCCCATTTAATAGATGCCAACTGCAGAACCGCAACGCTGTGTGCCAGACGTTCCTCAGCAGAAGTACGAAAATTAGTGATGAACAATGCAAAGTAAATAATCCAGACGTTGTAATAGTCTCACTCCAATCACTATTGTGCCTCTGCCGCGGGATTGTCAACTTCATTTAGTTGACTGGTCCCCTTGATCTCCTGACACGCTGTTCATATGAACGGCAGCTTACAAGGATTTGATCAAATTCGCCGCCAACTATTCTAAGGACAATAGACTTTCTCCGAAAGACAAATGGCAAACTGAGAAGCTTCTTACAATTCATCATGAGCTTTCTTCTTCGTAAACCCGTTGCCACTTTCGGACATTCCGATACAAGCCATATATGACTTGGAAGCACACCACAAATCGCCCAAGTAAGATTTACTCCGCTCTGAACTACAGAAATTAGCGGGAATTAATACATCGCCTAATGCATTGCATGTCAAGTAACCACATATTTACCAGGCACATTAGTACTTTAACAACTGCGTAGTTGTGAGGTGAAGAACACTAAAATATCTGCGTAACGATGTCCCGAGATACACACGGCAGCTTAGCCGTCAACCGTGAAGAAATAAGCAGGAGCATTACGAACTTAGCTGAACTTGATCCCGCAACATTGGACGAAGTTAAGCCCAGTCGGTGAAGCCTATGGAGTGTCAGTTTGTCCTCTAAACGTCTTAGATGGCTTGGAACGAATCGGACAGCGCCACGCCTTGCTCCTAAGCTACTGTGGTAGCGTGCGCTACCTGTGAATTGCAGCACAGCATCTCGTGTGTAAACTGGGCATTACACGGCAGTGGGAGCCTCGCTGTACCCCCGCCGGTGTGAAGGCCAGCTTCTGCTTCACTGATGGTGCGGACGGCGGTGCGGCAGGAACACGCCGTAGGTGGGCGACGTCGTACGTCCCACCCGCTCCTCGGCCGGCGAGCCGACCTGCTCACCGGTGTTAGGTGTCATCAGGCGCACTGAACCAGCGACGGCAGGACGCCAACCATGAGCCTCCACTGCCGCAAACACAGCAGCCGGGGTGGGGGGGGGGGGAGGGGGGGCGCACAAGAAAAAAATTGGGGGCACCGCCGTGTAAACAAAAAACCTAGCGCCCCCCCCCCAAGTTTTTTTAGAGTGGAGGGGGGGGAAATGTTGCCCCCAAAAAAACCTGTAGCGCCTCCCGACGCCAAACGTGCTACTGCCGGTCCGG
Source organism: Ashinkailepas kermadecensis (assembly GCA_034440615.1). NCBI lineage: Eukaryota > Metazoa > Arthropoda > Thecostraca > Neolepadidae > Ashinkailepas > Ashinkailepas kermadecensis. Next base: position 475,498 of record JAOTOM010005058.1, read on the forward strand.
TGTAGTGTTTGGCAGCGAGTGGAGGTGGCGCGGTCCAGGTCACAAGTGGTGCACGCGCCGTGTACAGCGACACCTGTAGCGCCTCGCGCCAAACGTGCTACTGCCGGTCCGGTGTAGTGTTTGGCAGCGAGTGGAGGTGGCGCGGTCAAGGTCACAAGTGGTGCACGCGCCGTGTACAGCGACACCTGTAGCGCCTCGCGCCAAACGTGCTACTGCAAAACAGTTTTATAACACAGAATGCGACTATGCCAGCAGTAGCATCGTGATAAGAATGATCTATGTGTATATATAATAATGATCACAAAATGTAAACGGTGGGTCTAATTTAAACTGAGGAAAGTAGGGCCTGCAATCACCCCCCCAAAAAAAAAAATCGTAAGGTTTCGAAAGCGGGAAAATCGGGCCTGATCGCTCCTATGCACTTTTTCGGCACAAGAGTAAACTTGCTCAGGATTCGTCCTCACTCGCAACAACCTAGCTAATCGAATATCACCGTTGGATTACGCCCTCCAGACACTGGCTCTGATCCCTGACCCCAAATTACTCGTCAAGTGTACCTGCCGTATAGCTTGGAACCGCTCCCAATGCCAGAGTTTCTAAACCTTCCCCGACCACAGCACACCCTGTTATCAGGTCTGGGCAGTCTCGCACGTCTTCTATCTGGTTACAGATGCACAGTTATTACACTACAAGGTGCTATACACTACAAGGTGTTCTACGCAAAGCAAATACGAATATGTGCAAACTTTACGGTTAACCAATAATATTTTGATTGCGAGTGCCGTGGGCTGGCTGCAAGACTCACATAGTAAACTATTAAGAAAACTCGTCCTAGTGTCATGCTGCTAGAATTGTACTTCAACCCAAATATATTCGAATCAACAGTATGTTTTCATTCACTCGTGGAGCTTCTTCAGCTGTTGCTTCATCAAACATCCAACATCGGTCTACGAAATACAAAACGAATCACGTTTCGCATGCATGTAAGGTTAGGCTAGCGATTGTGAGTGAAACAAGATAGGTACACACATTCCAGACTTCTAAGGCCCGGTCGAATATTTCTCATATTCATAGACACCAGTCATTCCAGACATTCATGGACACCTGCGACAGTCTGACGTTGCGGTACGATGCATTTGGTTAGCGGGCCTAACGTATCGTACTGCGCATCACAGAGCACATTTTTCCAGCACCCCTTAAAAACGACTTCAGATTAAAAAGCTTTGCCCTCTATTACTTGGTGCCTAATGCGACCCTTCGTGGGTAGTGGCGGTTCGCGACGCCTCGCGATGAGTCGTGATGACTCGTGACGGCTCGCGATGACTCGTGACGGCTCGTGATGACTCGTGACGGCTCGCGATGACTCGTGACGGCTCGCGATGACTCGTGACGGCTCGCGATGACTCGTGACGGCTCGCGATGACTCGTGACGGTTCGCGATGACTCGTGACGGCTCGCGATGACTCGTGACGGATCGCGATGACTCGTGACGGCTCGCGATGACTCGTGACGGCTCGTGATGACTCGTGACGGCTCGCGATGACTCGTGACGGCTCGCGATGACTCGTGACGGCTCGCGATGACTCGTGACGGCTCGCGATACTCTGACGGCTCGCGATGACTCGTGACGGCTCGTGATGACTCGTGACGGCTCGCGAGACTCGTGACGGCTCGCGATGACTCGTGACGGCTCGCGATGACTCGTGACGGCTCGCGATGACTCGTGACGGATCGAAACGCTACGTGGCGGATCATGACGGCTCGTGATAGTCAGTGACGGACTCGTGACAACTCATGACTCATGACAGCCCGTGACCGCTTTTGAAGGTTCGTGACGCCACTATTCGTACCAGCTCGTGACGGCTCGCAGCGGCCCGTGAGGCCTGCGACAACGCGTGACGGTTCGTGACGCGACGCGCGCCCCTCGTCAGCAGCTGACGCGGCCGGTGAGCGTCCTCTTGAGCCGCCGCACCACCGGGCGCCTTTCACCGGTGGCGTCCGACGGAGCTGGCATTGGCATCTACTTGACCTGTTCCCGATCGGCCGACCTTTAAAAGGTCCGTTTACCCCACGCCCGTGGCTGTGGTCAATGAATTCTGAGCGCGCGCGGCTGGCGGGGGAGAAACCGAGGTGGGCGGCGCTGGCGCGCGGCGGTGCGCCAGCGCCGCGGGTGACACCCACCGCGCCGCCTGTGCTACTTAGCCGCGAGTAATTCACTGACCGCATGTACAGACACCGACGGGCATCACTCCCGGCTTCGACCAACACCGGTCGCCTCCGGCACCCCATCAGGCCCATTACACCCCCGCCACTCCACCACATCTGTCACAGCCCCGTTGACGCATAAGACTCGCCACCCAGCTGCTTCATCAGATTCATCACACTTTTGTCATCCCAGCCATCACACCCGCCGGCTTTTTACTCGTTGCACTCGCTGTCTCACGAGATCCATCACCCCTTCCGTCTCGTCTGGCTCATTACAAGCGCTGCCTATCAAATCCATCACACTCCTTGTTATCAGACGTATCACATGTGATGTGTCATCAGACCCCTCACATGAAATGAAAATGAAGCGGAATGATGACAGGTCTGTCATCATACCGTTCACACACGCTGTCTCTTCAGACCCATCATCAACTGTCATCAGATCCCTCACACCAATCAACTGATCAACCACACACGCTGTCTCTTCAGATCCATCACCAACTATCATCAGACCACTCACACCAATCAACTGATCCTCCACACACGCTGTCTCATCAGACCCATCACCAACTATCATCGGACCACTCACACCAATCGACAGATCCTCCACACACGCTGTCTCATCAGACCCATCACCAACTATCATCAGACCACTCATACCCATCATCACATCACGTCACATCAGTCGATAGGTCCGTGGGTCTGTGGCTGTAATGACTCCGTCATCGCGGGCCCATTGCCCGTTGTTATCACAGAAGGATCTTATGAGTCCTGTTTTAACGAGCACCGAATGTTTTTGCCATCAAGTAGCATTTATTTGAAGTGTGAGGGGTGACATACTCGTTCTTATAGCTGGAATCTAGCTACCACTTCCCTGATGTCTTCTTTGGCTCTAGTATAGCTCCGTTTCTTCTATTAACCACTAGACGATAATTTTGTTCACATATCACGTACGTTTAATTTGTTTCTGTTTAATTTCTACCGTTGACGCAGCAATTTCTAATAGAGAGGCTCAATGCACCCCTCCACTTAGCAAAAAAATACCGTTCATTTTCCTAATTGTTGGGCAGTGAACAGGAACATGTGATATGCGGGTCTTTGTCCCACCATTTGCTTCCTCTTTGTCCACTCCACCCCATGCCTGTAAAGATCCTGTCTGTGTCATTGTTCCCTACCTGTCGTACATGCAACACGATTGTCTGTTAAAAGCAAACGTATATTTGAATAGGATATTTTCACTTCCTGCGAATCCTTTAGGGCAGGGGTGTCCACTACCTTGCTTTAACTACGCATCTCCGAGAAAGCTAAATTGGTCGGAAAGTCCAAGGTAGTTATAAATATTTAGCTACCGCTGCGGATTTGGAAAACGGACTATTGATCAATGAACATATTAGTTCATACTGGCTAATAATTGTGGCAAATCATTGCAAGCTTCCCTGCTTCCTGGGAATTTGGTTACTGTGCATTGTGAAAATAACTGTTACAAAGTCACAAAGTGGTCAGACTTAATAAGAGTCGCAGGGTCCCATCTGGGTTAAGCCTGTAAAGGGAAGATACTATGACCAAAAAGATACATATCACTTCAACGAATACCACATCCTAGATTCCAAAGAATCTATCAACCAACATCCTACATACCTACTAATGCCCACCTAGCCTTATTCACTAGATCCCGGGTAACACGCGCGAGGATTGAGTGCCCCATCAATAATTTTCAACTACATCTATGTCTGCTTAAAGGGGCCTGCACCGTGTAAGCCGACTAGCATAAATCTTATGCCGTCCACCACGAATTATAACTCAATGACAGCATTATCAAACCTAAATCATTTGTACACCCAATTTTTTAATGCATTCCATGAATGGCAACTTGGTTTTGCCGTGGAGGGCTGCCAACACACCGCCATCGTTTCTAATTCGCCGGATTTCAGTACCCTCTCCCCTCCGGTACTTTTTCCGAAAAAAAACATTTACTTCGAACTCGGCTCAATTTTTAGAGCTACGATTCGATTCTTTTTGGCCTCAAAGCGAATATGGGGGCCTGGTTGATTTTGTGGCAGCGCACCTTTCCGGGACCCTTCGCGATTTTGGAGGGCCTATGGCGCGATTTTTATTGCTTCGGAGCGCTTTTCCGGGCCAGGATTGATTTTAGGTTGCCCTTGTTTGTCCGGGTCCCGACTTGTTTTTTTTTTAGTCCCGGTGAGATTTTTGGGGCTCGGCGCGATTGTTCGAGTCCATGCGGAAGTTGGAGGTCCCGCTGAATTAATTTGGTGGTCCGACGGGAATTTGTTTGTGCCCCGGATGCAATTTTGTCGTCGCTTCTCGATTTTTTTTTTGGAGCGGGAATGGCGTGATTTTAGACCCCCGCGCCAGTTTTCGGGGCCCATTGTATTCATTTGGGTCCCGATGGGAATTATCTGACCCCAGCGCATTTTTTTAGAGGAGGGGGATGGGGTGGCACCAATGTGATGTTCGAGCCTCTGTGCGCATTTTCGGTGTCCCGCTGTTTATTTCTGGCCTCCGATGCGAATTTTTCCTGGCACCGACGCGAATTTTTGGGTCAAAGTCCAATTTTGGGGACCCCAGGGATATTTTCGGTGTCATTGTTATGATTTTCTGCCCCTATGCGATTTTCGAACCTCGAGTTTTTCAGTCCCAACACTTTATCTGGGGCCCCGACCGGATTTTTGGGGGGCTCCGGCGGGAATTCTTGGGAGCCGGCCACCTTTCAGGCGGTGCCCAGTAGTGATCCCCAGCGGGCAAAGAAAGCCGAATTTCGGCACCAAAATGGGCCCTTCTGGCATGCTAGAGGAACTTGGCCATAGCCTCCTCAGCCCCCCTTTGGTTGCGCCACTGCATATGTGTATATATATATATATATATATATATATATAAATATATATATATATATATATATATATATATATATATATATATATATATATATATTTGTGTGTGTGTGTGTGTGTGTGTGTGTGTGCTTAGTATCTCGCCTTGTTCATGGTTTTCTAGTTGAAGCATTCTTAGAATAGGATATCAAGTGAAGCTCCGGAACAAATAAAGGATTAATCAGATGGCAAGAGGTTTTCTAGTCTGTTCACCTCCCACCATTATGATAATGCTGCACATTGGTGGACATCGGTGTTACGTAACCAATTTTGTATATAGCATGGTTTTCTTTCGCGCAGTTATCCAATTGCTATCCCGAATATGATCCTAAATATTTATTATGTTTTTAGTGAAAATATCATATTTTCAACTTAAAATTATGACATCGAATTGGAAAGACATAACATGCAAAACAAGCTTTGCATAGGAATAAATTGGATCTTGGCACCGACTTTGCGACGGTCGGCGTGTCAAATTTCCAACCGTTGTGGGGGCCATGGCCAAGCTGACATGGGGCAGGCTCGGGGGGCATACAGAAAAGCTCTGCAATGGCACGTCTACTATAAGGTGATCAGGAGCGCCATTATTTACCCTCCACATCCGAATTGATACTTCTCATCCGGAGATACCCTTGGCTGAAGTATGAATGAGGCCATGCGTCCCTAATCAGTTCGTCCATCCAAGCTAGGCTATCGCATGCCTGGTTAGTCCACAGCAAAATAGTGCGTGAGCTCGATTCCTTTTCAATGAAGACGCACGATCCTGGCATCCATTTTCTCCGTATGAATCGCTTCACGATAGGAGAAAAACAAGACACAATTGGAACAACAAACACAACGTCGGTCCCAAGGAAATACTCCGCTAGCTCTGTCGCGGGCTGTGGCTATGTGTGCACAACTGCCCGTGCCAGTACAATAATATTGTGCAAACCTACAGCAGTACCAGTGTCAGGCAACGGCGAGTCCAGAACATAAATTATTCAGAACACTCACAAGAACACGAATTTGGTTTCGTGTTCGGATCAAGATCAACGATCATGGCACCGGGCCGAGAATGACCATTATAATTTGACCTCAGAGCAGGCGTCTGGGGCAGTGGAAGAGCTGAGCCTGTTGCGTTCAGAGCAGGAAAGCTGGATGGGACGGTTGGGGAACCCATGCTAAAGCACCGCTTTATGTGACCCACATCAGGGCGGCCGGCAATGAATTCGTGACCGCTTTCGTTCGCTGCCCGCTCAGACATGCATCACGATTTTGCGTATATTGATATCGGCGTGGCCGCCGGCCACCGAGATCGAATGTGGAGCAGATCCTGGTGGCGTACGCCGGTGGCGACCGGCGCCGACGCGTCCGACTGGGCAGACGAGGCACCATCAGCTGACTGCTCAGCTGACCGGCGGGCGGGGGTGGTGCAGCACGCTTATTTCCGCATGCCGACGCCCGTGTCAGCCGCGGTGCAGAACATCGTGACGCGGCTCTGCATATGTGTCGTACAGCGGGCACCATGGGCGGCGAGGGCGCTGCTCTGCTGAGCCGATCCCCCACGTATGACGAATCAGTGCCGCCGACACGTCCGACCTAGTGGGGACAATAGGTCGGTCGTGTCGGCGGCACTGATTCGGGCACGTCACAGACTCAGTACGATCTGCCTGCCGTCTGCCCCGGCCCGGGCACGTCACAGGTTCGGTACGCTCCGTCCACAGTCTGCCCCGGCCCGGGTAAGTCACAGGTTCAGTGAGGTCCGCCACAGTCTGCCCCGGCCCGGGCACGTCACAGGTTCAGTGAGCTCCGCCACAGTCTGCCCCGGCCCGGGTAAGTCACAGGTTCAGTGAGCTCCGCCACAGTCTGCCCCGGCCCGGGTAAGTCACAGGTTCAGTGAGCTCCGCCCACCGTCTGCCCCGGCCCGGGCACGTCACAGGCTCGGCGATGCGGCGCCGTAATGATCTCTGCCCGCCGCGACGCGGCGAGCGCCGATTACGGCTCGGTGGAGCGCGAAGGCGGCGGACCCCTGCGCGCCGCCGGACGGCCATCTGGTCGGATTCGCCCGATAAGCGGCGGCGTGCGTCGGCGCCGTCCGCCGCCGCGCTGCCCCCGTTACGGGCACCGCAATTCCCGTGGTTCGGTCGGAATGTCCGGGCGGGCCGTGTTCGGCGGCCGGCACTGCCACCCTGAGGGCTGTGCCGCGTGCAGCAGCGCCGCCGACGGCGCGCCGAGCCGCCGTGGGAGCTGACCCATATGGCCGGCGGATTTTCTGCCGCTGCCGACGGCCCGGGCGGATGGGCACGTGTTCCGAGTTGTGCAGAGAAAGGACCGGTGTCACCCCCGGCCGACAGGTGGTCACAGGGAGCGGCACCAGGCGGCCATCAAGCTGCATCCGGGTGTAATGCTTCTTCCAGGGAATCAACGGAAGTAAGGGGTAGGCGTATCATGCACAAAAGTTGGCACATGCCATGAATAAACCAGGTGTGGCTGCAGCAGACTACCACCGTGTGACGGAGAAAGTGCCAGCGATGTGCAAAGGCACTGAGATTGCTCTAGTCGCCATCTTGGGATTACGGTCGCAGCGATGCGATGGCACGATGACACTCGTCGCTCACACGACACCCCCGTCGCATGACCATGTCCTCCGATGGCAGAAAAGGGCAGCCCAACGTCCCCACGGTAATTTCACAGTTCGGCGCGGGGGGGCGACGGCCGGACGTTACGCCCCACGGCGGCGGCATTTGTTCTGTCCAATTGGGTAACTTTCGCTGTGTGACGACCGCGGGCGGTGGTCACACGCTGAGACAGTACGATCTCCATGCACCGCTGGGCTCCGCTCACCCGGCCAGGGAGCGATTGTACTGGCAGCTCGTTAGCTTTTTTCTCGTCGGGAGCTACAAATCACTGCATGCCTTGACTGAGCGACTGAAGCGTCGGCAAGTGCACATCCAGCACTGACGGCTTGTCTGCACATGGTGCTGCCTCTGGCTTGTCTCTCGGTGCTGCCTCTGGCTTGTCGGCCCGACACTTTCGCTCATTGCCTGCTGAAAACCGTGCTCACTGGACTGCTTTGCCAGTTGCCGTTTTCAGTGCGTCGAGCTCCTCTGTTAGCGCGCATTGCGCGTTGCAGTCTCCACGCGGTGCGCCACCGTTTCTAACGTGCTCGGCGCATGCTGATACGCATCAGTTTCCTCTGTGGTTCGCCACACCTCGGGGAATCATGCGGCCGGTGTTCGCTCGTGTTTGTATGAGGGTGCACGTGTAAGTAGGTGGCCTGTCGGCGCAGGCGGATGCTGGACCGGGGGAATTGAGGACAGCCCGCTCGCCGAGAGGCCACAATGTCAAGCTTTCCAGGAATTCCCGCACTTTATTGCCGTACTGTTTATCTTGGAGGCGTGAGTTTTTAGGTGGGCAGCCGTGTCCCACTGGCGCGGAGACTGCGACCTAGAAACAACGCTGCAGCCGAGAAGCACACCACCTGACCGGACGGCTGTGCCACGCGAGGCGCTGCGACGCCCACAACAAATTGGATGTCAAGATGTCAGAGGAGCATTGTTGTCATCGATCACTGGTGGTATTATTATGTAAACTGGTAATTGGGCTTGGGAAGTTATTAGCAACAACACGTCTGACGGACTGGCGAATAATCAATGAGGTTGGCGTGGAGCTGACAGTCATGTCTGGAGATGCCAACTACAGAACAGCGACGTATCCACTCGTAAACGCAGCCTATGTATTTCCTTAAATATCCTTCGGTAGTATCTGTCCTAAGATGTACATGGACAGAATATTGGAAAAGAGCACAGGCACACACAGCGACATCAGACGGCAAGTGAAAAATGTTTGTGAAAGCATTGCGTAATCTGCTATCCATCTGCACTTCATCAACGTTTCTTCCATTGATAAGTTTTTCCACGTATACCTAGGTAGATCATTACCATATCTCCCATTCATATTTTGCAAGTCTCAGGTTCATTCCCACAGCGAGTGAAATGTCGCGGCTCTTTGAAAACCCCATCAAACGTTGTCTGCTTCGAAAGGCTCTCATTCGAACAGCCAATTGTCAGTATTGTTCCGGTGAGACTTATGCGAAGGTGAACATATAAAGCACACAGAGAAAGCTGAATTCTGATATTAGCTAGGACCGTCACTCCAGGGACGTACACTTACATACAGTAGACATGGCAGCCGCCATATCAACATGAATATTAATGTGGCATGTTACATCAATATTTTTACTTCGCTAACAAAATTATAAATATGCAGTCCGTATGCTGGGAGGTAGTAAAACAAGTAAAATAAGTAAAGTAAATAAGGTAAGTAAAGTAAGCAAAGTAAGTAAAGTAAGTAAAGTAAGTAAAGTAAGTAAAGTAAGAAAAGTAATTACATGAAGTAAAGTAAGTGAAGTAAGTAAAACGTAAAGCAAAAGTAAAATGTTCTGCATCAGGGAGTATTGTTTTACCAGGGAGGAGATATCTGCCCATCTTTCTCATACAAAAACTCTGGGCACGCCACCACTTGTTATACGGAAGTTTTTTTCCACGTGTATGCTCCTGTGCGGCACCACATGACCGAAAAGAAGCTCAAATGCTTCACCGCATTTTCCCTTTACGATGTAAGCTAGACAGTGGTTTATTGCAAGGCTTTAAGATGCTGATCTTTCGCACAAACCCACCGCCTTCCAGGAGCAAATACATCATTAGAAGCCATAAAACCGCCAGGCCTCCTCTTTCACTGGCTCAAGGACTCTCGGGGCAACAACCTCTGCTGGCCTTCATCGCAATCATGTTCGCTCATACGACACTTGCGGTTTTAACAGCTGTCAAGATGTACACGATCTGGACATTATCAGATTCCAGTAACTAGCATAAACACCTGGTGTATATATGGGCTTAGACAAAACAATTGGGTTGTGTAGCGAAATCGATGTGGTCCAGTACTCGGTTTCAAGAAGTACGGTTTCATGCTGCAAGCATCTGATGTTAAAAAAAATTGATGCGACACATTAAGCATGCAAAAACAGTAAGGCTATCCGGCTTACCACTGAAAATAATGCGAAGAAACGAACCTATTCGCAATAGGTTCGTTGTGTAATAATTGTGCGACTATTTGGCTTTATTCCAATGAAATATGCCACATGAAATGTGCATTTAATGCAACATGAGACTATTTTGGCGACAACTTTTCACATGGGTTCGCCTGTTTCTACGGAAAATATTTTCTCCTTCTTCCTAAAGCAAAGAGAAAAACAGCACACCAGCACTACATTACATCAGTTAGACATGATGTTAAGCTAACCTTCCCACAAAGATATGACCGTAGCGAAACATTACACAGAGCTCACGGATTCGTGTTCATCGACCATTGTACGCCGCAATGCATGTTAGGTTTTACCCAGTTTCTTGACTGATAAAAATCATGCCAGCGAGCTCAAGGACGCTGGATTCTGCGCATGAGCCACTCATGAATGTCGCGTGCTCTGACCACATTCCTGACATTGATCACTCGGCCCAGGCGTATTGTTGCTATCCTAGTTGCTAAAACGTGCTTACCGGGTACTCTAAATGATGGTGGAAGCTGTGACAATTAGCATTACGAATACAGTGGAACCCCCACAGATGGGCCTTCATACATTTGAAGAGCCTTCATACATCTAGAACACCCCGCACATGGCCATTTCATACGTCTTGCGATGATCGCAGATCCCTGCTGATCTTGCTGAGGCGATTCACTTACGCAATGATCGCAGACCGCACATAGCAAATTCGTCTCAGATATCAGGCTTCTTATGTCTCCGGAGGGAATCGAGCCTCCCGTCTTGGGTTGGGCACCTCAAGCAGTTCCAGATTTCAACATGAAACCCTATGCACCAGCCGTACAATGAGCTTTGGCTTCATCGGCTTTGGCATCGTTGGGTACTGCTCACTTTCGAAGCTCCATCCTCGATTAGCCTTTGCGAGTATTTTTAATCTTCCCTCCTTAGCAAATAGACTGAGGCGAGAGACAATGCGCACACAAGCTTCGGAAATGCACCAGAAATTATTTTGGAATACACTTATCGACAATCTGTGGAACCTATGAGATGAAACATGCTCCGACATCCATGAATGATGAAACACTACCATACAATAATCCGTGGTGAAAAGCAACTTATTTGGACCAATGCTGAAGCCAATATCGATTTCCCGATATTTGAGAACATCTCACAATCTCACCTCGTGCACATTGATAATCGAGTTAACCACGGCTCCCTTGCTTATCTGGTTCCTTCAAAACGTCTGCCGTCCATCGGGCATGCATTCCTCCGGCGGTCGGTCGATGGCTCTGTTTGAAAGTAATGACCCGTCAAAGTGTGCCGGAGTTCAGTCGGCCGGGTCAGCTGTGCGTCCTTCTCATTTCAGTGAGCTCACAATCACGAACGGTAGCCTGCAATCCTGTCCTCTCGCCAGAAATGACGGCAATCATGCCCCACTCAGCACCGAATGCAATATCCGACCCAGCGACGTGCGCTACACCGTAGCGTGCAGCCACCAGATGGAGTTCTCCTCCGTGCAGCGGCGCCCACGCACCATTTCCGACTTTCTCGTCCATTCAATCTGGTAAACAGCCCCTGTCGACGCACGCCATCAGCCGCACGCACGACGCGCGCCCGCCTGACCACTCACGACGAGCCGGCCGCCAGGTTTCGCCAAGACATGGAGCAAGAAGCGCAGCAAGCGCCACCAGGAGGAGCGCAGCGGCGACGACTCGGCCTCAGAGACGTCCAGCCAGCACTCTGCCTCTCTGGACGTGTCCCGCTTCCGTGCGCGCACATACCGCGGACATGTCCTGCGCGTCCAGTCGATCCGCAACTTCTTCCGCGGCGGGCGTCCCGTCGATGACGATGATGACAGAAAGGTGGGTGGTAGAGAGGACGCGAGAGCCTCCGCAGGGACTCACACTGAGCACTGGTAGGGCTAGATGAGACGCATGAACAGAAGACTGTTTGTCTTTCGGGCGCAACGCTAAGAGAGGATACACCACAAAGTAAGTTAGGTTTATTCAGAGCCTCCAAAGGCTTGAATTCAAAAATGATTCAGCGTATTGCATCATAAAGTAAATCCGGCACCTACAGTAGAAGCAGTGCTGCAGTGATGTTTGTGCAATCACACCACGTAGGCACGTACGAACTAGTGTCGCTTGCCGACACGACGTGACGTGACATAGCACGTAACCAGCCGACTTGGCGTAATCATAGACATGTGATTAGACATGTATATACGACATGTAAGCAGTAAAGGACACTCTCGTGCTTGCGTTTGCATCCGCCCGGTGCCTGGCGGTCCGTCGTGAACGATTTGCTCTCCAGACTCAAGCCTGGACTAGGATATTTGTTCTCTGCGCACCATCTGGAGCTGTGTGGTAATACCCTGACCCGCTACCAGGAGCAGGCCGGCGTCGACACTGATCTGAGGCTGACACCCATCTGTAAGCTGTGTGGTAACACCTTGACCCATTGCCATGACACAGAGAGGACCGGCGCCGACACCGTTCTGAAGATAACACCCGTCTCTAAGCTGCGGGGTTACACCTTGACCTTTTACCATGACCCAGAGAGGGCCGACGTCGACACCGGTCTGAAGCTAACACCCGCCTGTAAGCCGTGTTCTGACACAGTAACCCTTTACTAGGATCAGGAGTGGGCCGACGCACCTTTCTGCAGCTAACATCCGTCTGCAAGCCGTGTTCTGACACAGTGACTCTTTGCCAGGACCCGGAGAGGGCCGGCGTTGACACCGGTCTCGAGCTGAGACCGGTCTGTAAGAGCTCGTCGGTGCTGTACCTGGCGTGTCGCGAGCCGTGCAGCACTGTGACGATAGACGGCGGCTCCGGGGTCACCGTCACCACCACCGCCAGCTCGCCCTCACCGTCACCCTCACACAGGTTCCCGTACGCCTACATCAAGTCATCGCGCAAGTGAGTGTACTGCGGGGCTCGAGACAAACGGAAATCAAGCGAGCAGAGCGCAATCTGCACAAATGTCGCAGGATGTGCCGCAAAGCGGCGCCGTAAATCCAGCGGACATGCAACCGTCTCATGCAACAGTTCACAATATTGCACGAGAGTGAGTCACTATTGCGCCCGGCTTCGTGCCGTGCAATATTAGCGTCACCTTCGTGCAGTATTTTGAGCTATTGCATGAGCATCCATGCAACTTTTTCTACCATGCAATTATATAGCTATGTTTATATATATAATAAATAGCCAGTCGTTCCCATGGACTAGCTACTGAGTGAGGGAAGGACTTTCCCAGCGTACTCAATCGCGTAACGCTCGCAAAACAAACAACAGTGTCCGACATGGCATTCACCTACTTAATGAAAAAGCTACAGGCACGGTATGAGGACGTAACATCACAAATCAACGTTTCATATCAGTGCTCACTTCAGATGAAACATTCATTCAGCTACAACACTAAGCCGACATGGAATAACATTGGCGAGAAGAATTGCTTCTAGACTAGCCCTCGAGTCATGCTATTGAAACCGTTTGGTGCGTTCGGCGATGTTGTATCACGATAATCGATGTAGTCACCGCGCAATTTGAAGCCACTTTCCTACCAACACATGCATTGCGTCTTCTACCTCACTACTACGCATAGTGCTACGCAATGAACTACATTATATCAACCACATTGTCGAGAAGGAGACATCAAATTGTTCCTGCACTCGTTGCCATTGATTAATTATGTCTCGTGTTGCCATTCCAACGTGTCTCACATGAGCTTTTTGGATTTAAACGGGATTTTACATGCCTAATATGCCGAAGGCAAGGCACAAACACGTGGCCGAACTCTTCTGCTTCTTGTTATTTCAGATCATGGTGATCCCGAATATCTCGACGGATATTGCGACTCTTAACTCACAGACGCATGCAACAACGCGGTGAATTCAAAGCCTCCAGAAGAATGTTGTGAAAGAATGCCAAAGGGCAGTCCCAGCTGGCAGTGTAGGATCGAAATTCCCGTGCCATACCCTAAGTTGACGCTTGAGAGATCTAGAGGCTATGGAAACATCACATCGGGGCTGAGCTGTGTTGGCCGTGCTTCATACCGGCTTATCCAGCCTGCTGTAGCAGCCGCTGGTAATACCCCAGCCGTGCAGCAGCCGTGCGATGAGGCAGCCACGTGTCGCGTTGCAGGGATGAGCGGTCGGCGGACACCATCTGCGAGGTGGACCGAGAGCTGGGAACCACCCGACGCAGCGCCCGCGGCGCCCGCGCCGCCGTCGTCGCCGGTGCCGCTGCTGCCGGCGCCTTCCGGCTTCCAGGACAGCGACGACGAGCCGGCCGTCACCGTGGTGCACCACAAGACCTCCGGCGACTCCGCCGACCCGGAGCCGGAGCCCGAGCCGGGGCCGGAGCCGGAGCCGGAGCCGGCCAGCGACAGCGGCAAGGACTCGCTCGACTCGGACACCAGCGACGCCGGCCAGTCGGGCGAGAACCTCACCGACGAGGAGAAGCTGCTGCCGGCCGGCGACGCGGCCGACTCGGGCTGCGAGGACACCTCGTCGCGGCTGGTGGTCGTCTCGTCACCGGTGCCGCGCTACAGGAAGCGGCACAGTCGGCGCGGCACCTCCCTGGACCGGCGACTGATGCTGCGCAAACACCAGAGCGCACCGGCCACCAGCCTGGCGCACAAACAGTTCAAGCTGATGCGGCTGCAAAAGGACGACAGCGGCGAGCTCGGCATGTACATCGGCAATAAGAAGACGCCCGACGGACGCACGTCCGGATACGTCATCGTGCACGTAGTGCCTGGTAGTGTAACTCACAGGTGAGTGTGGTGGTAGACAGTGTTTCTCCAGGTGGGCGCCGCTAGGTGCCTGCGGTGGTGATAGGTGCCAGGAACGACATGCTCGTGCTACATTATCAACGACGCCAAAGGTCGCCAGACATGCGTGAAAACGAACAACGTGTTCCTCACATAAACTCCAGCTATTCAGAGCAGTAGGGACGCTCAACACATATGGTCATCAATGCCCCAAAGCGAGCATCGGAGAAATAGGACACATCATCACCGTAACTAATAATTCCGTGAGTCGCCTACGTACCGATCATAACGTTCATGGACATGGAGTCCTGGTAGATCAGGGTCAATTTAAGCCCGATAGCAGCCAGCTGACTGCCAAACATTTATTTTCCCGACACGCTCGACTGGGTCGGAATGCGGACAACGGTAGAGCCGACGCGTGGTGGGATCACAAGCGGCGATGGTCTCCTCTATCGCCACCTGATCGATTTACGAAAGGTGGCGTCAATGGCCTGAGAAATTCCAAGCGTCTGAAGACAGCCCAGTGCGCTGACCCTGATCCGCTTAGGAAACACGGCATCATCACCATCTGTGTGGGATGTAGGATACTGTGTGTCGAATGTGTGTGACTAGTTCGAAAGACTGCGCTGTAAGCATCTCAACACGATGTGTACGCGTAAACGGGAACGCCCGTATTCCTTCAACATGTATGAAGGGCTTCAGTAGCCTCAGCTGCAATATATTCAACACGCTTCATCACGAAAAGCGTAGCTAAAATGCGCCCACGATCATTGAGGTCGAACACAAAGGTTTCAGATGCCATACAGACTCCCTGCCAAGTGCGCCGACCCAACCATCTGGCGACCAGCTGCAGTGCGCAATCTATGGAAAACTATATGACCGTGTGCAATGAGAACTACCGCAAACGCTATTCTGTGGAAACCATTGCGAGAAGGTTTTGTTGTTGTTAGGGCTTTTGGGCGACTCGGTTACTCTGACTATGTACATACTTCAGAAGAAGCATAGAGATGAGTTTAACAAACGGGAACTTAAAGAACAGACTTAGTCCTGGGTAAAGTAATGAGGATTTTAAGTGGCGTAGCAAAAGCAAATTGTCAGTTTTTGATAGCATAACGGACGGGCGTGATCGGTCTGCCCATGATAAATGTTCGTAGGAGTGTGTACGGGAGTAGACCAGCTCGTGTCTCACCATCAATCATACCTAAGAAATCCCGCAATGTTTTTGTTTTCAGGGATGGCCGATTCCGGATGGGAGATGAACTGATCAATGTGAATGGGACGCGTCTGCGCGGAGTCTCCTTGGAACAAGCGCGCTCGTGCCTTCGCCAAGCGGTCAGCGATGTTGATATCGTCATCGCTCGCGATCCGGACTGCGCCATCTATGAGCAAAACGCTGAACCTCAGTTTCCCAGTTCCCTCGAGACTGGGCGGCCAGCAAGTGTCGGGCTGGACATGGACTGCGATGACACGTTGAGCGACGTGCCAGATCTGACCGAACGTCCTGAGTCGTCGGTCAGCCTGGCATCTACCTGTTCGAGCATCATGTCCGCCTACAGCCTGCCAGCAGGCGGCCGCAGTCGAAGACACTCCTTGTACGACCCGGCCGGACAGGGACGGCGCTCGCGGCTCTCCCAAGCCGCCATCTTGACTGTGGCGCTGGGCAAGAGCAGCGGCAAGAAAAGTCTCGGCTTCAGCATTGTTGGTGGTCGGGACTCGGCTCGGGGAAATATGGGGATCTTTGTAAAGACCATCTTCGATGGCGGTCAAGCGGCAGAGAGCGGTGAGCTCAAAGAAGGTACGCAACAAAGGTGGAGCGTTTGCATGTAAAGGATGATGCCGAGCATATCTGAAATTATTTTTACGACAAAGGAAATAGAGGATGAGTGTTGACGTCTCACGTTGCAAGAGTAGTGGGGGAATGGGTGCATTTTCTGTGATGATAGGTGGCATGCGCGTCACACGCCGTCTGGTCGATCTATGATCATAACATAGGTTAGATATCCCTGGGAGATATCCGTTTGGGAGATATCCGTTTTGGAGATATCCGTTTGGATAACGGGGCGGATTGGATGCAATTGATACAAATAAGCGGATATGGATTGGATGCGGATTGATGCTGAACTTTTGGCATAAAAGTCATTTCTGCAAAACAGCTCCTTTCATTCTGTTTTCTAACCACACAGCCTCCAAAAACAGATTGTTAAGATTAGCTGATGCTGATGACATGTCAACCAAAATTGCATACAAAGACGTGAACATTTAATGAATACTAGCAGCTTCCTTGTAGTAGTCATGCTAGCCAGCACTCATAATGTCAAGCTGATGAATATATATTTGGAACTGAATTAATTCCTTTGTTATCTAAATTAATGTCCATCAACTAACCCTTATACCATTCAGTTGACTGCAATTGCATGCTACCGATAGTCAGTGTATGTGTTGTTCATACTCACATTTTAGCAGGCCAGTGTTACATCTTACCTGTGGGTACTTGCTAATATTAGCTATTTTACTAGTAGGCGTTGTATTCCTGGACATGGTTTAGCTTACAAATATGGAGCAGATATTATAAATTCATTTAATTTTATTGTCAGCTTGCTTTGACTACAAGGTCAATGTGTGCGGCTGCATGTGTACCCTGGCGAGCAAGCCGAATGAAGCCAGTGATTAAGTTTGCTGTAATCATATGTAATCTATTGGAGTTCACCGCTTCAATAGATGCATGCCCGATCCTGTACAGCATCTGAGGTTTCATTTTTTAAAGTCGTGAATGTTGGAATACTTTTAAACATACGAGTCTGGCTTTAGGACAATAACACTAACATCACACAGCAAGTTCGGTTACATTGCCCTGACAGGGGTGCAGTCAGGGTTTTCTGAAGGAGGCACGGACTCCAAAACATCAGGAAATAGGGACCGCTTTCGGCGCGCAAAGAGTGCCGAAAATGTCTGGCTTTAAGTCGGGAAAATCTCAAAATTTCTTGTTCCATCAAATATATTTTTGGTTGCAAAGGCGGAGCGCCCCCCCCCCCGTCTACGTTGTGACTCTGCTCCCTGATCTAAGTGTAAGATTTGTTAATTATGGCAAAGAGCGGAGGTGAAATGCTTGATGAAAGCCGGCGTGTGATTGTGTACAAACGTTGTACCCCAGCTCTACCACATTGATCAAGTGATAAAGAGAACCGCTATGTATCAGCCGTTGAGACAAAGCAGTCAGGAATTGGTTGTACGGATCAGTGTTGCATTATTCTTGAGGAAAACAACACTATCCTTTCTCCGGGATTACCTAAACTGAACGGACATAATTGTATAATTAGCAGCAGAGCAATACAAAAGGCGTTGCACAAGGTGCGCATTAAATGTTCAACAGATGGAACGGGAAAGAGGGTAGCCAACCCATAAATTTGAAGTGTTGCAAGGGTTGCATGAGCAAACAGTTGCGCATGGATACCGGGTTATATTTGCATCAAACAGCATAGCATAAGGAAATATAATTTATTTTCATAACTTTTGAAACCAACTTACAGGTAGTGCCCATCCACTTCAAAGCTGAATGCATTTAGATCAACAGCACTACGCAGCTGGAAACCAGATCACCCCACGGGTGAGTCCGGCAACCATGATTTGATAAACTTCACTTGATGATTGAAGCTTATTGAATAAAACAAAATAACCGTAATAATGCTTAGCGTTAATCACCAATGGAAATATATTTTATTCTTTAGAAAATGTTACTTTTAAGCAATAAGAAACAAAGATTAGCCGGTGATATGTTTGAGATGCTTAGCATAGCAGAAGAGTTAGATAAGTTAAATCTGAATGACGCTCTTCTATTTAGGGTATCACATGGGGCCATCAATTCAGGTTAGACAAGTCAAGGTGTAGGATTGGCAAAGGCGAAAATGTTTTTAGTCATATGATGGTTGACCAATGGAACGTCTGCCTGACGATGTTATAGTGGGAAGTCTCTCATTCAATGTATATGCAATAGGGTGGATACAATATTTAGTTCACGAGTCTTGTGTATGGGTTCCAAGTTGTGCAGTAAGGCGATGGGAATTGGGGTAGATGGACAGGGAATGAGGAGGTGTCTTATATCATGAAAGGGGCTGGTAGGTGTCTTATATCATGGAATGGGCTGGTAGGTGTCTTATATCATGCTATCAATGGGGAATTATGCTAGCAACAGGCGTACATAGAAGTAGATTCAGTGCCCTCATTCAGAAATGTGATGCTGATGACTCTGGCCATGGGAACACAATGAAGTCGAAAGTTTGTCTAGAACTTGGTGGATAAATTAATTATATCCAAGAATCATTTTTTATTCGAAATCGTGCAGTATGTGAATAGGAATTGAGGTGAATGAGGTGGGATTGATGCTAGGTATTTTAGATTATGCTTACAAATGTGGAATTATGCTAGTAATATGTACACCTGGCAGTGGATTAAGAACCGACCTTCTGACATATGATGCTGCAGAGATTGGCCATGGCAACACAATGGGGTAGATAGCTTCTTTACAACTCATGATGCAATAATGATCAAGTGACTTTAGTCTCTTTTCTCGTCTTATAGTGTCCTTTCCTTTTGGGCTAACCCAGATGGTTTCTGCGGCTCTTATTAAGTCTTGCCACTTCATGACGATATCGCAATTGATGACATCATCAATGTAATACGCCATCGCAATATCAAATGATCACCGATTTTTGTTTACCAGCATTGATTGCAAAAGCTAGCGCAGAAATATCTTCAAAAGTGAAAAAAAAAAACGCTTCAATTTGTTGCATGCGAGGAACCGACAACAAAATCAAAAAGACTGTCCACCATTTGCTTTACATACCTGCGGTTTTGGATGAGCCAATTGCTTCGATATACGGTTTTCATATGTAGTCTCAGTGTGTTTTACAGTTCTAGGTCTCAACAGTAAATTGGGAAGGCAAATATTCTGTCATATCTCACGGGGCCATCGTAGCCAAATTCAATGCAGCAGAGACTCAGGAACTGTATGTGAGTAATATGGAATCACGTGGGGTTCTTTCTGACAGAAGTAGTGCCATGAGAGGTGCTGCTTTAGAATAATAAGCGCATTACTATTAGTGGGTGCCAAGCGTAATGCGTACTTATGCTATAGACATTGAAGAGATGACGTAATCTCTGAATAGGTGCATATATATTTATACATGATATATGCAGTTCAGTAGCGCTACATCGAAATCGACAAAAAAAACTATTCCTAGGTTGATGCGCACTGCATACATTTTGAAGAACATCGTCGAAACTCTGGAATGTTCACTGAAATTGCATGTTCTAATGCCTACAGCCCTAGTAGGTGGACACATACCCCGCATGCCTACTAGGCAGGGATCTATATTATTCAAGATCAGCAACATTTGTTTCCATCCAAGCTACATGCACTTTCTTCATATTTCATGGTGAAGCGAATGATAGTAATTGACCTATTTCATTATTTGCTAGTAATCTTATTCCTTGTTTGTTCTGTAGTCATTGACCATAAACTAGCATAGGTTAGAGTGCATATGTGATTTGAAGTGATGTTTTATGCTTCTGTAAAACATGGTGCTGCTAATGAGGTTTGTCATCCGCACTTCTCACGGAATGTTAATTTATTGTTCCATTATATTTTCATTTGAACTATTGCATATTCTGGATGGTTTCCAGTTGCTGTTTATTACTGCAACCGATCGGGTTTTAGCGATATTGCATTTGTTGACCGATTGGATAAGGGATGGAAATTCCTATCCGGTACGGACATGAATACAGATTTTATTGGCTCATACGGATACGGGTAGGAACGGAATTGAATATTTGGACGAGAAGAGACAAAGGCACATCTTCCATTCCGGTGTGCAAGTGTCCGTGCTTGCGCTTCCGTTTGGCCAACCTCTCTTGATCTTTCATCTCCCGAAGTTGACTGCTGTCGTGATCACATCTGGAGACGACCGTGCTGGAGCCGAGCCACACCGACCGCCCGTCTGTCCGCAGGCGACGAGATCATGGCGGTGAACGGCATCCCGCTGTTCGGCCTGTCACACCCGGAGACGATCCACATCTTCCGACAGTACCGGTCGCAAGAGATCATGCTGCACATTGCCAGGCGAGAGGGCCGCCTGCGACGGTGAGTCGGCGCTGTGGCGCCGCTGCCGCTGCTACGCTGCTCGGTCTTCCCGCTCCGTGTTCCGGCCGGCCGGCGACGGACTAACGTCCCGGCGTACTCGCCCCGGCGACCGCTCCCACGCTGCTGTGTGTTGGCTCATATTCTCGGACTGGCTGTCGGTCGACGTGGAGTGCGGCTGTTTCTGGCGAGCTGCCGATGCGACCGACGCCAAATGACCAGCGGAAACCAATCTGTCGACATCGATTGGCCTGCCGTCGATGTCTTAAAACGCCGAGGCGATTGGGGACACTGTGATTCGATTAAGAACACAAACAGGCAAGCGTAGCAGCCACCACAACTTGGGTGCTTTTACGACGCATTCAACTGCTAGGGCATATAGCGTCGCCAACCTCTCACGCCGATTGGTCGCTGGTGGACTCGGTAATGACGCCGGTTGCGGGATTCGAACCCACGATCTTGCGGTCAAGAGTCCAACACCCTACCGACTAATCTACCGCGGCCCCACCAAGCGCAGCAGTATTTTCATCTTGTGTTTCGCTGCCCACTCTGAGTTCAAAGCATGTTGCAATATTCTGTTGTCGTTGCAGCGCTGTAGCTGGTTGTCTGACAATGCACGCTTCAAACAGTGGCGTCTCTCTGAAGGCCGGGTGCCAGAAGAGGATCATGTCGCGGCGGTGCCGACGTCGCATGACCGCCACCATGCCCTTGCACGACTGCATGCCTGCACCACTGCTGCACACCAGCACAGCATGCTCAACCAAGCTATAGCCGGGTAACTAGACGGGAGAACGTGCCTGGGGCATTCTGAACCGCTGCAGCTGCTGCTGCTGCTGCTGTGGTTAGCCACGCGGCGTATGTGGCCCACACAAAGTGCCCATGAGCTCCCTACCCACGTGTGTCATCAACCGGACCTGCTCGTGAAGCATGCATGCGTTTTCTCTCAAAGTTATCGTCGTCTCAGTTTTCACAAACTTTAGCTGAACGCGCCGGAACGTGGGTACTCGCCGTCTGCAGCGGCCCGCTCCACCAGTCACACCATCACTGCCAGACAGCTCAGTCCACCATCACTGCCAGACAGCTCAGTCACATCATCACTGCCAGACAGCTCAGTCCACCATCACTGCCAGACAGCTCAGTCCACCATCACTGTCAGACAGCTCAGTCACACCATCACTCCCAGACAGCTCAGTCTCACCATCACTGCCAGACAGCTCAGTCCACCATCACTGCCAGACAGCTCAGTCACATCATCACTGCCAGACAGCTCAGTCACACCATCACTGCCAGACAGCTCAGTCACACCATCACTGCCAGACAGCTCAGTCACACCATCACTGCCAGACAGCTCAGTCCACCATCACTGCCAGACAGCTCAGTCACATCATCACTGCCAGACAGTTCAGTCACATCATCACTGCCAAACAGCTAAGTCACACCATCACTGCCAGACAGCTCAGTCCACCATCACTGCCAGACAGCTCAGTCACATCATCACTGCCAGACAGTTCAGTCACATCATCACTGCCAGACAGCTCAGTCACATCATCACTGCCAGACAGCTTAGTCCACCATCACTGTCAGACAGCTCAGTCACACCATCACTCCCAGACAGCTCAGTCTCACCATCACTGCCAGACAGCTCAGTCCACCATCACTGCCAGACAGCTCAGTCCACCCTCACTGTCAGACAGCTCAGTCACATCATCACTGCCAGACAGTTCAGTCACATCATCACTGCCAAACAGTTAAGTCACACCATCACTGCCAGACAGCTCAGTCCACCATCACTGCCAGACAGCTCAGTCACATCATCACTGCCAGACAGTTCAGTCACATCATCACTGCCAAACAGCTAAGTCACACCATCACTGCCAGACAGCTCAGTCCACCATCACTGCCAGACAGCTCAGTCACATCATCACTGCCAAACAGTTAAGTCACACCATCACTGTCAGACAGCTCAGTCTCACCATCACTCCCAGACAGCTCAGTCCACCATCACTGCCAGACAGCTCAGTCCACCCTCCCTGTCAGACAGCTCAGTCACACCATCACTCCCAGACAGCTCAGTCCACCATCACTGCCAGACAGCTCAGTCACACCATCACTCCCAGACAGCTCAGCCCACAGCTACAGCTCACCACCATCACTCCCAGACAGCTCAGTCACACCATCACTCCCAGACAGCTCAGTCACATCATCACTGCCGGACAGCTCAGTCCAGATCGCCGCCGACGCATAACTAGGCGCAAAGTTTCGCTTTCCATTCATTAACGCTCCCGAATCGGGCGGAGAGCCATCGTGTTGACCGCCTGCTCACCTTCTCCATTCTGTGTCCGTCGGCAGCCACGCCTCCAGCACTCGAGCCCAGTCGTGCGATCACCTGGAGGTGCTGCCGCAGCCGAGCACGCGAGGCGGCGGGTCGACGGAGAGCCCACAGCAGGTGCTGCCGTAGCCTGACTCGTGAAGCGGTGGGTCGTCAGGGTGCTGCCGCAACCTGGGGCGTGAAGGTGCTGCCGCAGCCTGGGGCGTGAAGCGCTGGGTCGTCAGGGTGCTGCCTCAGCCTGGGGCGTGAAGGTGCTGCCGCAGCCTGGGGCGTGAAGCGGTGGATCGTCAGGGTGCTGCCTCAGCCTGGGGCGTGAAGGTGATGCCGCAGCCTGGGGCGTGAAGCGGTGGGTCGTCAGGGAAAGACCTGAAAGTCCTGCTGTACGCCAGACCGAGAGGTGGTTGGGTCATCAGTGTGCCAGTCATATACCCGCGGAGGTGCTTCCTGGTTCAGCCTTTGAAGACTGGCTGAAGAACAAGTTGGACAGTCCTTTGTTCTTCATGCTACCTTCCAGACTATTCTGGAACAATCTGAACAATGCAGAATTGCACCAGCAATAACTATAAGCATGTGATTCGGCTCTTGTCGCGCAGACTGTTTCCAAAAGTCGGATGCGTGTAAAAGTCTGACAAGTGTTCTGAGACACGTATATTTTCATGGACAATCATGCCTGTTTGGAAGGGCTGCAGCTGATCGCCTCTCCTGGCTGGAAAGGATCGGTTTCCAGTTCCCAGACCAACGCAATGTGTCAGCACCTGGTACCCGAGTGATTGTTTCTTGGTGCCGGTGCCTATCTTGGAATATGGGGCTCAGGTCGCACGTGAGGATCATATGCGCTTCTTGTCATTGGATGTGCTCTTCAATGATTTGAAGCAGGTTGGTTGGTTTTGCTCTGCAAAATGCTTATAATAGTTGTTACGTTTCGGTGACTATGCAAGGGCTTTGTACTCAGCTATGCTAAGTTACTTACATAAGCATTATTTATTATTGGAAATGGCATGTTGAGAAAAGATAAGTCACCCACATGCCGAGGGCGTTGCGAATAAGATACACGGTGTCTTACGGTGACATGTAGGATCATCTTCTATTATACAGTTTCGCACAATGTAGCATAACCATGTATCACCAGCAATTCAGTTATTTCGAGAACAGAATGTCTGAACTGTTGCTGTGGTTTTCTTTCTGTACCAGGAAGCAAACTGGAAGAGCTAGAATGATCTGCAGACACACAAAACCCAGCCAACGTTGGCTGTGCTGCGCTGCTCATTGGCTACGCTCTCGTTCGCTGACTTGGATGCGGTAGTTGATGTGTATCTGAACCACATATGGACGTAACCCACATCTTCACTTCGAGAGCGACCGCTACAACCGGTGAAAATATATTTGTGGACACCCACTTAAGGGGGCTCAACCGCTCCGGCTCGACCACCACTCTCCCTTTTCTGGAAGGCATGGCTAATTTTAGTATAAACAAAACTGAGACACCTCACTTCCACTTTCTACAGAATCTGGAAGTTGTTGGCGGTGCCGACCTGGTCGTCGGCATGACGGACGATCGGCCGCAGGTCGTGGAGAAGGCGAGCAGGCTGTTCTCCTGGCTGCAGGGCGGGTACCGCTAGTTGGACATCAATGTAATATTTTCCTCATAAGTTGCTGTTGCTCTACGTTAAGTATCAGATACTAAAAACTCAGTAAAATGCAGCGGTGCGCTCAGAGTTTATGATGCGATGGCGAATGATTTTAACATCACGGTCTTGGAAAAATTGTACTTTCCTTTTCCTTATGTGCTCGCACAATCTAATATTTGCAGATTTGGATCAAGTAAAGTCATAAAATGCTTCACACTGCCTGAACATAGTGTTTTAGACCAGATCAAGGAGCTATGACGCCCTAAGTAACGCTACCGGGATATTTTGGTTCATAATCATTATATTCTATTCGT
The DNA here is from genome assembly GCA_034440615.1 of Ashinkailepas kermadecensis. NCBI lineage: Eukaryota > Metazoa > Arthropoda > Thecostraca > Neolepadidae > Ashinkailepas > Ashinkailepas kermadecensis. The sequence goes on from JAOTOM010005058.1 coordinate 500,788, forward strand.
TTTCTTTTCCTTGACAGATACGAGGAAATAGTTGCATATCAATGTTTATTGTAAATAACATAATAGATGATCATAGCATCGCAACAAATGGATTAAGTTTTTAAGTTTAATTCACATTAAACTAAGGCAGTGTCTTAAGCAGGATTTGGTGAAGGGGTGAGCGTGGCGAACAACTGAAGAGGGGCGAACCCTTACCTACCGATTCCCCCAACCCTACTTTTCCGAAACTCGTCGAATTTCGGTCACTATGTTTTCTAATTGTCGTCGAATTTCTCTCTTTGTATATTATACATACATATACGTATCAACATGTTATATATATATATATATATATATATATATATATATATATATATATATATATATATATATATATATAAATATATGTATATAAGTCAGCCAAAGATGGTTAAATACATGAGAGGATAAGGCATTCCTCGCTGGCGTTGCTAATGCAAGACCTGCAATCACGACCCAACAGTCCGGTAAAGACCAGAAAGAGAAACGAAACATTTAGCTGTCGACAACAACCAAGATAAGAAAACCTATCACGGAAAATAAAGGGATATTAACATACCTCTAATGAAGGCATGCATTTTATTAGCTTGAGGCATACATTATTGCGCTTTTTCAACACCGCCATGCTTTCTCAAAATGAGACGTGAATACCATTGGGGAAAAAATAAGTGAAATATTTTTGACTAGGGAGGGACTAGCAACATGCGTCACCAGCTATACCCAGCACACAGCATCCTACAAATTTTCTTCTTTATTTTTGCTTAACCGGCGTCACCCGGGTCCAAAGCGAAGGACACCGCTGAAGTGGACGTCATCACAGCTATCGCTGGGCTGGCTGCTTCGCCATCGCTGGAGCGACCGCAGCTGCTGGAGCAGCTGGGTGACGTTGCCAGCCCTTGGCAGTATTTATAACTCAAGAATATCCCATATCTGAGGCTAGCACTCAGTATTCCTCGCACCCATCGCTAGTTCTGAAAGACTCTCTTAGCTCAGGGGCGGGGGGGGGGGCGATTCCTCGGGTGCCCATCCCAAAGCTCAGAAACATCCCAGTCCAGTTCCCTCTGGCCCTCATTCATCCATCAGGAGCCCTTCCATCTTGAGTGGGCCATTCCTAGTTCTCGACAATCCTGTCTAGCTTTCGAAGGAATCCCACGACTTTGAGACAGGCCTCACAATTTCTAGCAAACATCGCCAGCTCTCGGAACTCTCCGTGGCTTTTAGATGGCTCTGTTCATCCCTCATTGTTACTCCATAGCCTCAGGAGCATCATCGTCCGGTCCACTCTAGCTCTCAGGAGACCTCACCAGTCCTCAACAGTCTTTCTGGCTAGCAAGGATATTCTAGCTCTGAAACTGGCTCTCAGCATTCCTCACAACCGTCGCTAACTTTTAGGGACACTTTAGATCTCACAGGGCACTGTTCGTCTCATAGAGATCCATACCAAGCCTCTTGCGCATCCCATTCCAGTCCTTTCTAGCGCTCAGTGACCATTCTCAATCGCCTGGGGTCTTCTTCAACTGTTAGGGCCCTTTCCAGTCCTTGGCACTCTTCAAGTTTTTTTCTAGCTCTGACGCTGGCCTCAGGATTTCTCACAACCATCGTTAGCCTTAGTGACTCGCCTTAACTCTCATGGGGCTCGGTTAGCCTTCAGGGGCCCTCTGAAGCTGCTGGGGGCTCTTCCTAGGTATCGACAGCTCTTGTGGTTTGAAGAACATCCCATCTCCGAGGCCGGCCCCCGATATTCCTGACATCAATCGCCAGCCAACACATCATTATATATATATATATATATATATATTATATATATATATATATATATATATATATATATATATAGAGAGGGGTGTCGATTTTGAAAAACATTTGGGGGGGGGCGAAGTGCCAACGCATTAGACCCCCCCAAAAAAAAAAAACTCATCGGATTTAGCCCACTATATTTTCAGATCTCAGAAATTCTGATTTTTTATTCGACGATGTGTATGTTTATGTTTATTAAGCATCCTCACCAACGGGGAAAATCGTCCAATAACTGGTGAAGTCACATAATTAAAAGAGCAGTGTTCAGTACATGTCAACATAACAACTCTTGGTTGGTTATTGGTTCTACGACACGTCGACCGTTTCGTCATATAGCGTCGCCAATCTCTCACGCCGATTGGTCGCGGGCGAAGAGTAGCGACAGGTGAGACTCGAACTCACCAACATAACAACTCTGAGTAATAGCATGCGACTGCAGTGCCATATAGTGGGCTCGGATCTATCGTCACCGTCACCGTCACCGTCACTGTTACCCTCCTCCTCACTCCACACACCAACAAACACACACCGGCTTAAATAAAAATACTTCAGCGATCAGATGCAGGCTAAAACACACCGGCATTGATGAAGCATCAGAGCACAGCAGACCTGAACGGTGATGACGATGGGTGAAAGTATTTCCTTGGTGCCTAACGTTAGGGAGGGGAATTTTTCCCTTTAGTACGCCACTGCGGCTGCTCAATGTGTTTTTTTCCGCAGATTGCACGATCGAGAGTAGAAAGGCCCTTCGGATAATTTTCTTTCGGGACCCATTCTTAATTTTCCGGTGCTCTGGTCGATTCGATGGAGTCTCCTTGTGGTTTTTGTGGTGAAGTCTATTTTTATAAGCCCCCTGCAGGCTATTTTTGGAACCCGGTACGATTCTTCTGGCTCTCGGTGCGTTTTTTCCGGTGCCCAAACAGGTTTCTTTTCCGGCGTCCGACTTCTTATTTTGTGGATCTTTGACGCAATTTTTCCGTCCGCAAGGTAACATTCCGGGTATATATTGGTACTTGGGAAGCCAGCTGCAACTTGTGGGGCTCCGGCACGACGTTTTGGCCCCAGTGAGATTTTCAAGAGAAGTGGCGTTAATTTTTTTTTGTCTAAGTGCGATTTTTTGGGGCCCCGTCGTCACTTGTTGGGATCCCTTGTGGTGGCTACGACACGTTTGTGGGGGCCCAACAAGTTTTGTGGACTTTTGGAGCTATTGTTGAGATCCCAGATTGATTTTCCGTGTCCGGACTGTTTTTCATTTACCCGGCTTCATTTGTGGGGTGATCTCAACGAGACTTTTAGAGCCCCGGTGGGACCTGTCAGGCCCCTGGCGTGATTTTCAGGGGCCCGGGTGATAATTCTTAGTACCGCAGTTTCGGCGTGATTTTCAGGAGGCCCCGGCCCGACCGTTTGTGGCCCCCGTCGTGATTTTCTTGAATCCCGGCACGACTTGTTTGCGGCCCCAACGTGATTTTCAGGGGCCCAGGTGCAAACTTTTGAGGCCCCAGCGTCATTATCGGGGCCCCTGCGCTACGTTTGGGGGCACCCAAAGTGATTTTTCTGAGCCCCGGTGCGATTTTTGGTGGACCGAGTGAAATTTTTAGGGAGCATAGCGCATTTTTTTCCTAAGCTCGGCGGATTCTTGGGGGCCCACAACCTATCAGGAGGGGGGGGGTGAGGCAACTGCCCACAATTCCCCCTCCCCATTCGGTATGTCACTGTACCATGTAATGATGCAACATAAGAATCCAGGAATAGTTCATCTGTTTCATCACTCACATGTGATTTCAACTCCCCAGTTATCCAGACAGTTTGAGGAAAGTCAAACATCTGCTACATGGATCAGCAAGGATGGATTGTAAGGCAACATGGATACCATGGAATTCCGGTCACAGTAGTTATGCTGCAATACATACATTCTTCAACAGACTGCTTTGGAGATGGATGAGTTCCTGAAGTTTGGTCAGGGTTGGAGTTGGAGGTGGATGGAGCAACACTGTGAAGGACATAACATATGGTTCAAGAGACTTGTTTCCATTAACAATACAGGGGATGAAGTAACATTTTCATTGACTTCTATGGTTGTCATTGGCTTCATTGACTTCTATGGTGTCCTGAGTAAGTAGGACAATCGAGATGGGTTTCTGTTATATGCATTGTAGAAGCAATGTTATAATGTAGCTTTTATACCCCAGTGAGAATGGTATGGATTCACTCATAAGTGAATTTGCAAACATACTGATATATCAGTTAACAACAATGCAGGGAGCTATGTGATCAACATGGTCTGTGCCCTAAAGCCCAAATAACTAAGTAACAATGCAGGGAATCTGCTGCATAACAGTTTGACCATAAATTAGCCATGATATATGGCATCATACTTCCCATGCTATTTAGAATAATGAGCTATATTTTGTGTACAAACATCAGGACATTAGAAATGTTAATTAACGTTACTCACATCAGTTCCTAACAAGTGTCAGCAATACATTTCCTTCATGTGCTTTAAACATGATTCAAGAAAGCACTGTCATCGATTTTAAACTTGCAAAAAGAGTGGGCCGCCTGGCATTTTGAGTGCTATTTGAGTGAATTTGCTGTCTTGTTAGTGAACTGACCACTTATTGAGATATAAGTACTTTAACTTTGCTTGCTTCCATCATGAAAATTTGTCATTTTCCAATACATCAGAAATCATCAGAATAACTTCTTGTCCACAAACCGGTGTATGCATTTCTATGAATTTCTCATATTTATTAACACAAATGATGTAGATCTGATCTGCAAATTTATAACTCAGAAAATGATACCAGCACAGGATTCCATTCCTGAAAATATAGTACTTTCAACATGTTATTGTTCTTTGTGAAGCAATAAGTGCAATGCTCTCATGCAGCATGCAGATGGAGGTTCATCACGTGCACCATGTAGCACAAAAAGAGATATTATTGCAGTCTAAGGTAACCACAAGACAGGTTTTACACCCATTTTACCTCCACGAATCATTCAAAGGAGCTAGGTTTTGCCTAGTTGCGTTAGGCTAGGGTTTTGTTGTAAGTTAGTAAATACAAAAAGTCTTCAAAAACGGTTCAAGCTAGATTAGGTTATGTTAGACTTTTTAAGTTGAAAATGTTTGAGAAAACATTTTTTTTTGGGGGGGGAGGGGAAATTGGGCATAAAAATAATCATTTCTTGCATGGAAGTCTAGGCTAGGTTAGGTTAGCTTATGTTCCTTGTTTTTTTATCTGAACATTATTTTTCATCCCATATTACTCAAATCCAAGCCCCTTTTCCATGTTATTTTCCCTCACAATTGAAAAGTGTGCATCTGCAGAGGAAATGAGCAGTTAAATCATGTTCAGCACATTAACAAACACTGCATTAAAAAAAGAAATTCAAAGAAGTCAGAGAGTACCATGAGCTGAAAAATTACCCCAAAAGCCAGGTATTATCACAGTTTAAGGTAACCACAAGACGAGTTTTACACACATTTTACCTCCATGAAGCATACAAAGGGGTTAGGTTTGTCAGGTTAGGTTAGGCTTTTGTTGTAAGTTATAAAAAGAATCATTTGTCGGTAAATAATTTTTGTTAATTATCTTTCTACAAAAAAAAATAATAAACGGTTCAGGCTAGCTTACGTTAGGTTTTTTAAGTTGAAAATATTTGAGAAAATGCCTCGAAAATTTAAATTAAAAACAATTAATTTCTTGTATGGGAAGTTGAACTATGTTAGGTAAGGTTATCATACATCTTGAACATTATTTGCATGCTATATTTCCGTACTCCACACCCTTTTTTGGTGTTATTTTTTTACTGCCAATTGAAAGGCATGCGTTTGCAGAAGAAAGGACATTAAATTTGTGCTTTTATGTGTTTTATTAATATTTTTTTAATTTAAATTTCCAATGCAATGTTCATGAATGTTACTAAGCTGATGGCACTACTCAGTTTCTGTGCAAATGCTTGTGGTTGTGAGCAGGTTGTGAGCAAAATAACATTAAAAATTGGCTTGGAGTTAGTAACATAGCAATTAAAAGAAATACATTACAAATTCAACATAACCTAACGTAACCTAGCCTAACCTGACCTTGGAGAAAACAACTAGAAAAACAAGATTGGAAAAATATATAGCAGTTTATTTTCTTGAAATTTTGCAAATGAAAAAACCTAACCCAACCTAATCTAACCAGAATTATTGTGCTTTAAGGTGGTAACTAGGCAAGTTATTACACATTTGCCTCCATAAAGCAAACAAATGGGCTATGTTTGGTGATGTTAGATTAGTTTAAGTGTTTAAGTTTGACATTTTTTGCAAAAATTGTTCCAAAATTTGAAAGAAATAGATCTTTGTTCTTTAAAAGCAGCTTATGTTAGATTAAGTTAAGTTGAGTTACATTTTTTAATTGTAAAAAAAAATACATTGCTTGAAATTATTACAGCTTGATGTTTTGATTTTGTTTTTCTCCAAGGGGAGGTCAAGCTAGGTTAGGTTAGGTTATGTTGCATTTTTTTATTTAAAAAAAATACTTTACCCTATGTCACCCAATTCAAAGCTTTTTGTTGGTGTTATTTTGCTCACAACCTGAAATGTAGGCATTTGTATAGAAAATGAGTGGTCCCATCATCTGAGTCACATTCATAAACATTGCATTGAAATGATACATTCCATGAATTCATAAAACACCTTAAAACACAAATTTACCAAAATGAGCAGTAACATCATGTTCATCACATTCTTAAACATTGCATGGAAAAAAAATTAATCAGAAATTACCTTAAGCTGTAAATTTACCAAAAGGTGTGCCAACCTCTGGACGGAAATGCAACACTAGGTGCCCCAATCCTGGGCAGAAAGGGCACTAAGAGCAGTGGAATGAAAATATTAATAAAAGTAAACTAAAAACAACTCTTCTTGAAGACAAACGTGGTAGTTATGTGATATTAACATGGAAACCCTAAGCACAAATCAGAAAAAAATCATGGACTGGACTTTTTCAAGCTTACCTGCCAACTTCTTCAACTACTGTTGATTTGGGAATTAAATATCAGCAAGCTATTTATTCACTATTTAAAATCACACCAATCCGCAGATACATCAGAATGTGCGAAGTACAAAAACGAATCAGTACGACGTCACATGAGATTGGCCTCCGGATTAAACACTGCGCGCAATTGCACCACAAATGTCTTACCTGCGTCACATTTGTCACTGTAACCTCAAATTTAGACTTTAGGCGCTGGAATTTCTGTAACTGGAATTTTTTCTTTGGATGTTACGATTTTGGATGTTCTGAGGAACGCCCATCACAATTTGTGACATTTAATACGCGCTAGTGTCTATCGATACAAATCGACACCCCTGCTTTGGAGAAAAAAATAGAAACAAAAATTAAGCAATATATATTCTGAAACTTTTCTAAATTGAACAACCGAACCCAACTTACCTGAACCTAATGTCAGCTGCTTTTGAAGGAAAATTTCCGATTTGATTTTATGTTTGAAAATGATTGAACAATTTTTCCAAGGTAAACAACTAAACTAGCCTAACCTAGCCAAATCGGTATTATTGTGCTTTAAGGTGGTAACAAGACAAGTTTGTACACACATTTGCCTCCATATAGCAAGCAAATGGGTTAGGTTTGGTTAAGTTAGGTTAGTTTAGGTTTTTCAAGTTGGAAAACTTTTTTTTTTTAATCCAAAAAAGTTTCACCCCAAAATTGCTAATTATTTGGTAACCTTGCGGTCTAAGGTGTTCTTTTTTTCCTTTAAAACGAAACAAAAATATGCAGAATACCATGTTTATGAAGGTGACTAAGATGATTGGACCCACTTATTTTCTGTGCTTACTTTTCAGGTTGTGAGCAAAATAATGCCAAAAAGGCTTTGAGTTCGGCAACATAGCATAAACATAAATGTTTTTTTTAATGCAACAAAACCTAACCTAGCCTACCCTAACCTATCTTTTGATAACAAAAAACTCAATTAAAATGTCACTTAATTTATTTTCTGAAAATTCTCAACCTTAAAAAAGAAACCTAACCGAGCCTAACCTAACCTAAGCTGATTTTGAATACAAAATTATATTTTTTTGTGAACATGGTTGTAAATTTTTTCGGAAACTTTTGGGTATTATTGTGCTTTAAGGTGGGAACAAGAAAAGTTGTATGGGCGCTGTATGACCAACGCAGTCAATGCGGCCGTAAACCCAAATAACGAACCAACCAACCCAGAAAGATGTAAGCTGTACTTCCACAGTGGAGGGAATTCCAGCTATTTTGTTTGTTTTTGCACACAATTTTACATTTTTTCAGCAAAAGGTGGAGAGTCAGTCCACTATCTAATCCAAATCTGTTTATATTCAGTACAAAATGTGCTGGTTAACATCAATGGTTCTACTTAGCATGGGGTTTTTCATTTTTCCCTTCAGCTTTCTTATCAGCATAAATAGCATAGGTTATTGGGGGGGGCAAAATAAACATTGGGGGCAAGATCAACATTGGTGGCGGCCATAGCCCCCACAAAAGGATACAAATCGACGCCCCTGCATACATGCAAGATTTTGCACTTATCAAAATTTAATTTAATCTGCCATTTTTTGGACCACTTCACAAGCTCTTCTAAGTCTTTCTGTAGCATGTACCTAGATGCCTAGGTACCAGATAAATATCAAGCTGATAGTGTGATGAGTGGGCTGTTGAGGTTAATTATAGTTTGTACATCCACACTCTCAATGATAACTGATTGTTGTTCACGGGACTGGATTGTATGCAAGTTTGACAATGACAATTGGTTTTTGTGCACACCATTTTGAATTTTGCAGCATAAGGTGGAGAGTCAGTCCACTACCTAACCCAAATCTGTTTTTTTCATTACAAAATGTGCTGGTTGACATCAACTACATTTTCTATGTACCTAGCATGGTGTTTTCCTTCTTTTTTCCTTCAACTTTTTTATCAGCATAAAAATAGCATATGTTATTGAGGAGGCCCAAATCAACATTGGGGGGGCCAAGATCAACATTGGTGGGGCCCTGGCCCCCACAAAAGGATACAAATCAACGCCCCTGCCATCTAGACATTAGGGGGATGTCCCCATCCTAGCCCCGCCTTCAGCGCCTAAAATATCCCACAAACTGTAACGTAAAATTCCCTTTACGTAAACGTCCACATGCCTGCACCTTGATCGCAAACACCCGCTTTTATAGTCAGACATGTAACGTACTCGCTTCAAAGGTGGCGCAAGTGACCTCTGTGGTCCGGTACGCCTAAAAAATCACTCCCCCACGGCCCACCCATGTGCAGTGAAATTGAAACTTGCCTGATGCTTCCAATTTCTGCAATATACGAATAAAAACCTGTGACGTCATCAAGGTTTGAATGCGGACTTTGGTGTACCTTTTAAAATAATGGTATTTTTGCGGCGTTTAATAATGGTGTTTTTGCGGCGTACGTGACACTGGTCTTGTCAAAGCTATTTCTTGTATAGCATTGGTCTTGTATGACTGTAAGGTTTGCTTAAAAGTCATGTGAGCCACAGCTTTCTTTTTTATTCTTTTAGGAATACCAATTATAATGCAGTGGCCATGCAGCTTCTTGCTGACTTTTCTCTGTCATGGTATCATAAGCTGGCAGATTTGCCCACACATGGCTCTCGTTTTTCCCCATATCAATATTTAATGCATGCATTGTCATTGGGCATGTAGGTAGGTACCTAGGTAAATATCAAGCTGATGGTGTGATAGGTGGGCTGCTGAAGATAATTATAGTTTGCATATCCACAATCTCAATGATTGTCATTGTTGTTCACTGGACAATGCAAGTTTGACAATGACTGGAAATTAAGAATGGATTTTTTCCTGTTTAAGCTCATATGCATGTGGTTTTGCCATTGGTGGCGTGTACAAACATCAGTATGACAATCCAATTGTTGTTTTGTGGCTAACATTAAAAAAAAAGACAATCTGGTTTCAAATGCATCATCATCGAATCTTAACATTGCATGCTGTAAGTTTTCTTTCCACAGTGGAGGGAAATCTAGCTATTTTGTTTTTGTTGCACATAATTTTGAATTGTGTAGCAAAAGTTGGATACTCAGTCCACTATCTAATCCAAATCTATTCTTTTTCAGTACAAAATGTGCTGGTTAACATCAACTAATTTTCTATGTACCTAACACAGTGTTTTTCTTCTTTTTTTTTCCTTTAGCTTTTTATCAGCATAAAAATAGCATGGGTTATTGGGGGGGCCCAAATCAACATTGGGGGGGGCAAGATCAGCATTGGGGGGGGGCATGGCCCCCGCAAAAGGATACAAATCGACGCCCCTGTATTATATATATATATATATATATATATATATATATATATATATATATATTGTTTAATACAACGAAGAATGGCTCTTGGATGCTCCTGGGTTTTAGACATTGCGTGTAAAGAAAACATACGACCTTCAATATACCAGGAGGTGCTGAGTTGACATGAAAAGTAACGTTAAGGATTATACTTTATTACTCAACGTTTCGGCCAGGGGCCATCGTCAGGAGTCCTGACGATGGCCCCTGGCCGAAACGTTGAGTAATAAAGTATAATCCTTAACGTTACTTTTCATGTCAACTCAGCACCTCCTGGTATATTGAAGGTCGTATGTTTTCTTTACACGCAATGTATATATATATATATATATATATATATAATATATATATATATATATATATATCAGGTCAGGAGCCCTTTCTTCAGGTCAGATCCATCAGGTCAGGAGCCCTTTCTTCGGCTTGGCCTCCGCCGACAGCCCAAGGACATTTTCTAATGGCTCGGGGTCCTCTCCATCAGCCCGGGGACCTTTTAGCCATCTGGAGCACCATTCGTTGATCGAGAAGCCCTTCACGTTAGCTCACCCAAGGCCCACAACATCTTCCTGAGGGTACTCTCCGTTGACTCGGGGCCTCTTCATCGGCCCAGAACCCCTTCCGTCAGCCCAGACCCTTTTCGTCGGTCCAGGGGCCCTTCACGTCAACCCATTGGGCCCTTTCGGGCCCTCTGCACTAATACATTGAGGGGTCAGCAAGGGCAACTCAAGGTGGCCACATGGAGGGTCCCCTCAGTCTCTCCAGGGGGCGGCTGTCCACTTCGCCTCTCTGGCTACGCCACTGAACATAAGGACTGTTAAGAATTTTCGGTTAAGCACATGCAATGCAAAGGCATCATACTTATTAAACAACACCATCTGCATACAACTATTTTAGACCACTTCGTCTGGTTTGCCAATAACAGTTGTACGGAACCGTTTTATTTCGCATCACCTGGTACAACCATACATGACCTCATCATTAACTTTCCACATCTTGACGTCGGCCGAACATGTTCTGAATACGGGATTCTGAGAGTGGCTAGGTGCAAATGTCAAACATCTGCAATTAGCATCATGAAAGTTATTTGCATATCGGCCTCGTATAAAATGCTGCCCCTCTACAACATAGTGACGTCAAATCACATGTGGAATAATCTAAGGGTGCCATGAGATTAGAAGTCCCAGCAATGGCCTTGGCGTAGGTTTTTTTTTCCAATTTGTTCATATATTCGTGAGACTTCAGGAAGGTCGATTTTCCACTCCAACTGTCATTAATGTTGAAACACATCAAGCGACAGCGGATCAGCCCTAGTCCCGGACAAGTGAAACAAGAAAGCCATCAACCAGGAAAAGATGACCAGGAGTGCTACCCACTCTCATACCCAACGTTTTTGGTATCTAGATCAAACCGCTAAATACCACATCCTAGGTAGTGCTAGGTATGTCAGGTCGGTACTTGAATGAATTCCATGCCAATTTCTATTCCTGTTCTATAATATATAATCTATATAACATGTTGAAGCAGAAGCCGTGGAGCGAAATGTGCCCCACCAGAAGGTACGCTTCTCCATTTAAAAAAACGACGCATGTAGTTGGGTAATTGAATGGTGCTGTGCGTGCCGTTGTCAATCGTATTCGATAACTCGCATTATTAAGTACACTTCTTAAGCAAATACCCAGTTGTTGTAATGACCTTGCCGTAGCAATGAACTGTTGCCAAAACAAACCCATTGGGTGGATCGGAGTAGTCCTGGAAGCATCGGAAAAAATACATGGAGAAGTTGAACTTCAGTTCCAGGGCACCTTTCCCGAGCAGCGAGGCAGCGAGAGTGACGTTCTCAAGTAACAGTAAAAGGGAAATCGAGGCCTGTGCTATTGTATTTTCATGTGTGGGAAACCAGCCTGCATCAAGTTCGACATCGAAACATTTTGGAATCATGAAGAAAATATTGGCGATTGATTGCAGGGCTTTTAATTGGTGCAGAATTACTTAAAGAAAGAAAAACATTGCAAAAGGTGTGGATATTGATGTCTAGCATACTAATCGACCTAGCATATTTGACAAGAGAATGCCATTCGATCATTACTAACAAGCTACCCAATGAACCCTGTAAATTGGCGCGTAGGTGATGTCGATTAAGATTGAGTGAAAGGCTACATTTTATATGACTGTTTTGCCTCCCATTTATCAATAGTGCTCTTTAGCCGATTAACACAATACCAGCGCTCATGTTTTGCCTAGAAATGCTTGGTTTATTTCCACGTCTAAGCTGGGAGTGCCGCGACTATCGTACTTTGTTCTCAGTATTAAGTACGGGTACAGACTGTGCCGTTGGGATTGAGGACACGGACACCCCTCCATTCCACTTGCCATCCGTTCATTGGTGGGACGGTTGAACTAAACAAAAATTATAATACAAAAGAAAAAAAAGAAAATAAAAAGTGCCGCGGTTGGTGAGAAGACACCAGATCCGATCGTCGTGTTTGCCATTGAAGCAGAAGGTCGAATGCATGCTAACACCGAGAGCAAAACTACAGTGGAAGATTACCATCGAGGCGTAATTATTGTATTCAACCTGCAGCCATGTTCGCAACAGACAACAACTTCTATTGCTCTACGACCAACACACGCCCTATATGCGGCAGATCCCATGCAGCTCTGACGCCGCTCCCTGAGAACGCACCGACTGGACACTGAGTGGACACAGTTTGCCGGCGGTGACGTCAGAGGGCCAGTTGCTGCCAGTCCTGGGTGTCGGTGAGCATCTGCAGGGGACAGTAGGTGCTGAGGCGGACCAGCTGACGGCCAACCCGACTCACCAGTGGCGCGGCCAACCGGTGCAGCTCCCTGTCCCGCAGCCGGGCCGCCAGCAGGCACGCCTCGCCGCCGAACTCGCAGCGGCGGTAGTGGTGCAGCACGGCCAGCGCCGGCGACACGTACACCGTGTCGTGTCCGGCCACCGCACGCCACACCAGGTGGTTGCCCGCCTCGACCACGTGCCGTGGCGACGCCAGGTACTTGCTGCGCTGGCCGTGCGGGTGCAGGAAGGTGCGCCGCAGCGTCTTGGTGAGACTGGTGAGCGGCCGCGCCGCCTCCGGGTCGTCCGGCCAGCCAAGGTAGAAGAAGGCGTTCTGGAAGCTGTAGGAGGCGGCGTGCCGGGTGCCGAGCAGGCCCTCCAGGCGGTCGAGCAGCTGGTGCAGCGTGGCGTTCTCGCGGGGCACGATCACCTCGTCCAGGTCGACCACCGCCACGTGGCTGTGCCGGTGCAGCGCGCGGAACAGACAGTCGTTGAAGGCGGCGAACATGCCCTCGGTGCGGATCTCGTTCTGCGAGCGCATGCCCAGCTGCCACGGCAGCACCGTCGCCAGACCGTGCGCGACGTAGTGACGCAGCGCGCAGTCGACGCGCGGCCCCACCGTGTGGTTGTAGAAGGTGAAGTGCTCGGCGCCCAGCAGCCGGTGCAGCTCGACGAACTCGACCAGCTGCGCCACGCGATCGTAGCTGAGGTGGAGTGGTTTGACGCACACGCCGATGCTGCGGTTCGGGTAGGGCTGCGGCAGCCGGTTCTGCACGGCCAGCCGGTTGCCGGCGCTGCCGCGCAGCGCGGCCGTGACGGTGACCGAGCGGGGCGGCTGCGCGCCCGCCTCCTCCGGCAGCCGGCAGTAGATGAACGCCGCCGAGTAGCGCAGCTTCCAGTTCTCGCGGATGTTTTTGACGACGGCGTCGACGACGAGCGAGGGCCGCGCGTCGCCGAAGTGGAGTCGACACCAGAGCGTGGCCGGCTGCGCCGTCACCGTCGCCGCCACCACGGTCACCACCGGCCCGCCCACCAGCCGCCGTTCCACCCACGCGCTGTACACCAGCAGCGCGTGCGGCGCGTTCGCCACCGACACCCACCGAGCGTCCGAGCCGAGCGGGGCCGCCGGCGGCGCTGTCGGCCGCACGGGCACGCCGGCGCCGCCGAACAACAGCAGCAGCAGCTGCAGCGTCAGCAGGCCGACGCCGGCCAGCAGCACCAGCAGCACCAGCGCCGGAAGCAGCTCCAGCCGACACCGGCAGAGCCGCCCCGCACCCGACATCGCCGCTGTCTGACGGCGTGCGCGCCGCTCGCAGCATCGATCGTCGGCGCCGACGGTGCCAGCGCTTTCGACACTGGTGGCGACGCGGCCGGAGAGAGCGCACGGGATCGGTTCGGGATCGATCCCCATCTGGTGGTGTCCACGGGGCGACAGGACAGCTGGCGGTTTGCTACACATCGCACGGAATATTCTGAATCAGTTCGTGTACGCTCGACATTGTACCAGGGTATGACTCCTGGATCAGATGATTATTCAATATCGATGTAAGAGTGCATATATAATACTTCTTGATGATTCAGTAGATGTAGCCGAGGGCACATTTGGAGGAAGAGTAACAGCGGGGAACGGAAAACTGCTAAGTGGGTGCCACAAATGGATAGTCAGATCAACACATCAGCCGTAGGGAATAATGACCAGGAGGTGATTTGTACCACGGCCAACATACCAAAGTAGGCCATGGTTTCAAATCCTTGTCTGACTTCCTGAACTACGGCATTGCCGTTTATTCTCATTCTCTTTGTAGTGGTTTTGTTTGCTGGGTTAGGTTGTAGTGGCTTTGCGTGTTGCTACTTACTGTGATATATTACTGAACACACCATGTCATTGAAACAGCTTTGAAGTTTCTCATTGCATTTTGTCCCATGCGAGTTCAGCTGCACCATAACAAAGTTCTTCAATACTTTGTTTGTGAAGCATTTTCTTTGGTTCCCATCACAAATACGTCATTTCTTTAAAAAATATGTTATTTCTTTTTTAATTCTCCTGTCTAGTCATTCGGCACCCGACCCTCCGTTACAAAGTTGGCTAGACATAGGCAAAGTTTAACAACACGCGTATGTCTATCTGCAAATTGTCCCGACAATTCAACTGTCTGTCTCTCGCTTTCACTGAACTATGACACCAAAAATGTCCTCCATTGCAGCTTACATTGCACATCGCTCGATATCCCACTGTATCTTGCGCTCCATGGTACTTTGCAGCTTGCATGCTAACAAATGTGGGCAATTGGAAAAAGCACCATAACGGACACACAGATGCAAACAATGCGCAAGCACAGATACAGCCATGACTCATGCGTTGTCAGGAATTAATTTGTAAGGAAATCAAATGAAGTCGCGGAACATTTAAAAGTTGTTAATAAATGTCATGAACGTTCGTCGCTGTTGTGTTGCCAATGCAGTACTCGATAAGTTAAAGCGAGTCTGGCTGCAACGTCACAAAGCTCTCCAATACCTTGTTGTGAGCATACAAATGCAATGCAGATACAAGGAACGTACCCACACAAACACACACACACACACACATTTCAATCTAGTGTTCTGGCTCGCTTCCCAATTGCTCCTTGTCCAAAAATGACAACCCTGGCGAATGCTGAGCTCTGTATGCCGTAGCATCTGCAGTTCTCGGACGCCGAGTTCGAGGTGCTGTTCCTCCATAACACTCCACCAAAGGCTATGCATCCATCGACTTTGCCCGGGATGCCTTCAGCCAGGATGTCTCCAGTCAGGATGCCTCCAGTCAGGATGTCTCCAGCCAAGATGTCTCCAGCCAGGATGCCTTCAGTCAGGATGTCTCCAGTCAGGATGTCTCCAACCAGGATGTCTCCAGTCAGGATGTCTCCAGTCATGATGTCTCCAGCCAGGATGTCTCCAGTCAGGATGTCTCCAGCCAGGATGTCTCCAGCCAGGATGTCTCCAGCCAGGATGTCTCCAGCCAGGATGTCTTCAGCCAGGATGTCTCCAGCCAGGATGTCTCCAGCCAGGATGTCTCCAGCCAGGATGTCTCCAGTCATGATGTCTCCAGCCAGGATGTCTCCAGTCAGGATGTCTCCAGCCAGGATGTCTCCAGCCAGGATGTCTCCAGCCAGGATGTCTCCAGCCAGGATGTCTCCACTCCCGCCAGATGGCTTATCGTCGTTGCTGCGGGTGCGGCGCGGTCCAGCGCCGCCGCGCCTGCGCCTCGGGGCCCAACCACCTCCTGCAGCCTCAGCCGGGAAACGCAATGGTGCGGCCGGTGGTGCGTCATCCGAAGACTGCACTGATTCTCTGTCCGTCCCCGACGGGCCGGGCTCCGGGGACAGTCTTCGTCTGGTGTCCCGGACGAGCTGGGCTCCGCAGATCGGAGGCGTCGGGCGTCCCCGGCCGGGCCGGTCTGTAGAGGTAGTGAACGTCGGGCGTCCCCGGCCAGGCCGATCTGTGGAGATGGTGGACGTCGGGCGTCTCCAGGCCGGTCTGTGGAGGTGGTGGACGTCGGGCGTCCCCGGCCGGGCCGGTCTGTGGAGATGGTGAACGTCGGGCGTCCCCGGCCAGGCCGGTCTGTGGAGATGGTGGACGTCGGGCGTCTCCAGGCCGGTCTGTGGAGATGGTGGACATCGGGCGTCTCCAGGCCGGTCTGTGGAGATGGTGGACGTCGGGCGTCTCCAGGTCGGTCTGTGGAGATGGTGGACATCGGGCGTCTCCAGGCCGGTCTGTGGAAATGGTGGACGTCGGGCGTCTCCAGGCCGGTCTGTGGAGATGGTGGATGTCGGGCGTCTTCAGGCCAGTCTGTGGAGATGGTGGACGTCGGGCGTCTCCAGGCCGGTCTGTGGAGATGGTGGACGTCGGACGTCTCCAGGCCGGTCTGTGGAGATGGTGGATGTCGGGCGTCTTCAGGCCAGTCTGTGGAGATGGTGGACGTCGGGCGTATCCAGGCCGGTCTGTGGAGATGGTGGACGTCGGGCGTCTCCAGGCCGGTCTGTGGAGATGGTGGATGTCGAGCGTCTTCAGGCCAGTCTGTGGAGATGGTGGACGTCGGGCGTCTCCAGGCCGGCCTGTGGAGATGGTGGACGTCGGGCGTCTCCAGGCCGGTCTGTGGAGATGATGGACGTCGGGCGTCCCCGGCCGGGCCGGTCTGTGGAGGTGGTGGGCGTTCGACGCCACTGGACGGATCGGGCTCCGGCGACAGGCGGCATCCGAGTATTCCTGACCAGCCCGGCTGCTGGAAATGGGTCCGGAGGCACCATGGGAAGACAGCAGTAAGCTGCTTCATGATGACGATAGTATTATGACTGGTTCAGAAAAGAACATAACATCATTTTGAGATCACTGGGTCTCGTTGCATTCTCCCTGGTGACGAGATAGCAAGATAATCATTGCAGCATGATGCTGTTTCGTGTGGTGAAGAATAATCGGATGAATTAAGACACATAATGGAATACAAAGCCGACTGCTTGAAGTCGGATCTGGTGCCGATGTTGATTGTCGTGTGCTGGAACACAAGGTAAATCGAAATCAGCAAAGTCTTGTTTGTCACGCGATATCCGCATTTCAGTCCAATTATCAATGTATTATTGAACTGACGGCGAGAATAGAGTGCTGCCCAATAACAACGGAACGCCAGGGAATATTCGACATGATCTAACAGCCAACTGATGTCGTACCATACAAAATATTTCGTTGAAAGTCTTCTTCAGCCGTGCAGATTGATTCATTCATTTCCGGCTTCAGAGTATCCGAAGATGTTGTTTTCCACCAGAACGCGTTATGGATGGCAAGGCAATTACAACAAAGAATTCACTCGTTATTGTATGACAACAAGAAAGAAAAGAAATCACCCTTTATATACCGTTCCATGTGTTCCATGTGAGGTCATCGGACACCATTTGACATTCTTGACACTGTTGGCATTGTTGGCATTGTTGGGCATGTATGGCATTGATGGCATTGATGGCATTGCTGGCATTGGTGGCGTTGATGGCCTTGTTGGCATAACGGAATTGCAGATCATTCATCTTGGAACATAGGATAGAATAAGAAAAACAAACGCTCGTCTTGGCTCTATGTCTATTTCCATGTTGTGGCACATCTTGCTATAAGGTAGCTTCGTTCACCTTGTTTATTCAATGATTACTTGCTGCGCCGCAATAGCCAGCAATGTCATCGTGCGCCCAGGCCAGCTCACATTGAAATCGATCGGCGCCGTACATGTTTACCCAGACGCCTGCAAATGTGGATATAGCGCTGGATCTCTTAAACATGGGACATAGCTGCTCAACTGCACTGGAAGTCCGGTTGAGTTCACTCTTTTGTTGCATTCAGTACTTCATTAGTTGATGCCAATTCCCAGTTGTCCGACAGTGTCATTTGACGATGGAATTACCAGTCGGTCACTTCGTTCAGGACCGGCTGTGGTCGTGTCAGTCATCCTGTTCAGGACTGGCTGTGGTCGCGTCAGTCACCCTGTTCAGGATCGGCTGTGGTCGCGTCAGTCACCCTGTTCAGGACCGGCTGTGGTCGCGCCAGTCGCCCTGTTCAGGATCAGCTGTGGTCTCGTCAGTCACCATGTCCAGGATCGGCTGTGGTCGCGTCAATCACCCTGTTCAGGATTGGCTGTGGTCGTGTCAGTCATCCTGTTCAGGACTGGCTGTGGTCGCGTCAGTCACCCTGTTCAGGATCGGCTGTGGTCGCGTCAGTCACCCTGTTCAGGACCGGCTGTGGTCGCGCCAGTCACCCTGTTCAGGATCGTCTGTGGTCGCCTCAGTCACCATGTTCAGGACCGGCATTGCCAGTGTCACTGCTAGACACACACGGCAACACAAATGCTGTCCTCTGAATCATCCACGGCGCCAGACCCCAAGATAGGATTCAATGGGTGTGGAGGTGATTACAGTTTTACGTCCAGGGGTCTGAGACACAGATATTACTTTTCAGGCCATTTGTGCACATGTGGCGTGTGCTTCCTTCTCTTCCGGGATGTCGGGTGACACAGAAATTACTTTTTGTCGGGTAGCTCCATTATTTTATGTTTGAGCATCGCAGGTCGCAACATTTCCGTGCGCTTCGATTTTTCCTCCACCTCATTCTATTTAGTATCTGATTCAGGGTCGTTGCTTTTTGAAAACTATTGCAGGGGCATAATTCATGGAAGGCAATGGGCGAGTCGAAATGGATTGAGGGGCCACTCCATATGGTCCAATGTTAAAAGCTTAAATTATCGGGGGACAAAGCCAAGACAAAGACAAAGGGGAGGGCTCTTGTCCCCTCAAATGCATACAAAACAACACCTATGATCTGGTTCTTTATCGAGCTTGGCTTTTCTATCCAGTTCAGCCATACATTATTTGCATGGAGGAATGTCAGCGTCATGCGAAGTGTTTTGACATCATTTCCTGTGGAGCAAGACACCAGGGTTTTAGGGCGCATCAACTGCATTGGTTATACAGGGAGCAAGTCACTAGAATCTTTATAAAACTGTTTGGATATATAATGCCGATCTCCACCCAGTGGCATTGAAGCGGCAGTTCTATGTCAGCATCACCAATGTCTACTGCAACTTATTTGATCGTTTACTGATGGCCCCTGCTGCTTTTAGGAACCCAGTGTACACCGTGATATGCATCTGTCCGAGCCCTTTTACTTATCAACGTATAATCTAATTGAATCCGGTGTGCACGTGCAAACAAATTTAATATCACATCGAAACTGGTGTTTCGTAGAAATTGAAAGACAATGTCAAAAGCATCGTTTTATGATATGCTTCTCATTCAGGGAATTTTTCTCAATCTTGTACTCCCAGATATGGCAGTGGAATAGATCAGTCGATGCTCAAGCCTCCTATTTTGAAGTTGCGGTGCCAATGTTTAATGCTCGAGCGATATGAGTATGTTAGAAGTATGAGATATAGATGCGTAAACGTGGTTGACATCTATTAAATGTGTTTTTGTGATAATTTTCAGTTGCTGATGTCTCAGAAAGGCTTTGTCCGTTGCCATCGCTGATTTAACCATGACGCTAATTTTGTCATCTGGCATTCATACGTCGAGGTTGTAGAGGTGAGCATGGTCTCGACATAAACCTGCAAACTTATCGTTGTGTGCTGGTAATTGTGCGTTTGATTCTTCTAAATTCAGCAGCATCGCTGAGACAAAAAAAAATGCATTGAAGCTGTTGTGATGATTACAATTATATATCGCTGTTAATTTATGCCTATCATTAAGCTAGGTCACCTCGTCCTATCCTGCTCCTGAAGCTGCGAGACCTGGAAGCAAAACTCGGCCGTGAGCCCGGCTACCGGCTGTTTGCCATGTCCGGCCCGGCTGCGGGGTCACAGATCCTCCCGCTGACACTACTGCCGGTCCGTTCCCGCGGCATTGCCGTGTCCCAGGGCTGGACACGTCGTCTAACGTGAAGTTGTTTACGACTTAAAGCTAATTAGTAACTACAATACCAGCAAATATATTAGGTACTTACGTTTGAACATGTTTCACGCCATTATATAATAAGTATAACTCGGATGTATCTCATATCCAACTTACATACGTCAGCGCTGCACTATCGGTTCTGGCGCTGCTGTCAAGTCGGCCAAGGCCAGTCAAGGCCAGGACGGGAAGCGCGTCTGAAGGTAATTTAATACAGGATTGGCTGTATTTGACCTTGAGCACGAGTCATGCCCAAGGCGGTCATGCCCAAACAATGGGATGATACCGAACTCGAAGCTGCAGTTGTGCTGGGTGTGCTGCTGGACCCGGGGGGTCCAAGATGTTCCGTGTCTGTGACGTAGCCAAGGCAATACTCGGCAGCACTTTGCGTGCGTCTCAAGCCAAAATAGCAAATATTTTCCACGGCTTTACGCAGACAATTTGTATTGTATGTAGGAAAATTTGATACCATGCGAATGCCTGAAGAATTCTACATACGAATCCGAGTCGTTTTTACTTGTATCGCCCCGAAAAAGTATGTTTCCTTGCCGGTAAACGAAGACACTGCACAAAACCGACCGGCCGACTCCCGGAGGGCGGGGCCTAAGTCGTTGCCATGACGACCGGCTGCCCTCAAGGCCAGTCGTGCGTCGAGCTTTGGCAGAAAAGGAAGCTGCTGTTAAATGAAATTGAACGTTCTTTCTCATTCTTTGTACTCTTTTTCATGTCATCCTTTGCTTTCTCGCGTCAGCTGAGTACAGGAGAAAGTAAAGCATGCCATAGTACCATATGCTCTTTTCTAATGAAAATTATAGAAAAATAAGAAAAATGAAGCACGCGAAGTTCTTGCCGCGGTTGCGACACTATATCACCAATTGCCAGGAATCTGCTAGATTTGGAATATTCTACTATAGGATTCTATAATCCACCAGATGTCCACCACATTCTAGTAGAATATCGCATATTCTAGCTGCAACGTGACCAAGGCACAGTATATACTATATCTGATAATATACTAAACTTGGTTGTACCCGTTGTACCCGTTCTTTAATATATTCTGGCTGGACCTTCAGATGTACGCTGCCATTGACGGAAAAGGCGACGAAACGCTCGGGTACGTAGGGTACCTAGGTATTTACCTACCTTGACATAGGGGTTCTGAACTAAGACATCGTGCAACAAATAGCTCTACTGCTGCTTATGTATGGCTAAACCAGTAATTGTAGTGTAAACACACTACAAGCAGTTCGTTTCGATGAAAAACCTAACCACTTGCAAAGAGCAACCATAAAACAATTATTTTGTATTAGTGTGCCATATTCCAAACATGAAAATGTGGTTGTGCAGGATTACTTCACTGCAGCTGTTGTGGTACAAGTTATTAGCCACTACAAATACTGGTGTAATGGCAAACAAAATATTGGAGGTTGCTTCCTTATGGTTTTATCAAGCAGACTGCTCTTGGAAGCCAAAAAATGGTGCCCATGGACTGCTAGCTCTGTACACAAATAATTGGTAGGACTATGTGATCAGACCTTCATATGACGGTAGAGAAAGGTCCATTGGTTATGAATACCACATCGTTTTGTTACGTATGTGCTGAACGTGATGCAGGAGACGGCTTTCTTTACCTTTTGGCCGACACATACTGCCAACGTTAGTGATTTGTAAAGAGGCATACAGTGACATCACAGGAGTCCGGGAAGTGACGTCACCGGAGTTGGGTCTCGATGTGTTAGGTTAGGTTAGGTTGAGTTAGGTTAGGTTGGGTTGGGTTAGGTTAGGTTAATTTAATTTAGGTTAGGCTAGGTTAGGTTATGTTAGTGCCCATTATCGACACCCGACTCCTGTGACGTCACTTCCCTGACTCCTGTGACGTCACTGTACACCTCTTTACAAATCACTAACCTTGGCAGTATATGTCGGCCGAAAGGTAAAGATTACCCAGGAGACATACAAAATTATGTATTTGGGAAATGGAGAGGTTGTCAGATACCCCTGCTTCCCATACTTACCTAGGTCCTACAGACCTACCTACCAAGGCAGGTACTACCAACCTACCTGCGAACTTCCAGTGGATGTGAATATGAAGGAATTGTGGAAAATTTGCATCTGGATACATGGCATATTTGGAGATTGGACTAACTTAGTAGGTGGGGAAGTGGGGGTATCCAAACATGTTCCATTTCCTGAACACCTACCTTTTGACATCTGTATCACTTTCAGCACATAGATAGCAAAACGATGGTGGTACTCACAAACAATGGACCTTCTTCTTCCAAAATACAAAGATCCAGTCACATGGTTCTACCAATTATTTGTGTATGGAGCTAGGGAAGTCTGCAGGTGACATTTTAGGCTTCCGAGAGCAGTTCGCTTAAGAAAACGATAAAGAATTTACCTGATTTAAAAAAATTAAAACAATTATACCATTATTTTTAGGAGTTGCTAATAACTTGTACCACAACAACTACAGTGCAGTAATCCTGCACAACTAAATTTTTGTGTTTGGAATACAGCACACCATTATGAAGTAATTATCCATTTTAAAGTTGCTCTTTGCAAGTGGTTAGAGGATTTTCATCAAAAGGAACTGTTTCAATATGGATATCTTGTTCATTTCTGTGTTCAGTAAACACAGTATAATTACTGGTTCAGCCATACAGAAGCAGCAGTAGAGCTATTTGTTGCATGATGTCTGAAGTGTTTGGACCCCCCCCCCCCTCTTCTCCCACATAGCTTTTTTTCTTAGTAGATAATGCTTTTGCTTACCATGACAGATCATGGATCGTGATAATGAATATCCTGTAGTGCAATGCCAGTCAAAGGAATTACCTATGATGTACTATGTTATACAGCAACAATCTATATCATAGGTGTTTGTGTCATTTTTGTTGATATTGATACCCCAAATTAGGTACTTCTCAAAACATGGACCACAGGCACAGTCATATGTGTGCAATTGTCTCAAAACTGGGTTTGCAGGACTTAGCAACATTGTATATAGCATTACATCCATGGCGATTTTGACATCCTGCTGTTTTCATTTTGACATCTCACACCTAATGAGAAATCAATATTTTAACACTGTTCATTGTCATGTCTTTTGACCAGGCTTATGGTATCTTCCATTTATAGACTTAACTGGATGGGCCCTTGTGGCTCATCTTAAGTCTACACACTATGACTTATGACATGCAGCTTTCCTAAACTGGCTACAACCACACCACCCCAGCAATGTTTATGAAATAAGCATCCAATCTGGAAAACCTTCAAATTTATCTTTTTAATGGTAACTTAGACCAAAATACAGATAATTGTGCTGCAGGTGTGGCATCACACCCATTTCCACAGATTTTGTAGTATTGGATAAAATTATGACCTTCACATATTATAATTTATGGCAAATAGTCCAACAATGGAAACACCAAACTTTACCTAACTGGGCCTAGCCTAAACTCCATGGATCACAAACCTAGCTTTACCAGGGTTGGGTTTGTGCTTTGCACTCCTGGGTGTAGGAAACAATGTTTGGCAATTGACTACAGAGGATATTAACCTTCCAATCTGAGATAAAACTGGCAGTTTGTACTTTGCAGTGAATCTTGAGCACTTGATCACTGAGCAGTTAATTGTCAAACAACACCATCCAACCTCCAAATGATAAAAATGATAGGATACTTTTCTGGAGAGGGTGATGTTATGGATCCCACCAATCCAGAAAGATCCCATCTTTTCAAGCATTCCACAGTCCATACATACTGTTGATTTATGGCAGCCAAACCGGTTTGCAGTGACCCTGTATTCCATGCTGCTTTCAAGACTATACAATGCCATCGCAATCCTTTGTTCAAGTGGAATTGGTTCTCTGATTGCATCTTGACATGGTTCAAGCTTTCCTTGCAGTAAATTCATAAACTTCGTGAATGATGTCTTTGTCATTCTGAAGTTTTCCAGCCGTCTACTACCATCCCACAGCTTAAAAACTTCCTCCTTGAACCACAGCTTTCTACGAGGCAGCATCCACACTCTTCTCGCATTTGGTCTACAATTTATTTGGAGAAACAGAGCCAGCAGTAAAGCCTTTCTCCTTCGGATTTGGCGACGTAACTCCCTGCTCCTTCTTGAACGTGTCAACATCTCAACACTCTTAAACAATGCTTCTCTCGCTGCTTTTACCTGTATATATGCAAATATTATAGTCAGCAGGGCAGATGACAGCACAAATTCGCCCCAAGTCTGATCCACTTATATGAAACGAATTATGTGTTATCAACCAGAATAACTGATGAAATCGCCCCCTCAGCTTGATAAAGAGAAACAGCAGCTGATAACACTATAGGACATTTTTGGACCCAAGATCTGACTGCTTGATAAAAAGGTTGAAATCGACGTAATTCGACACGCCACGGCAATATGCCTATCAGCACTGGCGCTTTAAATTAGAAATATTTGCCATCAATGTAACTTCCGTTGAAACTTCGGTTAGTTTGGCAGCATGATAATTCCGCAAAGTTAACGGAAAACTCACGTTTGCTCATGTAAACGCTTTCGAGCCGTTGGGATTTTAGCTGGAACGGAATTACGTTTACTGTCAAACCTAATCGTGAAACTCATGTAAACGGGGTAACTGTCAGCCGTCGACGGAACGTTCGCCAGGTGCTCGGTGCCGGCGCTGCGCTGTCTGCCACTGTCAGCCGTCGACGGAACGTTCGCCAGGTGCTCGGTGCCGGCGCTGTCTGCCACTGTCAGCCGTCGACGGAACGTTCGCCAGGTGCTCGGTGCCGGCGCTGTCTGCCACTGTCAGCCGTCGACGGAACGTCCGCCAGGTGCTCGGTGCCGGCGCTGTCTGCCACTGTCAGCCGTCGACGGAACGTTCGCCAGGTGCTCGGTGCCGGCGCTGTCTGCCACTGTCAGCCGTCGACGGAACGTTCGCCAGGTGCTCGGTGCCGGCGCTGCGCTGTCTGCCACTGTCAGCCGTCGACGGAACGTTCGCCAGGTGCTCGGTGCCAGCGCTGCGCCGTCTGGCGCTGTCAGCCGTCGACACTGGCCATGCTGATCACTCACGCGGTCGCCTACCCGCAGCTCCTGTGGTTCGCACCGACCAGCCCCATCGACGTCTACATGCTGACGGCTCAGGTGGTCTCCCATCTGAGGTGGGTGATCACTGTGGTGTGGGTGTGGGCGAACGCGCCGCGTCTGCACCGCTACTTCGGCGCCTGGCTGGAGCACGAGCGCCAGTTTGGGCCGCCCGACTTCCGCCGCGCCTCTCGCTGTATACGTATGTTCACCGTGTTGGAAATCATCGTGACGGTAAGGTACAGCGTCATCATCATGGGGAGAACGAGGCGCTCGACGAATCCGACTCCACTGTGGCATCGAGTCTGCGTTCTGCTAAAAAAGCTTGTCATCCATGTTAGCTTCGTTTCTTGGCACAGCATCGTCGACAGCGCTTGCTGGTGCGTGACGGACGCGTTCGACCAGATCACCGCCCAGATGCGCAGCGCGCTCTCGACGTGGAATCTGCCGCTCCTGCGACGGCTGGTTCTTCAGCATGGCAGGGTAGGCCGGCTGGCTGACCATCTGTGTCACACCTTCTCCGCCTTCGTCGTCGTCGCGATGCCTGTGTATGTGTTCGAGGCAACTGTGGCAATCTACATCGGTGTGAGACCGACTACAACGACTGAAAATAACCTGCTCGTTCCCGGCGCTAGTTTCCTCATTTATCTAGAGCGGATGTTCACGCCGATATCTCTCCTGATTGTGAAGATCAACACCAACGCTGGATTCGGTTGTGTGCGCAGCTCGCGGATAGCAGCGGAACTGGTGAGCACCTACCTTCTGATGACAATGCCCGAGTCTGATGATCGCGAGCTGATGGAGAAGCTGCTTCAGAAGCTGCAGGTTCAGCAGGTCACTATGGATATGGCGGGCTACTTCAGACTCGACCGCGATTTTTTTGTGCAGAGCATCAAAGACGTCATCATCTTCATGGTTATGGTTATTGGCACAGTTTGATACAATGTTCCCGCAGAACGACTAAAGCGCAGCAGTGGGATGCCCTTCTCCCTGAATTATGCCGCACAATCTGTGTCAACTTCATGCTCAGAACTTCCGTGGTGTGCGCAGGACTGCTGTTATGCTTAAATATTGGTCTTATGCTTCAACAACGTAGCACCAAATTTGGCTATCTAAATATAAATAACAGCATGAATGAAGAACAGAATACCTACCACTAAAAGCAGCTGTGACCACCTCGACATTTGTCCCATTAGATGTTCGCTGGCGCTTAATCACTATTTGCAATACGTGGGTGCAATGTGCTTCACAAATGAGTACCTCTCAGACAGAAATAGGTCACCTAAACCTCATTTCTCGCACAATTAAGCTGAGGAAGACATGTTGAGCGAAACTGTATACTGAATGAATCATCCCAAATCACAACATGGTTACCAAACATGTCAATGAGATAAAATAAATAATTGGGCAAACAAATGCTAGTCTGCCAGATCAGTACTGAAGTACACAAAGCATAGGAATCGCGTTACTAGAATGCATGTGAAATACTTGGCGTAGGTGATTAATAGTCCAATTACGAGGGGAAAACGCGATTCATCTGATGTTAAGTAGAGTGCGTCATTGAAGAGGTCGAAACCACCCTGTTTTCCACCAGCGTGAGAGACAGATGTCACTTTTGATCAATGCAAGGGAGAGACATTGACCTAAAGGTAGAAGGAAAAATACTCCAAATTGTGGTCGTAAATCAAAGAGATACCTATTTCACTAAGTAGCCCGATCATTTATTGCTTCAACTTTCAGTTCGGAGTCGCACTTGAAGCTAACCAAGACGTACCAACTACCAATAACACGTTTGTAAAGGAAATGGCGACGTTCCCTTTGTTTAGGGGGCGGAGGGAGAAAGTCCTGGGTTTTGTCGATTTTGGCCTTAATTTATCACATGCTGAGTTGACCTACTAGTTAATCAGCCATATTAGTTTGTCATGTGATTTTCAGGATGTAGCCGAGCCTCTGGTTCTGATATGGGCATGTCATTAAGTACGATGTGGAGGTGGCAGTTCTAGAATAGCCCTGCATGACTCGAAGTGTGTGTTTATGCATCAGCCGTCGTTGCCATATTTGGTCAAACATATTCCCTGTGTACTGTGTGTAGGAATTTCAACAATATGTACCATCACTATTTTGACCAATGATATCACTTCCGGAAGCGCGTGGCGAGAGTTAATACCATTTGTATGCGCCATATCCACCACAGAACAGCAGACTGCCATGAAATGTCTTGTGCTGTGTTTATCGCCTGCGAGTGCAAAACAGCGCGCAAGGGCAACGTGACTAGTAAACGACGACTTGCTTATGGCACGGCACCTGCAGCCATATACAACTTGATCTAATGGTAGCGACTTATTACTGTGCTGTAATTCGCCTGTCCTCTGCCAATAAACAAGGTATGGAAAGAAAAAGATGTGGCTCTCTATCATTCCCTGGAAGTTGGGACAGCGAAACGTGCACGGACGACGCCGCCGCGCAGGTCGGGGCACTCGCATCCTCCAAGCTTCGATTTTTTAATACGCCTATGACGTTGCATGGAAGTAATCGACCTAAAACCCTCTCGTCCCCACATCTTACCCAAAATCCGTGCTAACGCCAATGACAGCACTGCAATGATGTTTTAACTAAGCTCGACGAGACGGGGCTTATCAAGCTAGGTTACTACAGTGTGATTAATTTACATGATAATTGAAGTAGCAAGTTAGGTGCCAACCGTGGATATTTCACGCCAAGCCCTGGTGCTGGTTCTTGAAACCACATTATTCTTGCACGGTACAAGCATATTTTACTAGGCTTGTGTAGTCTATTAGTGCAGTCTGTTCGTACGAATATTAGTGTTTGTCGGGCAGAACATCATGCGGCCACTTCAAATATACTATACTTGTCCTTTGTTAATGAAGACAAGCATGCTTTACCAGCATCAGCATCGTCTAGCTTTTGTAGTCTTTTTGTTGCTCTTTTGACTATTGCGGACTCGGGAAACTTGGCTCAATACACCTATAAGAGATATGTTGTGCTATGTGCACGATTTCATAGTCATTCTACCATACGTCGTCATTTATATTCACGAAGTTTCATTTCAAAAAGTTGTTGAACCTAACGCCTACAAAAATGTTTGAGGATTAAGAACTTATAAAATGAAGAGATATTGACATGAAACTTGCTACGTTAGTACAATTTGGCAGTGCCTACCAAACATATATATCAAATTTGTGATTGACGTTAGGTCAGTAACCTGACGTCACCGTAAATTTTGGTGCCTGATGTGTCTACTTTCATATTTTTGCAATATGCGTGTCCTGCATTAGTGCAGGATGGCCTATAACAGTATCAGTAACATTCGGATGAAAATATTATGATAAGGCAATGCAAAGTGAACAGGTTTTGCAGTGATTCTGACTGTAAAACTTGTTCGCGTTTTCTTGACTATGCACTAGCGTGCACATGAGGTAATTGGCTATCGTCGATCATCAACAAGTCTGAACATATATATCCAACGGTGAGGAGAAGCAGCGTTTGAAAGACACGTATTCTCCAGACGAGCGGACATTACATTGGGAAACTCACTACTCTCGAAGCACTTACAATAGCCTGGCGCATCCTCCTAATTGCCCAATGTCAGACTGCATTCAGAATTTGTTTAACGTTGCAACAAAATACTCAGTGCCTATGATCCATTTGCATGATCATTCCGCGATACGGTAACACATATACCATTATATCGCGGTGGCAGGATGACTGCAGCGACTGAATTGGTAAACAGCAATATAGCGATGGCAAATTTAGCTATATATAGCTTGCATACAGAGTTAATATTATAATTGGTAACCCGACGATAACTGAAGCACATTGCAAGGTCCTCACCAATGTACACATTCGTTGTATCCGGATGACGGTGCATCTAGCCTGTTACACGGACCTTCTTTCCTCTCTGGAATATAATAATGGTGCAATGGTCAAGGACATCTCTCGCTACGGGGGGAGTGAACATATATCACTATGCTATGCAAAATTACCTAAAATCACCACTTGCACATTTTTGCGAATTTCCCGGCCAATCGGTTAGAGTTAGTCAGGAGCCAGCGGCCAACCATTGCCATTAACGGCGGCTCTACTGCCTCACGTTGGATTCCCCGGGTCCATCGTGGATCCGTGCCTGGGTACTCAGTCAATGGGACGCGCACATACGTCGGCCGTCGAGTCGCCAGAGACGCCTGTCGGACATGTGTCGAACTAACGAATCAATAGCTGGCTGGCACTGGGTCCACTCGCCCGAACCGACCTGCCAGCCGGCGGAGGGGAACACTTCCTGTTAAGGTGAGGTCACCTGCCAACATCTCACCATCAGCTACCAATCGATCTGATGTCGGTGTCAATGTTTTGTAGCTTAATCTTTGCAACGAATTTCGAGTAAAGTCCTTGCCCTCATCGCAAGCTTTAAATATACTCAAAACTTTCGGACAACAATGGAACATTTCGTGGTGGAAGATAAATGTGAGGGATAGAAGCCTCAATGTTCTGAAATGTAGCATTACCTTTGCTGGTGCGGATGATTATAATGGAAATACATATGTTGATACCCTTCCTATGATTGTGCGTGGTTATATTATGTGCATATACATTGCACACGTAGATTGTAAATCGGCCAAATTCCTCCATAAATGTCACATTTAAACCCATAAATGCACCATGAATCTAATATCCAATGGATCAAGCGGTTAGCAACACAGCTGGACTTATTGGGCAAGATGGACTAAAGAATAGCGTTGAACAAACTGTTCCATGTACCATTTGAGCGTTTTCGAGAATGCGTCACATTTTGTAACTTGGTAGGTTTGACTGAGGGGAGGCATCGTCGTAATGTCACCTGCATTTGCTAATGGTACAATTTATAATTATGCAACATATAATTATGCAACATCTAATTATGCAGCATCTAATTATGCAGCACCTAAGTATGCAACATCTAACTACGCAACATGTAATTGCGCAACATTTAATTATGCAATATCTAATTATTCGAACTATAATTATAAAACATTTAATCATGCACCATCTAATTAGGCAACATCCAATTATGGAACATCTAAGGATGCATTATCTTATTATGCAACTATGCAACATCTAATTATGCAACAACTAATTGTGTAACATCTCATGTGAAACAGATCGATGGGTGGTCGACTGGTTAATTATCTACAATTCGCTGCAGAAATCAAGCTTACTTTTGCATGCCCCTACGAATTGCACAAAGTGATTGGTTTAGCGGAAATCTGCCCTACTGTGCATTTGCCGTCAAAGGCTCCATACCTCTGAATATCTTTGGTTTCCACTTTCAATGATGATAATGGATTGTTTAGTGTTGCAATAAAAAGACTGAAAGTATTCCACATATGTAATGAATAAGACCATCGTATCCATGCTGTCGTTTCCTTGCACGTGATCCCAAGGGCTACGGCAGTGCAACAACTTGGCATGTGGAACAATTTCTTGATCTGTTAGGGAGATCTCTTGGAGCTTGCTTAGTGCAGGGTGAGGCGAACACAAGAGGAGGTACCGAAGACAAAGTACCGAGCCACGATATCATTCACGGTGAATACATCCAGGCAAAATTTCAGCAAGCTGCACTACTGAACTTGCCGTCTAAATTGTATTTGTTGGATTTCATTACCTTTTCCTTCTCAGTTGCTTGTAATCTATATTATCAAGGAAACAAAAAGTTGTGACGACCAAACCATGCACGTATGCAACTTGCCACGGACTTCGCATCTCGGCCAGCCTTCGGTCGGCCCAGCTACCTCGGTCAGCATGCGCAATACTTATAGTCAGGAGACTTCATGCCCAAATTCAAGGAGGAATACGTGATTTCTTTGCTTTCATTGCTGCAATTTGGTGAATGCATCGCGTGCTATATCAGTCTTTTTGGTTATGGCATGCTGCCAGTTAGCCCAAAAAGAAACGTACGTTAACCGGCTAATATAATCCGGCATAATATCTTCTTGCATAAGTAAAATGCAGACTACAAGTTCGGTACCTGTGACTATGAAAACATTGAGGGCAATGCTTTGAGAGCTGATGTAAACGGAAGTACATGAGATGCCACATGGCGCTCTGATATCCCAACGGAAGTACATGAGATGCCACATGGCGCTCTGATATCCCAACGGAAGTACATGAGATGCCACATGGCGCTCTGATATCTCACCCTGGCGGGTCACTCGCTCCGCTGGCCCGATGGTGCCCTGTGTTGGTATATTTAAGCGAGACATTCTTGCGGAATTTGCTATCCCCGGTACTACAGTGAGGAAACGCCTTAATCATGTCGTGAATGTCTCTTTGAATTCAGTGAATATCTGCTATATCTCACGTGTGTAATTCATCCTATGCTTCTATTACAATTTGCCTACTAAGCACCTGTATCACTGCACAACTGCAGCAAACCGGCGATGGTTTGAATTGTTTCGGATCACTCTTCTAAGCTCGTAAAATGGAGCTATTTTACGGCTGTCACACTTTCATCCCGTTTACTCGTTGCTGCCTTTTTCACTCGTGTGACTTTAAGGATCCCACAATTTGGATCATGCAACATTATACACGATTCTCACTTTCGCGTTCAAATGGACGCTTATCTTGACGACTGCGAACACCCTTTGTGTCTGTTCTTGTTTCAGATGGCGGGCGTGATCAGGACCTGGCTTTTGATAACACTCGCTGTAATCCTTCTGAAGTGTACAGCTGGAAAAATTCCAAGCTATGCCAACGCAGACACACAGCGACTCATGCCCGGGAAGCCAAAACTTCTGAATTTGGCCGGGATTTTCCCGATATCCGGAACTGAAGGATGGCAGGGAGGACGAGTAAGTAGCGGTGCGCTTTTGTGCGACCTTTCAATGCTATTATATCTCCGGATTCCATTGAAAACACAAATATGTCGCCATTTAACTTTGCGATGCTCTTGTGATCCATTTCATGTTTGTTTTGCATTCCGTCATCCAAAACTAATCATAGGTAGTGATCTACCTTGATATATCTGGGATGCTAACGCTCACGTCCAGAGTGCATTTTGCCAGCCCCACTTATTCATGGGTTGTCATACCCTCATCATTTTGCTTCTGATTGAAATGAAACCGAGGGCACGGGCCTGCAACATAACTTGCTCTGCTCTTTCGTGACCGGACGACATTTCGTGTCACGAGGCACATCCAATGACATTCAGCTTGTATGCATTAGACCAATGAACCTTCAAGACAGATCGACAGTGAAGTTTCTCCGAAACGTCGGATATCGGAAAATTTAACTACTCAGTGCACCAGATGTGTCTAATGCTAAAAACTAAACAGCTAAAAAGCTAAAGAAGCTAAAAAGCTAAAAACTAATAGCCAGAGTATAGATTTGGTCCGCTAAGCATATTCACATATCACTTAACATTGAGACATCCATAACAAGCGGTCGGATCAGGTCCGACCCTTGCAGTTTACAACACGCTTCACATGCGACGGCTCATAAAGGCCTCTAAAGGACATATTTGATGTTCCGAAGGGTAATAGTGCTAACTTAATTAGAATTCATACCCTAAGAGATAATAGAATGCATGATGTGTGCATACAAAGCATCCGAAGACAATCAAGATCAGTAACCTACAACGTATGGCATGTTAGTCATCGAAGCACATTAACTGCACTAAAAAGGAACATAGATTGTCATTTCAGGAAAATACATCAACCGTTCTTCCTGAAATGACGTTCTGTTCCAATTGCCTGCTAGAACCTGGCCAAAAATGGCGTTGAATGCGCCATTCATGCCAAAACGGAAATTAATGGTCCCGCCGATTTTTATTTTGCGTGTGTGTGGTCATGTAAGAAAATTACTTCCTGCAAAATTACCTCACCGACAAAGGTACTTCACTGCGGCGGAGAACAACCTAACCGGGAAAGCCATTTCACTGTGGAGAAGAACTATCCCACTGAGATTACGCTTTGTGAAGGTCACCTGGAGCATATCCGGCAGTTCCAATATGCCTCGGTAGGTGTATCAGACCGACGAATCACGTTAGGGTCTCTAGGCTGATTGGACCAACCAATGGTTTTATTTAATGTTGTGCTGTAATTCCTCAAGTAGCTTAAAAACCTGTTTCTTTGCATGGCTTATGGGGTTAAAGCTACGTGGTAAAAAGGGTGAAATATCCCTAATTAACCCGAACTGTAGTATTCATCATGACGTATAATCTTACCAAGCTTGCAACCTAGGCTTGTCTAACAATGCGTCATAGATAGCCTTTTATCGGGTAATTAGTTCCAGAAATAGGCAGAATCTAGCAAACGGCCACAAGCCTGTCGAGTGATGCCAAATACCTGAATTTGCACAAACATGGACCACTAATTTGAGTCAGCAGCAGCGACTTAGAGTTGAGAGGGGTTCAGCTTTGGCTGGAAGCTCTGTCTTACGACACTGACCCGTGACACGCTATGTCAAACTTTCCTGCACTGTAAGTAATTACCCCGATTGGATCGGTGCACATCTTATACCCATGGTGAAGAAATTACCATTAAGTAATTGTTGCGAACTAAATAATTATTGCAAGTGAAACCAATATCTTCCCACCGTTGCGCTATGATGTCCAGATTACAAACAAACAAAAAACAACATCTGTCAAGACGCTAACTAGATAGCTCGATAGCTAGCTAGACCCAAGATAGCCTTCCCTCTCTTAGCGTTTCATCTAGGATGAATGGTGAGTATGTGAGACATCAAGCAGACGAGACACTAACTGCACACGTTTACTTGGAACACAGGCCTGCCTGCCTGCGGCACAGATGGCGGAAGAAGACGTGAACGCTCGGCCAGACATTCTGCCAGGCTATACACTGCGTATGACCTGGAACGACAGCAAGGTCAGTAACCAGTGACTAGGTCATGAACGGTACGCCAACCCATCCGCGGAACACTCACTCCCACACGGAAGGCTTATGCCAATATCTCACGTCCTGCATTACGGGGGGGGGGGGGGTTGCTTTGGTATAATTATACCACGGCTGTTACCGTGGTACTTTGCAATTTGCAACTTTAACTTCGGACGTGTCGACTGGGCGGTTGCTAGGCAACCGTTGTCAGGTTGTTGCCAAGCAACCGTTGCAATGCGATTGTGGATCGACCACCGTTGACACACTGCAGAATCCAGGTGCCTCTGCTGACCTTCTTTCATCAGGAAATATCGCCTAATTTGCTTGCCCATGTCGGAGAACAGCAATGCGAATTCTTACTTCAGTCCTGGGTGGAAAACAAAGTTGTTCACTTCTTCCAATGTCTCCTTCATTTCGTTGCATTCATGATAATTAAGGCCGAGCTATGCAGTTTATCGGAAATGCTATAGTTGCGTCTATTGTGCGGGATGGTCACGGATTATAGCCCATATTAGGCTTTCAGATGTTTATGATAACGTTGCCTGTTTCTGCATACGTGGGGGTACGTTCCTGTGTGGCTCAAATGTCACCAAGTTCACTTACAGTGTAGGACTTATGCAATGACACTGACAGCGACAGTGTCGGACCTCTGCAACGCCACTGACAGTGTCGGACCTCTGCAACTCCACTGACAGTGTCCGACCTCTGCAACGCCACTGACAGTGTCGGACCTCTGCAACTCCACTGACAGTGTCCGACCTCTGCAACTCCACTGACAGTGTCGGACCTATGCAACGCCACTGACAGTGTCCGACCTCTGCAACTCCACTGACAGTGTCGGACCTATGCAACGTTACTGACAGTGTCGTACGGCTGTAACACCACTGACAGTGTTTGACTTTCGTAACGCCACTGACAATGTCGAACCTCTTACACCACCAACAGTGTCGGACCTCTGTAACACCACTGACAGTGTCGGACCTCTGCAACACCACTGACAGTGCTGGACCTCTGTAACTCCTCTCACTTTTGCCAGTGTGAGCCTGGTCTGGGCGCGCGCGTCATGTACGACCTGTTGTATAACCCGCCGAAGAAGCTGATGCTGATCGGCGGGTGTTCAACCGTCTGCACGACCATCGCTGAAGCGGCTCGCATGTGGAAGCTTATCGTGGTAAGAACCGGCTACAGATCAACTTCTAATGTGGAAAGCATTCACCTCAGGTACGAACGAGTAGATAGATGCCATCAAGCAAGAGTTTTTTTTTTAACGGGTTTGACGAAGGCTAGCAATAGTCATAAAGGTAATTCTTTCTGTATTCGAATTGCCACATTCGGCCGTATAGGATGGAGGCGGAGGGGGGGTGCAACAGCCCTGGCATTTCCAAACTATAGGTTGTATATATTGATATTTATATTGATGTATATTGATACCCGGGATGAGTTAATTGCGTTTATTGCGGGATGAGTTAATTGCGCAGTTGCGTGGATAATTCAGAGGTTACCCGCGCCGTCCTGGGAGAGAGAGTCTTTTACACCCCCCCCAAGTTTTACCCGCGGATAATTAAAACTCGGTGCGCGGCAGATGTGTTTGAATTAAACTTTCACATTTTACTCACCTTTAGAGACGCAATAAACACACTAGAGGAATTTATGAACTTTTGCGTTTTCCATGACTTTACTTGTGCCCTTTTAGTTAGTTGGTGTTTAGGTGTTTAGCCCTATTTGGGCTAAAATAAAAGATTTTGAATAATGTAAGAACTTTGCATGAGCTAAGTTCGCTTGAAACAACGGTTGTCGTTGCGCACTACCCATTAGAAAATAAGCATTCGAAAAATAGAAAACTCCAAAGTTTACAAACTTCTAAAAACATAAAATATTCCTTTTTTTTGGGGGGGGGGGGGGGGGGGGGGGTGAGTAAACATTTTGGGACCGCGGTCCATTTCGCCTTCCTTTTCCGATTCCAAATAATTTTTTTTTAAATCTTCCTCCAGATAAACTCCCCAGGGACAATTAACAAACATAACGTCAATCGCGAACTCATACACACCCTAGTGACGTCACTGTTTGAGGGGAGAAAATTGTGTGGGTAGTTTCTGACCCTACTCACCGGGCGCTTTCCAATGACAACTCTTTCGTTCTCGTGCGACGCTTAGTATGGAAATTAATGGGGCTTTTAACGACCACTTCCCCAGAGACGGGGTGGAGGATCTGACCCGAATGACGGAGGGGGGGTAGAGACAGGTCAACATGGTGACCACATCGTCGACCTTTGGAAAAGGTAGTAAAAAATAATTTGCAGCTCCCTCGGATAAACAATTGGCGCTGACTTAAAATTCGAGGCCCGGCTGTATCCTGGAAGAATCATAAACACATGGTCACCGGAAGTTTACCCGCGGTCAGACATTTCATATAAGAAAGACCTCTATTTATCTTTAAATACAAATAATGGAGAATATCGGTATTTTAATGATGATTTCATGATTATGCAGATATATATGACATCAAGCTATACCTCAGTCAAAAGCAGTCAGCTGAAGTAGCACTGAACACCATTGAAAACTGCTCGCCGGCCGACTCTGATGACGTGACCACTCTGCACACATCACGCTCACCTGTCGCAGGCCGACTCTAGTGACGTTACCACCCTACACCCATCACGCCCACTCGTCGCCGGCCGACTCTGGTGACGTCACCACTCTGCACTCATCACGCTCACTTGCCGCCGGTGGACTCTGGTGACGCTACCACTCTGTACCAGTGGCGTACAGAAGGAGGGGGAGGGCTAAGGGGGTCATGCCCCTGAGAGGTTGTGGGGCCCCCAAGAATCGCGCCGGGGTTCGGAAAAATTGCGACAGGTGCCCTAAAAATCCACCTGGGGCCCCCAAAAAGCGCACTAGGGCCCATAAAAATAACATTGGGACCCCAAAAAGTTGAACAGGGGCCTCTGAAAATGACGCTGGAGCTCCCAAAATAACACCAAGATCCATGAAAATCACATTGGGGCCCCAAAAAATCGCACTGGGGCCACAAAAATCGCACTGGGGCACCTGAAAATCACATTGGGGGCCCCAAAATGTCGCGCAGGGGCCACGGAAAATGAAGCTGGGGGCCCCAAAGATAGCACGAGGCCCCTAGAAATCCCATTGGGGGCCCCCAAAATCCGCGCGGGGGCCCCTGAAAACGACGCGGGGAGCCCCAACAAGTCACGCAGGGGCCCCTAAAAATGACGCTGGGCCCCCAAAAATCGCACCAAGGCCACTGAAAATCACATTGGGGCCCCAGCACCACACTAGGGCCCCTAAAAATTACATTGGGGGCCCCAAAAAGCCGCGCAGGGACCCTGAAAACGACACTGTGGCTCCAAAATCGTACGGGGCCCCTAAAATCACATTGGGGCCCACAAATATCGCACAGGGGCCCCTGAAAACTACGCTGGGGTCTAAAAATAGCACGAGGCCCCTAAAATCACATTGGAGGCCCCCAAAATACGCATAGGGGCCTCTGAAAATAATGACACTTGGGGCCACAAAAATCACACCAAGGCCCTTGAATGTCACATGGGATACCACAAAAATCATTCCTGGGCCCCTAAAAATGACACGGGGGCTCCAAGGTGGGACCGGGGCCCCTAAAAGTACCACTGCCCTTCTAAAAAAGCGCACCGGGCTCATAAAAATCATATTGGGGGCCCAAAAAGTAGCGCAGGGGGCCCAGAAAATGACGCTGGGTCCCCAAAATCCCGCCCAGACCCCGCAAATCACAGTGAGGCCACAAAGATCGTTCCGGGGCCCCTAAAAATGACGTTGGGTCTCCAAAAAAATGAGACCGGGGCCCCTGAAAATACTGCTAGGTCCCGCAAAAAGTCGCGCCGGGGCCACCGAAAATTACGGTGGGGCCTCAAAATGTCGGGTCGGGACACCTGGCAATCACGCTGTGGGCCCAAGAAGTCTCACCGGGGTCCCTCAAAATGACGTTGGGACCCGAAAAGACGGGCCAGGCCTCTGAAAATCACGCTGGGGCCCAACTGATCTGGACAGGCCCCTGAATATAGCCCTGGGGACCTCAGAAAGTCAGACCGGGGCCCCTGAAATTTACACTGGGGCCCAAATGTCGTGTCGGGGTTCAAGAAAATTACGACCAAGGCTCCAAAAGATTGTGTCGGGGCCCCGGAAAGTCACGCTGAGCCTGTGGGTATCAAAAACTCTCGCTGGGGCTCCATACATTCGCGTCTGGTCCCCCATAATTCGCGTAGGGGCTTTAAATGAATACAGCGGGCACAAATAATCGTACTGCGCCCCCCCCCCCCCAAAAAAAAAGCGTCGGGACCGCCAAAACCGCACTGGGGCCCAGCTAATTGCACCGCGCCCCGCGAACTCGTGCCGAGACCCCAAATATCGTGCTCGGGACACATAATTCCTGTCGGTAGTTCCAAAAATCCGAGTCCGGGCATCAGCTATTCCCTTCTGCAAGCACAGCGTGGCTCCAAGATCGCATCGGGACTCGACAAAATCAAGCCGAGGCCATCCAAAATAAGGAGAGATTCCGAAAGTAAATGCCCGAGCCAGGAAAATCGCTCCGGAGCCCAAACATGCCACCAGATGCCTTCAAAAATCGCGTACGGCCGGAAAAAACGTACCGGAGCTCGACAAATCGCAGCGGGACATACAAATATGGCGCCGGTGCCCGAAAAATCAGGCCGGGACTCAGACTGTAAAAATAAAAAAGTCAACAAATTGCGTCGAGCCCAGCAAACTGGCTTCGGGTCCCCCGGAACTACGCGCCCTGGACCCGAAAAGTCGTGCCGGGACCCCGAAAAATTATACCGAAGCTCCCAAGTTCGTGCTGAGGTCCCACAAATGTGCGATGAGGAGCCCCAAATAAACGCAGCGGGACCCTAAGAGCACAACGGGAGGCTGAAAATGCACCAGGCCCTCCAAAACGTACCTAGTCTCGCAAAAAGCGGCAAGGCCTTAAAACATGCGTTGCAGCTCTAAATAAACACACATGGGGCTCTAAAAAACAACGGAGACCCTCAAGGAACACCGGGCCCATGAGACCGCATGGGGCCTCAAAAACAGGCTGGGGGCTCTCAAAAAGCGACATGGTCCTAAAGAAGGAACAAAAAGACCAGACCCCGATAAACACATCAGGGTCTTCGAAAACGCGCCGATACCTAAAAAATATCGTCGGTGCACAAAAAAGCAACAAAACTCTAAAAAAGAGCCGTGGTCTCAAACGTGAGCCTGGCCTGGCCCGTAACAAAAATTTGTTGCAGCCCTAAAACACATTCGTACACGAAGAAAAGCACAACTGGTCCAAAAAAAGAACACCGAACCAGCGCCTAGGTTCGGTAGCCAATCTGGAATCATATTTAACCAAAGAGATGAAGTGCATCAAAGCTCGGCGGGTCTCCGGGTTCATTAACCACCAGAAAATGTGGGAAAAAGAGAACTAATCATCGAATTGAATAATCGTATTTGCACGTGTACGAATGTTGGAGTTTTGGCGAATTGGCGTCATTAACTGGAATGTCGGAAATTTGAAAATTTTACATTTTTGAGTGATATGTACATGTGTAATTTCAGCAGTGTGATGTGACTTATCAAGCGATGCCAAAAGAAAAACCTTCGAACAGGATGAGGGGAGTTAGGGTTGAAATCCGTTGACTCAGAAACGATGGTGATAGACAGGGTCCCCTCCACAGGACAATTAAGTTGGTCATCAATTGTTTTATTTAAAAAGTTTAAAAGGGCCCCTTTGAAAAAAATATTTGTCGAAATCCGGGGTCTTTTTAAAAAATGGGGGTCGGTGGGCCCCTTCCAAATCCGTTAGCACCCTCCCCCTGGCGCAAATCCTAGGTACGCTACTGCTCTACACTCATCACGGCCTCTCGTCGCTGGCCGACTCTGGTGACGTCACCACTCTGCACCTATCACGCCCACTCGCCGCCGGCCGACTCTGGTGAAATCATCACTCTGCATTTATCACGCCCACTCGCCGCCGGCCAACTCTGGTGACGTCACCACTCTGCATCTATCACGCCCACTCGCCGCCGGCCGACTCTGGTGACGTCACCACTCTGTACCTATCACGCCCACTCGCCGCCGGCCGACTCTGGTGACGTCACCACTCTGTACCTATCACGCCCACTCGCCGCCGGCCGACTCTGGTGACGTCACCACTCTGCATCTAGCACGCCCACTCGCCGCCGGCCAACTCTGGTGACGTCACCACTCCGCATCTATCACGCCCACTCGCCGCCGGCCGACTCTGGTGACGTCACCACTCTGTACCTATCACTCCCACTCGCCGCCGGCCGACTCTGGTGACGTCACCACTCTGCATCTAGCACGCCCACTCGCCGCCGGCCGACTCTGGTGACGTCACCACTCTGTACCTATCACGCCCACTCGCCGCCGGCCGACTCTGGTGACGTCACCACTCTGTACCTATCACGCCCACTCGCCGCCGACCGACTCTGGTGACGTCACCACTCTGTACCTATCACGCCCACTCGCCGCCGACCGACTCTGGTGACGTCACCACTCTGTACCTATCACGCCCACTCGCCGCCGACTGGCCCCGACACCGCACGGCACGTGTCACAGCGCATACCGAAACGCTCGCTGTGCTCGGTGCAAGGCGACGTGCAAAATCGTTCGACGTTGCGGCCGCTGTTTCTGAATGACGCCACCAGGTGTTTGAACATGCTGCCGCCGCCAGTTACATGCAGCGCCCAGCCCGGCTCCTCTGCCTTGCCGGCGTACGGCAGCAGCTTCAGCGTGAAGCGTGACCTGGGGTCGGCTACGTCACGGATGGACAGACCGTACTTGCATGGCTTGTTGGGCATGTACGTGACGAAGCGCAGTGACCTTTGAAGCTTCGCAGCGTCTCGTCAACGATGTCAATATAACTCAAATCAGTATCAAATTATATGTAGGGGCGGGGATGGCCGAGTGGTTAATTAAGGTGCTGGGTTAAGCTCTGGGTACCAAAGGTCCTGGGTTCAACACTCGCACCGCTCGGGACATTTCCAAATCCTGCGACACACCGGCGAAGCAGCGTGGGCGGCGTCATGAGCCGTGAATGTGCATAAAGCGTATTGTGAACCACCCAATAAACAAACAACAAATTATATGTATTTTCGGTCGTGATTTTATGGCATGACATTATATGACATAAAAATATCGGTAACTGCATTTCGGAAATACCTCATGAAAAATACTATACCCTTCTACACTCTTTTCGAGAAGAAAGTTAAATTATGTCAGCGAAGGCGACTGGCCTCCAATGATCCAAAAAGAGCGCTGCACTGGCCTCTGATGACTCAGAATGATCATCAATATGTCACTTATTTATTCCAGTCACCAATGTTTCTCAAAGCTACTCAGCATTAACTATGTGTCACAAAATGCGATTCAGGCAAAAACGGAGGTACTGCCACATTTGACCTCTGTTCTGTGACCTGACATGCCCTATAATTAAACGTTGCATGAAGAGTTACTGGAAGTTACTGAAAACTTAACAGGAATCCATTGATGTGTTCAGAAGATGTAGATAATCATGTGGAAAAGATATCAGGTGGTTTCTCCTCCATCCCCTATTTGGGCAAGGGTTAATATTATGCCCACTTCGTATGCGTATGCCCATGTGATTTATACGTGATGTATGCATGCGCGAAGTTTTACGTTATAGGGTCATTACTTTCCATGTTTCACAGAGTGAAAGACATGCGCGACTCGGTATTGAGAAGCGGCGGCCGCTTACTTCAGTTAGAGCGATCCGAGCAAACGTGTTCGTGGCAGAAGACCCACTCGGCTGACGTGTGTGCCGCAGCTGTCGTACGGCAGCAGCTCGCCGGCGTTGTCCGACCGCAACCGGTTCCCCACCTTCTTTCGGACTCACCCGTCGGCTACCATGCAGAACCCCACCCGGATCAGGATCTTCCAGAAATACGGCTGGACCCGAATCGCGATCCTGCAGCAGGCTGAGGAGGTGTTCATATCGGTGAGTCAAACTGAACGGAGTTCACTCTGCTGAATATATTCCTGAGGTTTCACACTTCACCCGGTACTGAATCCGCAAATCCACTCAGTCAAAACGTAGAGTGATATATGTATGTGGTGCTAGTTCTTCAATAATTTCGTTTTCAGCAGTGTTCAAGTTCACGTCATTGATCACGCTTCCACAACGGAAGCAGAGGTGGGGAACTTCCCATACTTCTTGGGGGTGGCACTTGCCCTTCCCGCCCCAAATGCCACTGAGATTCAACATTGGAGCAGTGGTGTCGACTAAAAAAGAACAAGGACATGATGAAACATTTGCTCCCCTCCAGCAATCATCTTCGAAAGGTTCCGTCCTTGAATCGAAGTATTTCTACTTATAACCAGCTAAACCGCTGGGCTGTGGTGCTTCGGTAGAAACGGATGACTACGCTTACGCCACGATATCTTATTGAAGGAGTTTCACGTGTTTTCGAGCACAGCATTGTTTACAGAAGGACTCTATCGAGTCTAAGAATCAGAAGTCCGGTTCACAACAAGAAAAGTTCGCGTTGCAAAAACAGATATAGGCGGATGAGTTGAGCATGCGTCGTTCTTACTGGTCACCGTATCGACAGGGCATGCAGCTTGCGAACAACAAGTGAATAAGCTGACCATTATAATTCGAATTGACCTCCCAGCTACCCTGACGCAGTTGTTGGCCGCTTTTGCAGACAGTCAAGGATATGGAGGCGCGGTGTAAGGAGGCTGGCATAGAGATTTTAACACGTCAGAGCTTTTTAACCGACCCAGCTGAGGCTGTTAAGAACCTCCGTCGTCCTGACGCAAGGTAACTGGTTGAGGGTGGAGGCTGTTAAGAGCAGTTCCGTCGTCCTGACGCAAGGTAACTGGCTGAGGGTGGAGGTTGTTAAGAGCTTCCGTCGTCCTGACGCAAGGTAACTGGCCGAGGGGGGGTTTCGTCGCTGACGCAAGGTAACTGGCTGGGGTGGGGTTTTTGAGCAGGTAACTGGCTGGTGAGGCTGTTAAGAACCTCCGTCGTCCTGAC
This sequence comes from Ashinkailepas kermadecensis, assembly GCA_034440615.1. NCBI lineage: Eukaryota > Metazoa > Arthropoda > Thecostraca > Neolepadidae > Ashinkailepas > Ashinkailepas kermadecensis. The sequence continues at coordinate 544,221 of JAOTOM010005058.1, forward strand.
GCAAGGTAACTGGCTGAGGGTGGAGGCTGTTAAGAGCTTCCGTCGTCCTGACGCAAGGTAACTGGCTGAGGGTGGAGGCTGTTAAGAGCTTCCGTCGTCCTGACGCAAGGTAACTGGCTGAGGGTGGAGGCTGTTAAGAGCTTCCGTCGTCCTGACGCAAGGCACCTGGTTGAGGGTGGATGATGTGATCGGGTAGCTGACTCCTGCAGTACCGAGGGGATATTACGCCAGACTACCACTGTCCCTGGACGAGCCTGCTGCCGCCGGTATCGTGGCAAACAATGCAGATCCACACCTGGCAAACGTTCTGCGTTCTATTGCAGCGATACATTTGTGTGCCAGGTGTGCCATGTGCTAAGTTAGCGGATTCCTCCCATATACAAATTTGTGTTCACGGATTTGTTCTCAGTCGCGGACACGGCCCGAGGAGATGGATGGGTGTCTCTTTTTCTTTTTGTCTGCTGTCATGGATGAGTGTAATGTTGAACTATTGTGCATAAGTGCTTTAGCCTACTTCAGGACCCGGCCTGAATATTGACAGTTATAGCTGATCAATGCCGTCGCAATGACTTGATGCAAACACAGACAAATGCAATTTTAGATGAGATTTTCACTGCGATGCTAATCTCCTGTAATGCACCGCTTCAGGATCATTGTGGGGCTTTTCTACGTCGGTGCCGCTCGGAAGGTGCTGTGTGAAATCTACAAGCAGGAAATGTATGGCAAGAGCTACGTGTGGCTATTCATAGGTACGTACACTGGCGTAGATATTACCAGAACTTCATGTCACACCTCGATACATGGCAACTGTATTATCTAACAACGTCAATCTGCAGAAGTGCCACAATGTCATGTGCAACATATGTATGATTAACATATACAATTAATGAATATATAACGTTATTCCACTTGTTCCACATAATGGTATGACGCTGCCAGATGGTTTTCGCAAGAAAAACATCAAAACCGGGCACCTGGACATCAATTGACGTATTGTATGAACACTAATTCCAAAAACGCTTCTAGCCCGGCATTGAGCCGGGTATAGTGCGTAAAATCTGCTTTCCCTGTCAAATATTTGTGATAACTTGAAAATGTGTTGAGATATCTCCCCGAAATTGTCAATAGCTCTCGCTTTAACAATTATAGGTCTTTTGTCCGTGAAAAACTATAAGGTCTACTATAGGTCAAGCGTGAGTGATGTCAGAGTAACATCATCTTTGCCGATTTTTCACAAAATGCATTAGTGTACCCAAGCTGGCATAGAAACCGAGGGAATGAAGATAGTTGATGTCTGTAGTCGTGAGGCGAGAGACAATTAGCAGATAATTAGCATGCTATTTCGTTGCGTTTTTCCAATATTCCAAGTTGAAATGTCGGCATGCCAAAAATCAAAAGCATCGATAGAAAAGTACTGAAGCTTTTACCCTTACCTTCAAAAATTCCAGGGAAAAAGAAAACGCAGCATTTTCTTCGCGAACCGTTACGCCAGCGCTGCCCCGCAGCGGCACTGCCTCCGCGGTAGCGGGGCGGCTCGACAGCCGAGACATGGCCTTCGTACGCACTGAAAACAAAATTGCTTATGTTCTCGAAGACCGCACGCCATGGCGCTATCGATTGCAGTGTTTTTTTTTAAAATCGGTAGAACCGTCCTTGAGATAGGCAGGGGAAAATATTCACCCGTCCCACCCCGGTCAATAGTGTGCGGCTGAGGGACCCGATCAATGACTTATCAAGCTTTCTTTCGAACTTTAATGCCACTCGAGCTACAAGAGAATGCTTTAAGGGCATGCGTGCACTATTTCGATCAGACCTGGCCAGTGGCGTGAGACCTGTTGCCGTACCGGAATTCTGCTAACTGTGCCATCCAACACGACGAGGTAAAGTGATGTCCAAGTAAATGATAATACACCGACAGTAAAAGCACACTGTGCACTGTGGGCTTTAGTAAATTTGGTCCGTGTTCGACTTTGGTGCACACGATAACCTGTGATGACCACAAAAATACAAAAATATTGAAGTCACTAGAGATTGCATGCAGCCATCCTAGGTCGGTGACCTCATCATGCCTCTTGGGCCAAGCCCAGGGCCTCATACCATACCTCATTTGACACTATGGACCTTCTGTAAAACCATGTCTGAAATGTCGCTAAAATAAAGCGTCGCAAATATTTACCGTCGACCAGCGTGCCGTCCGACCCTCACCTCTATGCCGCATCAGTTTTGATGGGCACTGATAATCTCATTTTTAAACACAACAGGGAAACATTTTGGGTGTACTCGGTACGTCTTGCCCACGTCCATCCAATGATAGTTCTACGTCTCAGTGACGCTGATTATTTTCAAGATCTTTCGGGCAGATGATCGCCCATCCCCAGTCCGCCACGGCTAAGAATTCCCAGAAACAACGATGTGAGTGATGATGACATCCAATGTTAGTCAGCTTGTGCACTGTGTCCTTAGTCCCAAAACCACAGGGAAAGCACATCAATGGGACGGTTCGCTGACGTGAGCTCTCCTCAGAGCCTGATTATTCACCTCTGGGCGAATGTCACCCTGGCCACTATCATCTCCAGGCTGGTATGAGAACGATTGGTTCGAAGTGAGCCTGAAGAAGGAAGATATCAAGTGCACCAAAGAGCAGATGGCGTTGGCGGCAGAGGGTCACATCACCACTGAGGCGCTGATGTGGGACCACGACAACCACACTACCGTCTCCGGCATGGTAAAATATCGCACCACCAGCAGGTGCAGCAGTGAGAGGCATGGATTCTGATCACGCAAACTACCCAAGCTGTGGTCTAGGGCTCATCATCCCAGCCATTCTTCTATACTTCAATAAGAGATCGTGATTCACAAATCATTACATGTGCAGGCTAACTTTAGGCTTGACGGCAAGCCTTTGTCTGTACTTCGTCAATAGGAAACGGACGTACATCTTCCCGTGTTCCATGCAGTCATATACGGTGCCTTTCTGTTTGATAGAAGCTTCTCTGGGGCCACTTCCGACCTGATCATCTCACTGGCTGAACTGCAAAAAATATGCACCTAAGTTTTTGTTTGCACCCCAGTAGTCTCCGGCCACCTCCACGTACCCTATCCATTACTGTGTGTAACGAGCTGTGTCACGTCCCCAGACGGCTGGCGAGTTCGGCAAGAAACTGAAGGCCCGCCTCCAGCCGGGAGATCGAGTGCCTGAGGGCTACCAGGAGGCGCCACTGGCGTACGACGCCATCTGGGCGATAGCGCTGGGTGAGGCGCCACCTGTGTCGTAGCACTGTGTGAGGCGCCATCTGTGTCATAGCATTGAGAGTAGCGTCTTCTAGGTCACACAGTTTGGTGAGATGCAGGAGTGTGGCCCAGGGGCGCAGCCAGGATTTTCTTGGGGGGGCCCGACCAACACAAATAACATAAAGCAGATACCGCATTCGGCGCGTGAGGCGTTCGGAAAATGTTTGGTTTGGCGTGGTGAATACCTCAATTTATGTTTTTGTCTTTTGTATTTTTTTGTCGCTAGGGGGGGGGGGAGGCAGGCCCCCGGACCCTCTTGACTGCGCCTCTGAATATGAAGCTTTTCCAAAGTGCTTGAGGGAGGGTCAGTGGCTTTGTTATGCCATTACTTCCAGCCAGCGCCTATAGGTCAAGAGTTAAACTTGAGCAACATTGCGGGAGGGAGGAGTGCCGTCCTCCTAAGTAGGGGAAGTTCCACCCATGGTCAGAAGATGGCTGGACCATAACACTGTGTGAGGAACGATCTAACGTATCGAAATGTGTGTGGCGCCATCTCGGCGATAACACCAAGCGAGGCGCCACCTGCGTCATAACACTAGTCGAGGCGCCACCTGGGCCATAGCACTAGCCATCCGAGTCACATCACCATGAGGTGTCGTCTAGGCCATGATATTGGCTGATACGCCGTCTGTCGTATATCACTGGGTGAGGCTATATACATACATACATATATATATATATATATATATATATATATATATATATATATATATATATATATATATATATATATATATATATATATATATATATATATATATATATATATATATATATATATATATATATATAATATATATATATGTATAAATATATATATATATATATATATAAGCATATATAAAATGCGATCACTGCGAAATACTAATGCAGACCAATGCCGGCCTTTAACACGCACCCTGGAGGGCCTCGGAAAATTACGCCCACTGGAGGGGGGGGGGGGGCGGATTCCGCCCACCCCCTAAGATCTCGGCTCCTATTAAAGATGGAGTAACGAAATTAACAGGATGGATGGGTACAGTAGTCTATTCTATTGTGTGCAAATTTCATGACATTAGGTCAATATCTTCAAGGTCAAATGAGGTCACATATGTAAAAATGTATTGTTTTGCGTGGCTTGGCTTGTCATTATTATGGATCGCTGTGATTGTGTTTAAATGCTCAAAAAAGGGCACCAATGATGTTTTGGACATTACTAATGATGCAATACAGATGCTAGACCCGGAATTTTACCTCAGGTCTCCTATATAGCAGCACTTTATCAGGTCAGTTACCTGTTCTAGTTACCGGAACCGGGTCGCCCGCCCGACTGCTCCGTCGGGCGGCTCGGCGCAATCGGCTTCGCGAAGAAAGGAGTGAAGTACATGAATAAAGTATGGAAACGCTTAGGTACACAATGACAAACAGTAGTTTTCAGGATGTGTAGGGAGTAACATGCAAAGTGGCATAAATCGCATGACAGTCGTTTGCATTGATGACAACATTCCAGTTGGTCAAGTTTGGTTCCATTAACCTGTCATGAACTTGACCTGACTTGACCTTGGTGGCCTAACATGACCTTGAAACTATATAGCATAACAATATACATCAAACAAGTCGCTAGTGTTGCCAAGAACACTTCCCTTTTGCTAATATACGGGAGGCGCATCAGCGCCAATTTTTGTGGTCTGGCGCTCCGAAATGTTTTGACTTTAACGGCTTCTAACTCGACAAATTTTCGGCAGATTTCCGTTGTCTTGCTTTAAACGACGTGTCGGTCATTTCTAAGCATGTACTAAAAAATGGCATATATCGACCGGTAAATTCCGGAGTTATCTACGAAAAACCGGAGGGGTGGGCGGATTTCGCCCTCCCCCCCCCCCCCCACTCCAGTGCGCGTGTTAAGCTGTTGTGTTAATGATATTTATTGAAATGCTACGGTTTTCTCAATAGCGATATTTTATGTTTCATTTTACCATTAGCAGGGTCACTCATTGCTGTACCTAGGGCCAAAACATTTCTTTTGAGTATGTTAAATGGGTGGTATTTCCGATTTAGACCTATCGATTTCCCACACAGTCCTTGTGCCCACAACCTCGATGACCAATCGGTGGGCAAACGCTCTTTTTCTTAATAAAACTCACATTGCTATGGCTTGGCCAAAATAAGCCATTATTTTTTCAATCATTTTTGGCCTTCGGCAACAACATACAATCAAATTATTATGTCCTATAAAAATTTTCAACGCCAACAAATATAGCTGGGTTTTAGAGATATCTGACTTGTCCGTTCTTGAGATGTCATCTGGCTCGTTTTAGAGCTTTTTTCTTGAGCTTCAGACCTACCTTTCTCTTACCGCACCAAGTGCCCTTTTCCCGATTTAGGCACTCTTGTTACCAATTTGCTCACCCAGTGGAAATTGCTCACCCAGTGGATGGGCGCTGTATGACCAACGCAGTCGATGCGCCCTTAAGCCCAAATAACCAACCAACCCAGTGGAAATCAGCAAAAAAATGTTTTGCCTGGTGCTCCAATATTTGTTTCTAAAAGACCACAAATAAACCTCCAGTGAAATATGCAGCTATACAATGCCCTTTATGGCATTATTAAGACAAGCTTGCCGCACTAGTGATGGCAGCTATGCATGTATATCCACTCCATTGGAAACTATCACATAAACGTCACCTTTTTTTCAAATACGAGGAACATTTCGGTCCCCTGTTTTTCTGCATGCCAATTCCGAACCGTTTGACTGGCATTTGGTAGCTTTTTCCAGTTATGTTTCCCCTATGCCTTGTCAACATCAACACGCTCTAGTCGTTCTGGCTTCAGGGAGAAATTTGGGGTGGGGGTGGGGTCAGGTAAGATGTCATTATATTCATTTTGTCAGGTCTGGCTGACGATAAACTGTCTTAGATATAGATAGTATCTGACTACATTGTCTGACAATTATGTAGCAGGGGTGCCGGTGCTATGCGGCATACATTGGGATGTACTTGGATGTTCTGAAGGTAGTGAATTAAAAAGACTTCAATCACACAAAAAGTGAATGCATACCTTCACACATCTTCCCCTGTTTTTGTTTTGCATGATCACGCCATCGAAAACGTTTCGTAATTGCAGATTGCAGACATACGGAATTATACACTTTTCCCACGTGTCACTGTGAGCTGGAAACGAAATGCATGGCACATATCTCCTATTATCTTATCCATATATCTTCCTCAGACTCTTTTGACACTTTCCACGAAAATATAGTGATATAGGTATATATTAAGGGCATATAATGTCGTTTTTATATGACATTAAGATTGTATTCAAATTAAAAATCAATAATCCAGAAACTCCCACTCTTCTGATACCTACATCCACCCATAATGAGCTCAGAAAAACGCACACACACAATATCAAAGGCGATAGATGCGACAACAGAAAGTCGCCTGCGGGTATAGAAAGTGCTGCACAAAAAGCAATTCGAGAGGTGTATGTGATCGATGAACATCCCGAAGAGGCATGCACGCATTTTACCGTCACCAACTAACGCCCATCAGCTTCTTTTTAATGTATTTTGAAGGTGAATTTGAACAATGGATCATTGGAACACTTCGAGCACTCATACATCAGAATCGGAGCGAAACAGAACGAAATTCTAAAAGATATAGTAATGCTAAAAATGTTTCCTGTTCAAATTGCAGTCTGCCGCCGCTTTTTCCAATCTTAGTACACGCATCAGTCGATTGTGCCGTGACAGTTCGCTTGTACGTGCTTACCAGGTAATTACACGAACAGTTTCGTAGTTGGCAGGAGACAAAATCCAGCACTTTCCAGCCGGATCATGATTTATCTTATTATTTCAAATGAATCGGGCAATGGGAACTGAACTGTGATATATGCCAACATTTCCCATATTTGGTGCAAATGCGTGAGGCTTTTTGACAGAGTACAGCAAGCACTGTTTGCTCAATGTGTACAATCGCGAAGCGACAAGCGGTATGGGAATGAATTGCATGGGAATGAACTGCGTATAATCCTTCATCATTCACAGCTAAAGCCGCCTCACTTATCCGCCTTAAACAAAATGTCGCTCCTTTGCATCTGGCAGCTATGTGCGACATTTAATGCCATTCAGTTCATTCAGGTGCATCTGGTATAATTGGCAAGTTTCTTTTGTCACTGACTGCACCATGATTTCTCCAAAAATGTTCATGCTTCATTTCTATATCGATATCTCAAAAATGAAAACCACCGCGGTCAGCTTTTCGTTCAACTAACTGTGAAGTTTTGCATCACGAACAGCGCTGAATAAAACGGCCAACCAGCTGCGAGGGCGCGGTCTCTACCTGGAGAACTTCACCTACACCAATGAGGTCATCGCCAAGTCCCTCTACCAGGCCATGAACAGCACCGAGTTCTACGGAATCTCGGTAGGCTGAAGCGTCAGTGGATGTGGCAAGACAGAGAGGACTACTTACGCCTGTGACAGCCGTGGTGATTGCTTTGTATCCGTCTGTGATGAATTGCCTAGCCAGTCATGAATGCTTTCTTCGTGCTTACCCACTGCTATGATTTTTTTTTCATACCATATTCGGCAGTTTTCTTGAGAACTGTTATTTTATGTTTCTGTCCAGTACTTTTCGCTGTTCGTCAGTAATGGCATGCCTCCCAGCGCATGTTCTGAAATACTCCATTTTATTATTATTCTTATATTATTTAAACAAATAATCCGAGTTCTTGCTGGGGTTGCTTCATGAACCAGGGTATTATTGCTAAGCAGAGCTTGTTGCGTGAACCATGGCCCTACCACCCGATCCATAAATTCCAGTTCAACGGCAGAATTTTGACCGAAAGCTTAACGTGCCGTCAATGCACCGACACGGCTGCCCGTTAGCTCGTCTCCGGCCTTATCGGGCCAGCTGCCATCTGACCCTCCCAGCCGGCGGCTAAACGCGAGCGCGCAAAGCGACTAGAACCCTGTGCTGCCAGGACAGGGGAGACCAGTGCAGGCCAGCGCTCTAACCAACTGAGCTACCGGGGCTATTTTACTCTCGAATATGTCACAGCATAGGTTCTCACGGATATTCATCTCCATGAATGCGATGCACCGCCCCTTTAAAAATCCTTGGCAACTCCAGAACTGCTGAGGCAGCTTTGATAGTGTGTGTGGTTGACGGAGATTCCGTTTTAAGCATTCTCCCTGATCGTGAGGTAAAAAAGAAGTTATGCAATAATGACGAAATACCTAGATAAAATTAAGCGCAGTACATTTTAGCCTTCTCATCTCCTTAGCTGTAGGATTTGTACTCTGCTTTACATGTGGTTGGTTTTTTTTAGTACCGTTATCTATAGCGTCGCCAATCTCTCACGCCGATTGGTCGCGGGCGAAGAGTAGCGAGAGGAGAGTTACAAACCCCCATTTTTTTATTTTGAGAGAAGCATCTTCCCCCCAAAACCCCCCCCCCCTGCTTTATACTAATACAACGAAGAATGGCTCTTAGATGCTCCTGGGTTTTAGACATTGCGTGTAAAGAAAATATACGACCTTCAATATACCAGGAGGTGCTAAGTTGACATCAAAAGTAACGATAAAGGTTATATTTTATTACTCAACGTTTCGGCCAGGGGCCATCGTCAGGAGTGATGAAAAAAGCTCAAGCTTAAGAAATTGAAAAAAGCACGCGGGTAAAAGCGTGCAAAGACACGTGGAATGCAGAAAAGCCTCCTCAGTGGTGCAGACACTCACATAAACTTCAAACCAGAAACAAACTATGTCAAGAAGGAATCCTCTGAGGAAGCCCGAGCCGATGGCCCATGTACATATCGATGCATACACTCACGCACATATATATATATATATATATATATATATATATATATATATATATATATATATATATATATATATATATACATATAACCAATATATAACGCGTAATACATACTATATATAATTTATGTTTATGTAATTTTATATGATATACCGAGACGTCGTTTGCTTGTTTAGTTGCGGCCGTAGATTACGTATATGTAGAGATTCGAGGACCTTCAGATCAGCGTTGTCCCTGGCTGTTGCTAGAATTTCTACTTTGAAGTTTGTGTTAGTGTCGCTGTGTTCCATGTTAGAATGTTTGTCGAAAATGTGTTCGCCTAAAGGTGTGTATGCTCCCCGAAGTCTGGCATCTCCCAAGTGCTCATTGTACCTATCCCTGATGCTACGTTTGGTTTCACCGGCATAAAATGTTCCAGGACAGCGATTGCACGTTATTTTGTAAACTACGTTTTTCCATGTGCATCTACCTTTGAGCCCGTTGATACAGGTGTGGCACGTTCTCCTACCAGCAGGGCGTGGCGGCATTTCGAGGGCTGAGCGGACCAGGTAATATTTCAGTGTAGGTCCGCTAGTCCAGGTTACCCTAAGATGGTTTAGATGAGACGAACGGATGGCTGCGTTTACCTGTCGACATAGTTGGTCATCGACAAAAGGAAGTCTCATGTAAACATAGTTGGGATTGCTACCCGCTCGATGCCGACGTTGCCCACCTATCCTACTACTGTTGTGAGGGTGAACAGCACGAGCGGCGGAGTGTACCCGATGTGCTGGGTATCCGTTTTCCAGGAAAAGAGTCGTCATCTTCGCAAGGCTCCGCTCGCATGAAATAGTATCGGAGGAGACTCGTGCTGCTCTCCTCATTTGGGATGTTAGAACGGCCTTTTTAGTGGCCATCGGGTGGGCCGAATCATAGTGTAAGATAATGGGGCTGCCATTGGTTTAAAGTACAGCTCGGTGGTGTAGCTCCCATCAGCCTGAACTACAAACAACGTATCAAGGAAAGGAATCGAACTGCTATGACCAGTGTGTTCTTAGGTAAACTTGATGCTGGAATGTTGTTGGTTAATTTCTGCAAAGAAGTCGAGCAGAGAGGCCAAGCCATGTGTCTTAACACCAAAAATATCGTCTATATACCTCATGTAGAGAGCTGGTTTCAAATCATACGAAGCTAAGAAGATCGACTCAAGGCGGTGCATAAAAGCAATCGCCAAAGGAGGTGCACATCGGTTACCCATAGCCACTCCTTTTGTCTGCTTGTACATGGAGTTACCGAAACGTATGAGGTTATTGCTGAAAATATGTGCTAGCAATTTCACACAGTCCTGTACACCAATCCCGAAAAGACAAATATCATCCAGATTGTCCTCGATTAGACAAATCACAGCATCTATTCCCTCCTTTATCGGAATGCTGCCATAAAGAGATGACGTGTCCAAGTCACTTGCCTGGAAATGCCCAGAGGATTGAGTTTGCTATTTGTTCAAGTGTTGCAGCAACGGAAGAAGAAGTCTCCAGTTTGACGGCTCGGCCCAATCAGAGCCCTAGGGACTCCACTTCACTACCCCTAGAAACCCGTCATCTCTTGCCTGAGGAGTCAGAGGAGGACAAATACTGCGGCCCAGTGGAAACAGCTGGTTGTAGGGATGCTGGTGCTTCACCACGTGGTGTTGTTGATTTTCGCTGCTGTTCAGATAGGGTCTGGTGCGCTTCGTTGTTTAGTGCGTTCGTGCCCAGCGTTGTGACTGTTTGGAACTTTGGGTGGGCTTTGGCTATGCGTGGGTGGTTTCTGTGTTTCACGATCTCCAGCGTTGTTTCTGGAGTCAGAAACTGCAGCGTGAGGCCAGCAGCTGACCGTAGAGCACCACAGGAGGACGAACTTCGCCTAGGCACACATTCATCGTACCAACCACCTACACCACTCCCGGATACAAATAATTTACTCAAGCACGCGGCTACTAGTGGAGAGAGCTCGGGTAGTTGCATTACTTCTGGCACCCACGGTACCGTCACCAACGGCGATGGCACTGAACAATATCGCACACATCGCACGATCTAAGTAAGTTACCTCTAGACTCAGATATCTTGGGATTGCTTGACAAAGGCCACAATTTTGCGTTAGTTCAGAAAGTGGATCGTAGCTGCTTGGAAAAGGCCGAATCAGGCGTAGAAAGGGCGATCTATGGTTTGCGGTGGAGGCATGTGAGGGAGACAAAACAGCAAACTGTACCTCAGGTACCGCAGGCAGGCTTATCACAAAGCACCTCTAGCACAGGTTATTTAAAGCTTCGCCCCATGTTTCCCTGACACTCCTGCACACCAACCACCGAGAGCCACAACTCAAATAGAATCTGAGTTGAAAGATTTAAAAACAAAAGTGCTAAAAGCATATAAATATCACAACAAAGCATCGAACAAAATGTCGGACAATTATGCGAAACAGAGGGAAGTACTTCGGGAAATGAAAAACAACGATAATGTAATAGTAAAGCCGTCAGATAAATGCAAAGGATTCGTAGTGCTAAACAAAACGGATTACATTGAAAAGGGCAGGAAAATAACGGACGATTATCAGAGCATTCCTTCCCAACCAAACCCTATCAAACGTCTCGAAATTGAAACATGCACTATCATCAAGGAAACTTTATCAGGGAAGTTACATAACGACACAGTGTTATCTCTCCTTCCTCATTCCAGCCGCACAGCGGAATTATACGGGCTCCCCAAAACCACAAACTAGAGGTTCCACTGCGCCCTATAGTGTCGGCGAGTGGTGACCCCCTAGACAAGTTATCTTGGTTCTTGAGTAAGATTCTCGTCCAGATACTAGCGTTGGTTCCCGCCCATCTGACAAACTCGGAGTCGTACCTGCAGAGGGTGAAAGAAATGTTTCCTACCAAACTTCCGGAAGGCAGTATTGTTTTCACCACGGACGTGAAAAATAAATATGTCAGCATTCCGATAAAGGAGGGAATAGATGCTGTGATTTGTCTAATCGAGGACAATCTGGATGATATTTGTCTTTTCGGGATTGGTGTACAGGACTGTGTGAAATTGCTAGCACATATTTTCAGCAATAACCTCATACGTTTCGGTAACTCCATGTACAAGCATACAAAAGGAGTGGCTATGGGTAACCGATGTGCACCTCCTTTGGCGATTGTTTTTATGCACCGCCTTGAGTCGATCTTCTTAGCTTCGTATGATTTGAAACCAGCTCTCTACATGAGGTATATAGACGATATTTTTGTGTTTGGACACATGGCTTGGCCTCTCTGCTCGACTTCTTTGCAGAAATTAACCAACAACATTCCAGCATCAAGTTTACCTTAGAACACACTGGTCATAGCAGTTCGATTCCTTTCCTTGATATGTTGTTTGTAGTTCAGGCTGATGGGAGCTACACCACTGAGCTGTACTTTAAACCAATGGCAGCCCCCATCATCTTGCACTATGATTCGGCCCACCCGATGGCCACTAAAAAGGCCGTTCTAACATCCCAAATGAGGAGAGCAGCAAGAATCTCCTCCGATACTATTTCATGCGAGCAGAGCCTTGCGAAGATGACGACTCTTTTCCTGGAAAACGGATACCCAGCACATCGGGTACACTCCACCGCTCGTGCTGTTCACCCTCACAACAGTAGTAGGATAGGTGGGCAACGTCGGCATCGAGCGGGTAGCAATCCCAACTATGTTTACATGAGACTTCCTTTTGTCGATGACCAACTATGTCGACAGGTAAACGCAGCCATCCGTTCGTCTCATCTAAACCATGTTAGGGTAGCCTGGACTAGCGGACCTACGCTGAAATATTACCTGGTCCGCTCAGCCCTGGAAATGCCGCCATGCCCTGCTGGTAGGAGAACGTGCCACACCTGTATCAACGGGCTCAAAGGTAGATGCACACGGAAAAGCGTAGTTTACAAAATAATGTGCAATCGCTGTCTTGGAACATTTTATGTCGGTGAAACCAAACGTAGCATCAGGGATAGGTACAATGAGCACATGGGAGATGCCAGACTTCGGAGAGCATACACACCTTTAGGCGAACACATGATCGACAAACATTCTAACATGGAACACAGCGACACTAACACAAACTTCAAAGTAGAAATTCTAGCAACAGCCAGGGACAGCGCTGATCTGAAGGTCCTCGAATCTCTACATATACCTAATCTACGGCCGCAACTAAACACGCAAACGACGTCTTGGTATATCACATACAATTACATAAACATAAATTATATATAGTATGCATTACGCGTTATATTGGATATATGTCTATATATGTGCGTGAGTGCATGCATCGATATGTACATGAACCATCGGCTCGGGCTTCCTCAGAGAATTCCTTCTTGACATAGTTTGTTTCTGGTTTGGAGTTTCTGTGAGTGTCTGCACCACTGAGGAGGCTTTTCTGCATTCCACGTGTCTTTGCACGCTTTTTCCCGCGTGCTTTTTGCAATTTTTTAAGCTTGATATTTTTCATCACTCCTGACGATGGCCCCTGGCCGAAACGTTGAGTAATAAAATATAACCTTTATAGTTACTTCTGATGTCAACTCAGCACCTCCTGGTATATTGAAGGTCGTATATTTCCTTTACACGCACTGCTTTATACAGCAATGTTTTGCTGTGAAGTTACCAAATGCATGCAGACGTCCCGAACGTCTGCATGGATTTGTTGCGTCCACATTTACTATTGTTTTTGTGACTTGGGATAGTTATTGCATTATTGCACTTATATTGCCACTCTTAGGATTGTCTGAAATTTGGGGCATCATGGCACTGAACTTATCCAATAAGGGCTGCTCTCAGCAGAATAATTTCCATCATTTAATTTCAGCTGGTATGGACAGAAGATTCTGTATATTAAGTAAGCTTTGGCGGAAGTAAGCTGTTCGTTACTCTTAGTAGCTAGGTATGTCGCAGTACAATGAACCACACGGAAGTGAGCTGTTCTATATAGTATTGTGCGGCAATCACAGCTGTGCTCATCTTGGTGCGCCTCGGCACTTTGTCTGCTCATTATGCACACCACATCAATAACGCTGTTGCAACGTGGCACCGTGCGACCAGGGCCAGGTGAAGTTCAGCACCAAGGGCGACCGGCTGGCGCGCACGCAGTTCGAGCAGCTGCAGGGCGGAAAGTACGTCCGTCTGGGCTACTACGACACCAACACCGACAACTTCACCCACATCCTCGACGCCACGTGGACTGGTGAGTCGTGCGGCTCCACCATACCTGATCGGCGTCGACCATCGCAGGTATCCTACTGGTGAGAATATAGTCATGCAATCATACAGTGTTCAGACTTAATAAAAGCCGCAGGGGCCATCTGGGTTACGTCTGTAAAGGGAAGATACTATAAGCCTGGTCAAAAGGATACTCAGCATCCCAACAAATTCCACATCCTAAACTTCAAAGATAATATCCATCAACATCCTGCACACCAACCAATATCAATTTAGCCCTATTCTCTCGATCCCGCGTAACACACACGTGGATCGAGTTCCCCATCAATAATTTTGAACTAAAGCCATGCCTGCTTAAAGAGGCCTGCACCGTGTGCACCTACTAGCACAAATGTCACCCCATCCACCACTAATTAAAACTGAAAAAGAAGATTTTCCAACCTAAAAATTTGTTCACCCTATTATAAATTACATTCAATGAGGGACTCCTCGCAACATCAGCAGGCAGCCTATTCCATTTATCAACCACCCTTTGACTGAAAACATGTCGCTTAACTGCCCTACACCTTGATTTGCGTAACCCATGTGATACTCTAAATATAAGAGCATCATTCAGATTGACCTTATCTAACCCTTTTACGGGCTAAATGCCAGTTTATACATTTCAGTCATATCGGCGCTTAATCTACTATGTTTGAGTGACAGCATATTGAATGCCATAAGCTTTTTGTCCATATTCTAAGTTGCCTAGTCCACTGATTAATCTAGTGACTCTGCGCTGCACACTTTCTAGCATATCTATATCTCTTTAAGTATTGGCTTCATGCCTGTACATGTTACTTGGCTTCATGCCAAGTGAGGTCGCACATAGGCTAGGTGCAGTTTTTTGTCACTTCCTTGCTCTTATACTTCACACTCCTATTCACGATTCTCCGTATTCTGATTGCCCTGTTCCTAACGAAAGTATATTGTTTTTCTGATTTAACGTCATTTGAAACTAACACACCTAAGATTATTCCTTCTTCAATAACAATCAATTCAATGTGGACCTGAAACAGTGGAACAGAACTGGAAAAGTAGACCTGGAACAGAACCCTGTGGCACTCCACTCAGAACATCCTTCCATTCAGACTTACATCCATTTAGCACTACCCTTTGCTTCTTATCCATGCTTTAATCCAACCTAGACATTTTTCATCAATCCCATACTGTTCTATTTTATGAATTAGGTGCCTGGGTGGAACTTTATCAAAAGCTTTGCTAAAGTCTGAGTGCACAACATTATCATTCCATCACTATATACTTCGACGAAACGTTTTGGGCCCACATTGACAAGGAATGCTGTGCTTTTAATAAAAATTAGATATATTATATCTCAAACTTTTCGATCATGGATCATTTTCAAGAGTGACAATCAAGCAAGGAAATCGTCCATTTCTTCTCACAATTAAACTACATACTTCCCTAGTTACCTACTCTATGAACTCCAGTAGGTTAGTTATTCAAGACCTTCCAGATCGAAATCAATGTTGAGTATCCTTTAAAAAGGTGTGCCTATCTAGATTACGCTGAACATTCTCTTTTACCAGTTTTCTTTCCATCCGTTCTCCCTCCGGAGGATGGGTGTTACTACTCACCTCTTCCTACTTTCTGCTCTCACTACTCGCCTCACTATTATCACCAGCACTAGCACTTCTAGAATCCTGCACCTGGCCTGCTCGACTGTCATTACATATAATGAGCCCCACCACTAAGCACCTCAGGCGTTCCACCTCCCTTGCTAACATCTCTGCCTTTCTACTCAAATCCCCGATGACCTTTCTACACTCACACTTTCCACAGCCACCTTTCATTTTTGGGTTGATTTTTTTGTAAAACTTAAATTTTGTTTTGTTTTTTGTTTTATTTTCGAATTCCTAACTAACCTAGTTATTGTCTGATAAACATACTGACAGGTACCCTTCGGAAGATGCATGGGTTTGTCCATCTGCGATGGTGGAATGCCACTTCGCCGAAATGCGTTGCATGTGTTTTAATTCGTGTTAAATGATATTGTTACATGGGATGGCGAGGTGTGCGAATACAGGGGTGGGGTTGAAATCTGGTTGCAATCCTGCCCATACGCGTATTGGTCCTAGATTCGCATTTATTTAATTTATATTTCAAAACGTGAGGAAAAGGTTAATTTTGATTGCAATTAACCTTATTACGTTAAGTTCAGTCCAATGCCGATTAAGCATTTTCTGTCATTCATCGGATGGAAGCGCTGAAGTACTGGTATCCATGGAAGTCCTGGTGTCCCCTGAGTGCGCACAACGTGCCGTAATAGTATGCACAGTGCCGCCTAAATGTGTCCCGTTGGTTCTGATACCAGTCGCTGCTTCCTGGCTGCACAAGGAAAACCGATTCAGTTTTCCCTGATTATATCCGACGTTTTCTGAACGCGACCAGCGGCCCACCCAGTGTGTTGGGCTTGACACAGTCGTATCCGATGTGCTGTGGCCGTGTCCGGGTGTCCGGACCTCGCCGCGGGTGTGTCCTGTGCTGACCGTCTGACGCACCATCGGCAGGTGGTAAGGTGCCACAGGACAGAACCATCGTGAAGGAGACGCTGCGCACGGTGTCGCTCACGATGTGCTGTGGCCGTGTCCGGGTGTCCGGACCTCGCCGCGGGTGTGTCCTGTGCTGACCGTCTGACGCACCATCGGCAGGTGGTAAGGTGCCACAGGACAGAACCATCGTGAAGGAGACGCTGCGCACGGTGTCGCTCACGATGTGCTGTGGCTGTGTCCGGGTGTCCGGACCTCGCCGCGGGTGTGTCTTGTGCTGACCGTCTGACGCACCATCGGCAGGTGGTAAGGTGCCACAGGACAGAACCATCGTGAAGGAGACGCTGCGCACGGTGTCGCTCACGATGTGCTGTGGCTGTGTCCGGGTGTCCGGACCTCGCCGCGGGTGTGTCTTGTGCTGACCGTCTGACGCACCATCGGCAGGTGGTAAGGTGCCACAGGACAGAACCATCGTGAAGGAGACGCTGCGCACGGTGTCGCTCACGATGTGCTGTGGCTGTGTCCGGGTGTCCGGACCTCGCCGCGGGTGTGTCCTGTGCTGACCGTCTGACGCACCATCGGCAGGTGGCAAGGTGCCACAGGACAGAACCATCGTGAAGGAGACGCTGCGCACGGTGTCGCTCACGATGTGCTGTGGCTGTGTCCGGGTGTCCGGACCTCGCCGCGGGTGTGTCCTGTGCTGACCGTCTGACGCACCATCGGCAGGTGGCAAGGTGCCACAGGACAGAACCATCGTGAAGGAGACGCTGCGCACGGTGTCGCTCACGATGTGCTGTGGCTGTGTCCGGGTGTCCGGACCTCGCCGCGGGTGTGTCTTGTGCTGACCGTCTGACGCACCATCGGCAGGTGGTAAGGTGCCACAGGACAGAACCATCGTGAAGGAGACGCTGCGCACGGTGTCGCTCACGATGTGCTGTGGCTGTGTCCGGGTGTCCGGACCTCGCCGCGGGTGTGTCTTGTGCTGACCGTCTGACGCACCATCGGCAGGTGGTAAGGTGCCACAGGACAGAACCATCGTGAAGGAGACGCTGCGCACGGTGTCGCTCACGATGTGCTGTGGCTGTGTCCGGGTGTCCGGACCTCGCCGCGGGTGTGTCCTGTGCTGACCGTCTGACGCACCATCGGCAGGTGGTAAGGTGCCACAGGACAGAACCATCGTGAAGGAGACGCTGCGCACGGTGTCGCTCACGATGTGCTGTGGCTGTGTCCGGGTGTCCGGACCTCGCCGCGGGTGTGTCCTGTGCTGACCGTCTGACGCACCATCGGCAGGTGGTAAGGTGCCACAGGACAGAACCATCGTGAAGGAGACGCTGCGCACGGTGTCGCTCACGATGTGCTGTGGCTGTGTCCGGGTGTCCGGACCTCGCCGCGGGTGTGTCCTGTGCTGACCGTCTGACGCACCATCGGCAGGTGGTAAGGTGCCACAGGACAGAACCATCGTGAAGGAGACGCTGCGCACGGTGTCGCTCACGATGTGCTGTGGCCGTGTCCGGGTGTCCGGACCTCGCCGCGGGTGTGTCCTGTGCTGACCGTCTGACGCACCATCGGCAGGTGGTAAGGTGCCACAGGACAGAACCATCGTGAAGGAGACGCTGCGCACGGTGTCGCTCACGATGTGCTGTGGCTGTGTCCGGGTGTCCGGACCTCGCCGCGGGTGTGTCTTGTGCTGACCGTCTGACGCACCATCGGCAGGTGGTAAGGTGCCACAGGACAGAACCATCGTGAAGGAGACGCTGCGCACGGTGTCGCTCACGCTCTTCATCCTCATGTGCTGCCTGAGCCTGCTGGGGCTTGTGGCGGCGTTCGGCCTTCTCGGCTTCAACTACATCTACAGGGATAGAAGGTCAGTCGCAGCCTGCCCCGACTCAAGTTCGTCCTGAACTGGATCAGCAGAGCTGACATATACCACAATGTGAGCTTTATGTGTCTAAATAATGCATTTAAGCACACAACTGTGCATGCGTACCTGACGCGCTTCGAAAGGAAGCTACATCCACGGCATTCATCGCCGGAGCCAAAATCCACGAATGATGACTTATCACCACTATTCTAGATCGAGTCATGGGAGCAAAAGGTTATGCAGTCGGCGTGCCCCTAGGCCAAAATTAGAACTGCCAGGCTAACACTGCACTGGCGTGCTATTCTAATCCGATTCAACATTGGCCACCATCACAGGCTGATATGGAAGTGGACTCTGTGCATGATTCCGAACGGGTGTGGCTACTGCCCGACCACTTCAGATCTATTTCACACCACTACCGCTTCCGACTGACATGATACCATAATCTACCACTAGCCTACACCTCATCACCATCCTTTGACGTGACACTCATCACTATCTCCGGCTGACCTGATGCTGTCCACCATCTTCAGCTGACCTGACATTCACCACCATCTCCGGCTGATCTGACACTAGCCACCATCTCCGTCTGACCACTCACCATCATCTTTGGCCGTCCTGGTCCTCACCACCACCTTCGGCTGACCCGACACTGATCACCCTCTCCAGCTGACTCGACTCTCACCACCCTTCCAGGCTGATCCGGCACTCGCACCCGGCCGGCAATGACCTGACCCTGGTCGGCATCATCCTGTGTCTGCTGTCGGTGGTGCTGCTCGGTCTGGACGGCCGGTTCGTGCCGGCCCACCACTACCCGGTCATCTGCCAGGCGCGCACCTGGACGCTCACGGTGGGCTTCACGCTCAGTTTTGGCGCCATGTTCACCAAGATCTGGCGTGTGCACCGGTTTGCCACCAAGGCGGAGGAGAAGGTGAGTGTCGGCAACCCACATGTCGCTAACAGTCGATCATAGGGTCAAGTGTTCCTTCTTCTCGTGCTTCATGCTCACACATCAAATTCCAGAGATGCTTTGCGGATCAATGGGTGAGTTTATCTGCAAATTCATCCAGCGTTTTTGAACTGCATCTTGTAGGGAAGTTATGGAAAATATTATAGCGCTGCACCAGACTTATGGTAGCGCTAGTATCCTTGTACGATACCAGCGCTGCATTGGACTTGTAGTAGCGCTAGTATCTTTTTCCGATACCAACGCTACCCATTTACGCTTGCTAAAAGAGCTGCTTCCTGGGCGGGAAATCAACGAGTACATACGATAAGCCATTTGTGATCAAAGCTAATGATCAGAGCTAATGGGTCCTTAAATGCGGCTCACGTATGGTCCGAAGCGTTACTATCAAAGGATGTTTACCTGCCATTCTTGTTGTATTCTATCTCTCCACTTTAGTCTGTAAGTCCGTCGAACTGCATTTTTACATTTTCATGGCCACCTGTTGGCACACAACCCTAATTTTGACGAACTTTTTTCAACCTTCCTATTTAATTTGCAATGTTTGTCTTAGGGCTTTTCATTTCAGCTGACGGTTTATCTTAGGCCTTTCTTCATGTACCATCTATAATTACATGCGATTTTGAGGTACGAACTTTTATCTACGACAGTTCTACTTTGCAATAGTTCGTCAGTGATCTTCTTGGCTGGAATCACCGTCTGGTTACGCTCGCACTCAACATCTCTTTCCACCCACACCTTGTCACGAATCCCTGGAAAAGATTGGGGCAGCGTAGGGGCTGACAAACTGATTACGAATATGGCATTCTTGAGTTCGAAGCTCAGTCAGAAGCGTATGTTTCCGTACACTTCCAACCACACACTGCTGACACTGAACGAACTGAATATGGCGCAAAACAACTCAGGCCTCCGGTTGCGCGCGTTTGTTTCAGATCAAGATACAGCCGCGGCGGCTTTACATCCTGGTCGGCTGTCTACTGCTGGTGGACGTGAGCGCGCTGCTCACGTGGCAGGTCATGGACCCGCTCTACCGCGACATCGAGAGCTTCCCTCTGGAGAAATCGCAGAACACGCTGGAGGACATCAAGCTCAAGCCGTTGCTGGAGCACTGTCAGAGCAAGAACCTCACCACTTGGCTGGGTAAGTGACAGCTGGTCAAGCTGTTGCATGTCGCTCTCCCTCCCTCTATCTCCATCTCTATCTCCATCTCTCTTTCTTTCTAGAGAGAAGTGTGATATATATATATGTGCGTGTCTGTGCATGTGTAGGTGTGTGTAGGTGTGTGTGTGTGTGTGTATGTGTGTGCGTGTGCGTGTGCGTGTGCGTGTGCGTGTGCGTGTGTGTGTGTGTGTGTGTATGTGTGTGCGTGTGCGTGTGCGTGTGCGTGTGCGTGTGTGTGTGTGTGTTCGTGGTGCTAGATATCCTCATCATGTGTACATTCTGCATGGTGAGAACTCGTACGTTCGATGTTTTCGAGACATACCAATAATTGTACAAGTGTAACAGTAGGACTAAAGAATGCCTCGACGCAAGACTATTTTCAAATGTCACTCTAACGCGGACAATGTGTGCTATTTTCCGCATTACAATCACGTAGATGGTCACTTAACTTGTCACACATTGAAAATTTAAACCAACCATTTGCTACCCGATAGCTTTACAGCTGTAGCTTCACAGCTATCAGGTCATAAACCAAGGACGTTTTTATAAGTACTAGGAAAGACAATTGTAAGCGGTTGCCCATCGAGCCTGTGGTATCCGTAAGGATGGAGTGTCCTTTATTGACCACAAACTGACGCGTGTGCTAGATATCGTTTTGCGTTCACGTTTTTCGTTTTACGTTGATGGCGATAAGCGTTTTACGTTTCACCGTCATTTCATGAGTTAAACCATTGTACCAATGCTTACGTTTGAACAGCAGGTTTTTTCTCGTTTGCGTCATACAGTGAGCAGGTGTTTTCGATATTTGTATTGCTTCTGTCTGCAACGCTGCCTCCATGCCAGATGGGTAGGTGAAGCGATGGTTTCGGTCTGCCTGTCCGGGCAAGACAGGGCTCCAGTCTTTGCACGTGATTGTGCGTACCTACTCGTCGGCTGAGAGACTCGGCTGGCAACTGGCCGGATAAGGCCAGACCTGACGGCGGCTGATGGTGTCGGGGCAATGACAGCACGCTATACTCTCGGTTAAAGTTCTGCCGCTTTACTTCAATTCCGCGATTGTGTGGTCGGTTCAGGGATTCAGGGATAGCAGTCTCTGCTGAGCATGAATTCTGAATGCGCAAACGCATTCCAGCAAATACGTCGGCTATTTTTGTGTTGAACATCATCCCAAAGACTCCACACTTGCATTTGAAGCAATGTTGCGCTGCTCGGTTCTTCTTTCCTCGCAGATATTATAATATTCAATACATTCAATAAACGCATATGCTTTTCAGGGACCATGTACGGATACAAGGGCTTGCTGCTGATCTTTGGCCTGTTCTTGGCGTACGAGACGCGCAGCATCAAGCTGAAGGAAATCAACGATTCTCGCTTGGTGGGCATGAGCATCTACAACGTGGTGGTGCTGTGCCTGATCACGGCACCCGTCTCCATGGTGATCGGCAGTCAACAGGACGCCAGCTTCGCCTTTGTTTCGTTGGCCATCGTCTTCTGCTGCTACATTTCCATGGGACTTATCTTCTCCCCGAAGGTAGTGTGGCTGATGCCGGTCGCCAACAAAAGTCGGCGTCGTTTGATGTATACTCTGACTTGTTCTAAGTTCATTCAATCTTATTGCATTTGAAGGCAATGTTGCGCTGCTCGGTTGTTTTTTCCTCACATATATCATAATATTCAGCACATTCAATAGACGCACGTGCTTTCTAGGGACCATGTACGGCTACAATTATAAAGCAGTATAACGCAGTATAAAGGATTATCGAACATTTCACTTGGAGTGCATGTGATGATTAATACTATTGGGTTCATGCCAATCAAAATATAAAGTAGGTTAAGAACCCAAATAGAACCGGATAGTGTGACCATAACCTCTTTTATTCCATGATTTCAATGATTTGTTCACCTGTTATGGTATTCCGATTATGATCTGCAGTTGACGGCTTTGCGTGGTTGATACGAGATTGACTTCCGAACTGCACGGCATGATCTGCCCATATAAATTGACTAGAGTGTGATTGCATCATTTGGCGAATAGGATGTATTCCGATCAAAGATGATACCCAAAATGTGCGAGCACTCCCAGATGGCAATATGACCAATGTCCACTGGGTCAGTCAGATTGAGGCGAGCTACGATGTAGCATCACCAAAAGGTGTGAGCAAAAGTTACCGAATCTCATTGTAGCTGCCAATCAAGGACCACGGAGCATAGGGACTGGGGTACCCTTCCAAAAGTTGTAGACTGGGGGACGGCCACTCGTGTACTCATGCCTCACTTTTCGTTGAATAGGCCATCCTGCATGAGCAGGTCACGGAGCACGAAAGGCCCCATGGCATCCATATAACTTGCACGCGTCTCCATGCAAGGGGAGATTCCCTTAGCAAACTAGAAATACTTCCGTGAATATGCGAACAAAAGTGTCAGAATAGCGCTTTTAAGCATCACATGAGGTTCTATTAGCACACAGTGAGGACGCTCAAGCTAAAAGCCCCCAAAGATACAGGAGGCCCCTTTTCTCGCCAATGTCAGCCCATAGGATGTTCAAAAATGGAGGAGGTCTCCAGATGAAACAATGGGCCTCTTGAAGAGAGTAAACGATTGGAGCGGAAGAGGAGACCACGAAATCCAGAATGGTGATCCCAATGCGGGATAAAAGTCATTCAAGGCGGAGGAGCTCCCAAAGGCGAAAAATAATTCCCTTAGACAAACTAGGAGCTCACAAGGCGGGCTAGGACACGAAACCGAAAAGGGATGCCCCAATATGAAATATGAGGCCCCAGAGTATGGAAAAGAGGCCCCCGGGACGGGAGATGAGGCCCCATGGAGCACGAAGAGGCCTCACAGGGCCGAAGGTGATTCCCTACGACATCCGTCTCCTCACTTGTGGCCAGTGGTGCGCTCCTTGCCGTCAATGTTGCTGTTTTCTTCAGCATCGGTGTTCAGGACATGCGTGTCGACTGTGCCGACAGATCATGGACGTGATGCACAACCCACGGGAGTGCGTGGACCCGTCCGAGGAGATGCCCAGCAGGGAAGAGGAGGAGCGCTACCGCAAACTGCTCTCTGAGAACGATGAACTGCAGCGACTCATCTCTGAGGTGCTCGAGACAATACCCTCCTGACATAGCCATTCGATGCACTCGCGTACGCCCGAATTCGGTCGCTTCCAACACCTGACAATACCTATATCAGATTTTCGATACACCAACGGATCCAAAGATGGAGAGCGCAAAAAACCATCTGTCCCCATCTCAATTGGTTATGGCATTGCATTAGAACATTTTTTTCAGGCTACCGAAGAACAACGATAAAATTGTGAAATATGCATGAAGTCGTAGACTATTCAGCTTCAAAAATGTTCAATATGGGCGCTATATGGCCCATGTAGTCCATGCGCCCCAAAACTACAATAAACAACTAAAAGGTCCAATATCAAAACATCCAAGTTTTCTTGTTTTCATATGGGAACAAGAAGGATGCCCATTCAAAGGGGGCTTCACCTGGCATTATAGATTCACTAATGCTCTGACGTAAATTGCGTGTGACGTAAGAGTACAATCTATCCCAACGGCAGCTCCGAATCAGAACTCACCACTCGTCAGCCCGGGATGCACACACAGCAGTGGTCTCTGGGTGCGGACGCAGCAAGTGACCACCAATATTCTCCGCTCGCAGCATGCTTCTGCTGTGCCGTGTCTGGCCATGCAGCAGTAGTTAGCTACACCGGCGTTTTGCTGTGCAATACTACGGTACCGTATATACTACTGCGCCGTTCCACCTTTGGTCGACTTGTCCACAGCTAGTGTCCAGAGTGCCGCTTTCCAGCGTGCCATGATGTGGATGTTTTCGTAAACGGACGCATCCGTTGTGGATTGGGCTGAAGTTTGACCTTGGTGTTCGGTGCATCTCCCATTAGAGATATGTCATTGATATTTCTAATGGGAATCATTGATATCATTGACGCTTCATGTTTTTCGTGCCAGCAAACATCGATGACATTTGCGAAACAATAGTTGTCTCGCTCAGCATTGGTAGTGTATATTTACATACGCTCCTTGTCACATATGTCATATCTTACAAACCAACGATCACAATATGTTTTCGATACGACTCAATGAGCAAGTAAACCTAACTTCAAACTGAAGCATCTAGTTGTATGACTGCTGATGCGATCAACTCACGAACCAGAACGTCACATCAGCGACAGGTAATGGCCTTGTTTGCTCGTGGGAAGCCAATAGCGCGTTCATCTATCTCTTTACTTGCCAATTTCTTCCTCATGCCGTTGCCCTTTCACTCAGGGCAGCATCATTCACTCATATTTATTCCACGTGCAGAGTTGTCTACATGGCCTCCCGATGCCGGTAGTGTGGCATGTACCACTGGCATCCGCTTTCGCCGCCCCTGTCCTGCCAATGGGACAGTGGAGCTCCCCCGGCCGTGACGCGCTGCCAGTGACACCGTCTGTGTCCGTGCCACAGAAGGAGGAGAAGGTGCGACTGCTGCGGCAGAAGCTGCAGGAGCGGGCGGCAGCGCGCACCACCGGCGGCGCCGTCGTCACCGCGCCCGCCCTCGGCCTGATCGCCGCCACACGCATGCTGGAGCCGGGCCCCGGGCCAGGACCGTCGGCGGCGCGCCGCGCCAGCGCCGACCGGCGGCCCCGCGTCACGGTCGTGTGCGCCACGCCGCCGCCGCCGACCGCCGACGCTGCTTCGACCACCGCACCGCGGCCGGCCCCACCCGGCTGGGCGCCATCGACCACGGAGCCGACCGTGCCCGACGGGCCGGGCATCAGCATACAGGTGCCGAGCGTGCCGGCGGCCGGGGTGTGTGACACGGGGCCGTCACCGGCACCGGACTCGTCTGCACCTGTGAAGCCTGGCGCAGGGGTGTCACCGGTACCAGGCTCGCCGACCAATGCGGGGCGAGGTGCGAGGGCGTCTCCGGTGCCGTTGCCGCCCCCTAATGCGACACGCATTGCGGTTGTGCTCCCAGTCTCGGGCGCGCTCCCCAATGCGGGGCACGGTGTGGCGGCGTGTCCAGTACCGGGCCAACCAGCAGCACGGGAGTCGGCCGCCGCACTGGCAGTCGACCTGCCCGACGGCGGCATCCTCAGCTCTCTCGCCGACTCCCTGGTCGCACCTGTGGCCGTTCCAACGATCGGCGCTGTGCCCGCCCCCGCCCAGTACCTTGATGATGGTCCAGTGCCGGAGCTGCCGGCCAGTCCCGTGCCACCGGGGATCAGCGTGCCGGGCATCATCGCCTACACCAAGGGGCCGCGCCATCCATCTACTGGCGATTTTGATCCCAGTGAGAGCTACCTGTGAGCCGCCTGTCCTGCCGTAGCCGCCGCAGCTACAGCCGGGCTTTCAGTGGTCTCCCTAGGCCTGCAGTGGCCGCCGCAACTACAGGCGGTCCTGCAGTGGTCTCCCGAAGCCTGCAGTGGCCGCCGCAGCTACAGGCGGTCCTGCAGTGGTCTCCCGAAGCCTGCAGTGGCCGCCGCAGCTACAGGCGGTCCTGCAGTGGTCTCCCGAAGCCTGCAGTGTCCGCCGCAGCTACAGGCGGTCCTGCAGTGACCTCCCGAGGAACGTGTAACGCTGCAGGGGGAAACTTGCGGTCGAGCAAGCTCCTTATCGATGGTGTCATGATGTACCCCTCCCCCTCCTACCAGTGCTGTGTTATTCCACCCTGATTGCAGCGTTCCTTCGGTGAACCTGGGTGTGAAAGTAGTGTTCAAGAGGTAATGCATTTACTCACCGTTGGCTGATGAGCTTTCACGTGGTTGCCGACAGTCTGGCATGATACGCAGCCACCTATTCTGACCATTTTCCAAAGCGGTCGCCCTGAGTGCATTGTGAAAGGATACTGAATTCCTCTCCCTCGGTGGTCACTGACACATCGAGACCGCGGAACGAAATACCTTACTGGGCCTCCACTAGATGTCTGGGCTCTTTGTTGGACTTGTTCTGTAGTTAATCGGCACACACTTTCGGTTCAGTTGTCCACAATCGAGTTGTAATCAACAAGTAAAAACACATATATTTTGCACATCCATTGCAGTCATTGGCTGTGTAATCTAGATCCTTATAGTTGGCAAAGGGCTCACTCATGTTAGATTATAATATAAGCGGTAATCTAAGGCAATACGGAAAATGGGCGGCTGTGCAGTATTATAGCGATGCTATGTTTAATTGCATATATAAACCACTCAAGCAGAACTTCCCAATGAGTAATACGCTGAGGTTGCTTGTGATACATGCATGATCACAAAATTGTTATACCAGTGACGCTCGTATTTCGCGATGCATAGGGGTACACTTGTGTCAAGTACTAGCACCATTTTTCTGATCTCACTCTCATCATTTTGCTTTTCCAGCAGCATTTCATAGCTATAAAAGCACAATGTAGTTGCTAATGAGCCGAAGATTTGAGAGGACAACAGCATAAAACCAAATGCAAGAAAACAAAGTTGTACTTCAATGTTCTAGTCAGTGCCAAAACATCGATAGCAGGGTGCTAGAAGCAAACGGGTGCGATGATTTATGAATAGTTCACTCTTGGGTACTACAAGCACAACGAGTGCGAGGATATAGAAGATTCACTCTCAGTCGTCCTGTCAAAACGATATTGCTCTTTTTATCCAAGCATCATGGGCAGTTCCCTCCTTACCAGGCCATGGATTCTACACTGATGTTAACGAAAATGATACGTCCTCAAACCAGATCCACACTCCAATCCCTTTCCCTTTCCACTCGGACACGGTTCATGGTTATTACTGACATCCAATGACATGAGAGAGGGAGAGAAAGAGAGGGATTGAAAGGGAGAGCGATGGGGTCTGATGTGTGCTAACTGTTCCCAGGCTAATGCTAGGAGAAGTAAGGATGGTTTATTTTTATATGTGCTGCATCCTATAACTTCCTTTGTTGTTGCATGTGATTACTTGAAATAGAACACCATCTCAAGACGTTGATTGGCTTAGTTTATGTTTCAACACTTACGCTCATCACGCTTGCTATTCTCTTCACATTCAAGCAGCGTGATTTGCACAGGGTATGTTGGAAGGTAGTCACATTCCCTCGGCTGTTAATTATTTGATGATCCGTTGCTGGACAGTGACTGATTCATCCTTGACACACTTTGCTCGACAATCACACCACATGTGCGTAAGCTCATGTATGTGTGCATCTCGATATGACACATACGCTTGTGGATTGTGTATGGCTTAACCAGATGTGTTGTTTGAAGCGTCAACCAACAATCATTGTTCCTAGCATAATGTGACGGGTAGTTTGTGAACGAGCGGTAAGCTGAGTGCACGTCGCTCTAGCGCGTAGGCGTAATTATCCACCAAATATTGTAGCCACCAAATTGCACACGGGCACCACCGTTCCCTGACCTGACGCGTCTGTTGGTGATCTCCCAATGTCTTAGCCGAGAAAATTGGCGGGACATAGCCAAGTCTAAGCCAAGCCAAGGAGGACAGCGTATAGCTGGTGATGTACCAACTTTCCGTTTGTGGAAAAAGAGGTGGCTTCGATGTGGCGACAATTATGCTGCGTACCGTTGCGCGCATGAAGTGATGTTCGCGTGTTCCCAGGTCGCAGCCTCCATCTCTGGCGACGCCCGCCGCGCAGTACGCCAGATGCTGTGCCGCAATACTTAAAGCTGCAGTGGGAGGCGAGGGCTTCTATCTGGCGATACTGAAGCAATGATATTTACTTTTCGTATTTAGACTTAACATGGTTCGGCCTCCTTTTCGTGTTCATGGATGCCATCTGGAATATTTCGACCCGATCAGAAGACTAGGATACACGGTATAGGAGAGAGGGATACTGCCTCTGAGATGCTTCGATTGGGTGGTGTAGTTTTGCTTGGCTTATATATTTGATATTGAGAGTTACGTTACTCCTAGGCGCCAGGAGGGCAATTGGAACTACATGTAATAATGGCAGTCATGTGCATAGCTTTGTTGAAGCTTTGGTAGGGCAAGTTCCTTATAGATCCCCTAGCAGATAAGAAATGAAATGTAGACTAAATCCAGTTTAACAGAAACCAGTGCTCGTACTATATTTTGTTATAAAACAAAACTATTGAAATGCCTTCACTTCATAGGCATTAGCCTACTCGCTACAAATCAAATGTTTATCCGATGTTACCACTCATGATCCATCGTAGTCACGCAGCGCCCACAGCCTGTTGTTTCCCTTTTAAGATAGTGTTGTTGCGTGCATCACCCTCCACTCTCATCCCCCTCCCCGTCTACGCAATTCCTTGGCAGCAAATGCAGTCGCTCATAAGTAAGTGTATCAACAGGTCAAAGAAGCTGAGCCATGGCAATTACTATATATTCATTTAGTTCCTGTGTATACCAATGTAATGTGTTTATGCATTCAATGCAAGCTACATGTGTGTCACTCCTACCGGACTGCAAGATGTCATTGATGTACCAGATGCTTGGTGTGTTTCATTTGTGCTGCTGTTAGGGGGGGGGGGGGCTTCACGTGAATGTTGCGCTTCATGCTGGTACCTTGTCCGATATTTCAGTCATCCTTCCCTGCGGCGTAGATATTGCATAGGAAAGTACTGATGGCATCAGACAAGATGACGAACTCGTGCTTATGTAGCTATGTGGCGGATGATAGCTGGACTACATTCTGTGCACAACTGTGTGAAATGTGTACCCATGTAGCAGATCCCGGATGGAGATGTGCTAGCTGATGGTACTCTGGCACTGCCGAAATATACTCAACACCAGCTAGACGTTGTAAAGCGAGGAGTGACGATGGCGATTGACCAAAGAAGCGTCATCTGAAAATTCGCTTCCGCTGCTCATGCTATTACGTGCTACCACCTGAAGCTTTCGAACAAATCTGTCATGCTCATATAATGTGCGAATTCATGAATGATGCCGAATATAGTCATAATAGTTCCTGCATGCTCCAAGGTCAGCATTCGAGTGATAATATCTGGAAAATGGCCATGTTATTCTCGAAGAACTTTTGCCGTAGTCAACGAAGCTGGACGGAACTATCCGTGAACTTATCACAGATCACCACCGACATTTACAATGTGGCGTCGGAACGCCGGCACTGCATCCCCGCACGGCTGCGCAGTGTAGCCGTCTTCCGATCGGGCGGACGCCACTGCCGCCTCGTTCTCCTCATTTGACAACGCTGGCACCGCCAGCGGGCCATCTCATCTGTATTCAAAGCTGGTCCCGATTGTTTCCTATTTGTTGCCGGTGCTGCTTAATCCGCGGCTGTCGGCAGCGGCGCCTGCAGGCATGCGCCGTTAAACAACGCCTCCTGCAAACCCACGCCACTTGTCCGCGGTCATATTGGGCCAAGATTGCTTTGTGAATTTTCCACTCTGCGTGCAGCCGGGAGACAGGCGGAATTGGAGTGGTTGTCAAACACCCGAGGGATCGTGTAGTCTCGGCTTTGATAATACACTGGAGCTAGACCACGCTGACTGATGGCGGACTTCGATGGTGTGTGACGACACTGAGCACGCGCTGAGTGGCCGAACGACCCGGCGTGCATCGCCATCGCCCACACACCTGGTCAGCGTAGACTTACGCTTACATTCTACTATTTGCTCACTAATGGTTCGCCAATGTCTGCACGAAATGCACTTTTGTCTGGATGCGGTGGCGCAGATAATGAGAGGCTGAAGTCAAAACGATATGCTACGCATCATTTGCGAATTATGATTGCCCCTGTGAATGCTATTTTTCACGGTTTTTAGTGTCAGTACTACCATAAAGTGTTCTTTGCGGCTTTCCGAAGCCTCTCAAGTATGTCTGAGATGCTCCTTTTCACCTGAAAGCAGTATTTTTTCCTATAGCAAAACATTGGGTGTATAAGTGCCCAGAACAATTCATCAATATGCACAAAAGTCATTTTTTGCTAACTACTATTGCTTGAAATATATCCGAGTTGCAGTTACCTTGCTCGTTAAAACAAAACGACACCTGGTGGCAGAGCTCTAAAAATTGCCGGTTCCGCTACACACCAATTTATGGAAACACGCAATTGATACATGAAGAGCGAAAACTTCTTAAATCACTACGAGTAATCGAAGAACATGTGCCAAGTCGTCGATTTGTGTTATAAAACATCTCTGTATACCAAATATTTAAGGTACTTCGAGGCTTATCTTTAGGTCATTCAATCTATGTTTCTTGTCAAAACATAAAATACATGGAATGAAATGATGTAAATACGATCAAACCAGCGCTTTAATGTCGGACTATCGCTTCATAACTTGTTCACATTTGCTCCGGTTATCCCATGTCATGGTTGTGACCTTTTTTAACCTGCAGTTAACTCCATGGCACGGATTACAGCCAAGGGTATATTTGGGATTAGGGCGTGGTCGCCGCTACAGTTTCAATATTCTACAACACAGCTGATCTCCACGGGCACCGTACAAAATCAGCTAAGGGTTCATATAAAATCGGAGAATATGTGATTCGTTCAATATACTAGCACATATCAAGACGAGAAATTCACAATTGATGGCAATGTATTCCTTCATCCTTTCTGAAGTTTTCATCATTTCCCTGCTTAGACTGTCTAGACAGACATGATAACCATAACTGATCAATGATGTAAAATGCTGGCTTTCCATCCTTGAATGCATGTCTTGTTTTTCTCAAATCATCCACCATTTCTAAGCGACAATGTTCTTCATCTGCACAGGTAGACATGCATTTTTTGGACAATGGTATAAGGAATTGCATGGACCAACACCATGGCAAACTGGGTGACAATTGTGGTGCGCAAGATGATGCCAAAAGCCAACCAGGACTGTATTGAAAGAACATGTCCAAAACCACCTGTATTACAGCACTTGCTAACATTGGCAGCCCAAGCATGCAAAATTAGGCTTCAGATTTAGCCAAATTTTGTTA
The DNA here is from genome assembly GCA_034440615.1 of Ashinkailepas kermadecensis. Lineage (NCBI taxonomy): Eukaryota > Metazoa > Arthropoda > Thecostraca > Neolepadidae > Ashinkailepas > Ashinkailepas kermadecensis. The sequence continues at coordinate 575,969 of JAOTOM010005058.1, forward strand.
GGTTGGTTAATGTTATGCATTGCATCATGCTTAACCCAAGATGCCATGCTGCTAAGCAAATACCTACCAACATCTTGTCGTGTTGCAAAACAGCCCAATTTTTAAGCCTTGGTCATGGCCATCAAGGTGTGCTCAATGTTGGTCAGACATGCAGCTGATGGCTGCAAATGGGCTGGAAGGGCAGCATTTCAACAAATTGGGGATTGCAAGAGGGCTGGAGGGGTGGCATTACAGGAAAATTAAGTAGAGTTTCAGCCAAACAGTTCTCAAATTCAGAGCCATTGCCTTTTCCATGAAAGATTGCATCTGCAAATGATTAATCACTCACCTCGTAGGGTGTGTGCCAAGCTTAAAGGTGAGGGGATATGATCATGAAGTTAAGTATCTTTTACATAGCAAAGGCAAGTGATCAGGAGACATCACCCCTACCCATACCTAGGTAGGTACTTACCACATACACCGGGCACCAGCTCGCAAACTACTCTCCGGTTGCAAATCCTGTGCCTTTGAACCGAATATTCTTATCAGACAATTCCTTGTGCTTACTTGCCACGTGACGTTTAAGTGAATACTCGTAGCTGCACCAACTACAAACTGTTACGCCACAATGCACGAATTGTCTTGATGCTCAGGCATCCGACTTCTTGGGACTTCTGATCTTGCTCAACTTTCGCTCTTTGGCCATTGTGGCAAGCAATCACGGGACCACTCGAAAAGGTAGAGCCCACGCGCAATAACCGCATAAAACTGGGGAGGGTCTAAAATGCCCACTTGTTTTGCCCGATGGACGATCTCAGCAATTACGCAGTGGGTGTCAATGAAAGTTGCAGTGGTAGATGTTTTTGATTAATGTAGTGGTTTTGACCTACAACCGTAATGAATATTTTCCTTTAAATGCCTTTAAATCACCCCCAAATGGCGTTGAAATTCCAGAGCTGCCCGATGGACGTTCTACGAAAGTAACTTACAGGATTGCGCCAAACATACACGGATCGATGTGTTTTCACCGTATTAGAAGAGTTGAGGCAGTTAAGATAAAAATTAACATATGAAATGTAGAAATTCATCACATCACAATTCAGCTAGTGATGGGTTACATCGCAAGTCAATTAGAGGTGGGTGATGGATTTGTTGTGTTGACCCATCTCTACCCTGAACCCATCTCTAATTGAATTGTGATATTATTTTTTCTACATTTCATATGTTAACTTTTCTCTTAACTGCCTCAATTCATCAAATACGGTGAAAAAGACATCGATCCGTGTGTGTTAGGCGCAATTCTGTAGGTTACTTTCGTAGATCGTCCATCGGGCAAATCTGGAATTTCAATCCCCCATTTCGTGGCTTTCTACCCATTAATATTGGATGGAAATGACTCAACTGGCCCCAAATCGGTGTCGATGTTTATTTTAGAGCCATTTTCACGAATATCTGTATAGTAGTTACTGAGATCGTCCATCGGGCATATTCTATTGTTGTGATTACAGCGTCACTACGCCATTTGGGGGGCGATTTAAAGGCATTTAAAGGAAAATATTAATTACAGTTGTAGGCCAAAACCACGACATTAATTAAAAACCATCTATTACTGCAACTTTCATCGGCATCAACTTCGTAATTGCTGAGATCGTCCATCGGGCAAAAAAAGTGGGCATTTTAGACCCTCCCATAAAACTGGTCACCTTTGAAAGGAACTGCACGGAAGCAAGCTCAGCTGTCGCTCTGTCAACTTCATTTATTTGAGTTGTCTACCGCTCGTGAATCACTTCATTCTGACGTCATGGGTTAATATTCTATTAACATTTCCTGGAATGGACTACATTATCTACCTACAGTATTTAATCTCAAATAAAAATATCACAAAATACAACATTTCTTAGTGCAATATCAGTATTTATAGGAAAACGTTTCTTTAAATAATACATGACGTCAGACCGGCGTGGTGCCTGCGGTGCCTAGCGGCAACGATCGCAATAAATTAATTGATAGAGTAACCCAAGAAATGTGACGTTTGTGGCGTCTGGCATACAAATGCGCCAGATTTAAACGAATATCACGGATTTTAATAAATAGGCGCATTGACTTATGAATATATGCTTGTTCCATACATTACTAAAATGAGACAACTGTTTCTTACTTTTCTAATTATAAAGAAATATTTTCTGTTTTTTACCCAGCAGGGAATATTATGAAATAATTAAATAATGCGCAAATAGGAAGTGTGTACACTTCCTTAAAAGTGTATACACCGCGCTACGCATCCCGAAGGAGGGAGAGAATCACCTGAAGTTTCGTATCCCAATACAATAAATATATATACATATATATATATATACTTTGTTATAGCACATGAATAGATGAAAAATCCATGATTATGTACCCAGCAATGCTTATCAATTTTGCCTTAAACTGGCGAGTTTTGCTTGTGATACGTCGCGCTACATGGCGCTATATTGGCAATCCAGTATACAGAATACAACATTCACCGTAGAATCTGGATCATGGTATAATTGCCATTCAGATTCAATGATCTGGATGTGGAGTGTGGATTGTGGAGTCGATGCTTTAATGTGTGCAAAGCATCACTGAAGACCGAACCTCTGGAAAGCTACGGAGTGGGGTGGGTGCGGGAGGAGTCTAAGGCCAGTTGTAGCAGCTGCACCAGCTGACGCTGACCCCCCCCCCCCCCCACTCCCCAGGCCCCCATACCCTTCTGGTTCAAGACTGCTTCAAAGAATTCCAAGATACGTTAGCTTAGATGCCATAGATGTTTATTATCCCATGTTTATTATCCCGCAAATGTTTATTATCCCACTAATGAATATCATTTAGTGTTGTTTATGCCATACTCTGTTGCATTGATGTTGTTCACGGTCTGATCCTGATGGAATTGATGCGACGTATTCAGTTTTCTTATTTTCTGCCGCTCGTCCGACACATAGGTATACGAAGTATTAAAACACATTCTCTAAATTCGATACATCTGCAAAAAGGTCATAAGCAGATGCGCTACCTACCATAGTAGCTAAGTAGCGACGTTTCTAGACCTCTGCCTGGTGGGATCCGAAATTTGCAGTCGATCAAACTTAACCTGAGATAAGAAAACAATGTGCGCATAAAGTGCGGTTTTTAGGTCTTGTCCGCGGTCCAGGCGCTTTTCTCTTCAAAGCTTTTATGCATATAAAAAGTATGTCATTATTCCCGTCCTCTAACGCCGACCAATTGAAAATAATTCCAACGTCGGCCATGTGAAGTGTATTCATATTCGTAAGCTCAAGGCTAAATAATTCGGACAAGCTCGTAAACAAAATGGTAGAGAATTGGTTCATCGTCGGTCACCTGCGATTGGTTGGCCCCACAACACAACCAGAGGATTAGATCCTCCGAAGCCAGGAAAGGCATGGGCGTCATAACTACTGGGATACCACAAGGAACTCATTCCCAGCGGTATCCTGATGTGCGTCGATTTGCATACATTAGAGGGGATCTTTGTCCCAAATGTTGGTTTGTGCCCCCCCAAACAATTTCAAATGTTAACATAGGATCCCATGGGATTGCTTCCCTAATCGACATCTGCCTGCCCATTGCTTACATGTATTGCCTTCCATGATCTGCAAAAATGAACGCATTTGGTAGTGTACCAGTGGCAGTCAGAATCCTATTCTCCAAATTGCCCTTGGTAAAAGCTGGCAAAGGCTTCGTGGGACATACCTGTCAACATACGATTTGTGGTGGGAATACCACACACCTTTCGTTCGATCAGTTTTACCATTGAAAATTTCCAAATTTATCATACATCACATGTTTGCATAACTTCAATCCAACTACGTGCTGGGATGGCTTTTCATGATTATGGTCAATGCCCAGAACACCTTGTCGCGTAGATCCTAAACCCACACCCGACTCGAATAATTCAGATTAAACAGCCAAATTGTGAATGGAAGTGCGGAACATGCAAAATGAAGGGATCCACGCCACCCTAACGCAGACGAATACGCCACGGGTGGATAGCCTGTGCCACTGGCAAATCACGGAGCACCAATCAATTGCAATGACACCCATTGTATTACAGGGATCGCCCCTATTCGGTGAATGGCAGACTCATATTCAGTCAGGGGTTGTGCCTTTGACGAGACGTCGTCTCACAATGAGTGATACCCAGGAGAAATACGCCAAGGAAAGGCTAAATATGGTGAGAAGTCTGGTCACTGCTTTGCTTTATCCCAATGGCAGTGCGCACATTCCGGTAAAAGCCAGTTGGATATATGTGCATTCGAAATACATTCTTCACTGTGGTGGTAATATTTATTCCATAAGATGCCCTTCAGCAATCAGGCAGTGACGATTCCAGGGTGGTGATAGGCTATAGAAGTCCCTCCCTGGAAGGCTTCAGACGGTCAACAAGAGGCACACATCTAAAGGAAGGAAGTCTATTCTGAGTAAAGAGCACCCTTCGCACGGAAACATTACAGAGAAGGCAAAACAGGTCTTTCAAAAGAAGCTTCACATTTTTACTTCCTTTAATTGCTTTACTTTACTTTCAAAACAGGCCAAAATATCAACAGACTTCTAAACCACTACCAGTGAAAAGGAAGCCGAATGATCGACCTCGGTAACCTGAAGCTGAAATGAGCGAACCTTGACGCACTAATCCCACCGCCCCATGTTCATGCCATCATGCTTTCTACCCTCCTCCACTGAGCTCTCGCCATGTTTGTGAGCGCACCGCCTGGGTAGAGCATTAGCTGAACAGGAAGCGTGCTTATTCAGCCTCTTTCCCTTCAGGTGTTCCACCCGCCATTTTGGAGCCGTACTATTCATATTCTTTGAGCATTTAATCTCAGGTTTAATCTGACTTACCATTCTATGATCATTCGCATGGTAATTGTTTCCTGTGGGCTTGCAATTAGTGAAACTACGTGGCGTCTAAATAAAGAACAAGTACATGATTACCGAATTTCATATCTCTCTGGCTTAAGAACGAAGTGGCGCTCGGGCACTGGCGGATCTAGGCCACCGGTTTGGGGGGGGGGGGGCAACTTTCGGTTTTCGGCGTCAGCCCCCCCCCCCCCCCCCCCCCAGTGGCGTACTTAGGAATTGCATCAGAGGAGGGATCGAAGGGATTTGGAGGGTGCCCATTCTCCCACTATTTTTTGTTAAAAACATCGGATTTCTACCACTATTTGTCAAATGGACCCATTTATTACAATAATAATTAATGACAACATAATTTCCTGTGTAGGGGCCCCAGCCTACCTCCACCGCTTCTAAGTTACGGGATTTTTGTTCTTGTTTACCAAAACGTTCATGTTCACGTTCAACGTCTTGTACCACGTCAACGTTCGTGCACGTGTACACATTGGCAGATCCGATTTTGTCAACTCTTGCTGTAAGCAGAACTTGAGCAGCATAGAACCCTCGATGCGTGTCAGAATGTACTATGCTACCATATTGGCTTCCAAACAATTATAAAAAATACCTTTAAAATTGGAGATTCTTTCATCCAGACGATATTTTTTAACCTCGGCAAAGGTTACTGCATTTTCATTCAGTTTACTTCTGTTGGTTTCGGGGGCAAAAAGACACTATGCCCCCCCCCCACACTTTTAAGCGCTTCGGGGGAGCCATGGCCGGAATGGCCCCTCCCTGGATCCGCTAGTGAATGTAGCCTGTCTCTTCATCTTAGCAACCCCAACACCAACATACGAAACATGCTGCTCAACTGGGCTCAACTGGTCACTCGCACAAAACATCCTGTTCAAATTCCGCTTTCGAAATCTGGCTCATTGGGTCCGCTTGCCCGTTAATGGCTAAACAAACTTCATGAACCTATCCGACGAAGGAATAATGAAACTGCTGATTTCGTCATCTCTTGCTGTAAGCAGAACTTCAACAGCACAGAACCCTCGATCCGTCAGAATCTACTATGCTACAATATTGGGCTGCCAAACAATCATAACAAAATACCTTTAAAATTGGAGATTATTTCACCCGGAAAGCTATTTTTTAACCTCAGCAAAGGTTACGGCATTTTAATTTAGTTTACTTTTATTGGTTTGGGGGGGCAAAAGACACTATGCCCCCCCCCCACCTTTGAAGCGCTTGGGGGGGGGGCATGGCCGGAATGCCACCCCCCCCCCCCTGGATCCGCCAGTGCCCTCGGGTACTTCTAATAATAATGTGTTTAATACAACGAAGAATGGCTCTTAGATGCTCCTGGGTTTTAGACATTGCGTGTAAAGAAAGCATACGACCTTCAATATACCAGGAGGTGCTGAGTTGACATCAAAAGTAACGTTAAGGATTATACTTTATTATGTACTCAACGTTTCGGCCAGGGGCCATCGTCAGGAGTGATATAAAAATGTCAAGTTTAGGAATTGAAAAAAAAAAGCACGCGAGAAAAAAAGCGTGCAAAAGACACGTGGAATGCAGAAAAGCCTCCTCAGTGGTGCAGACACTTAAAGAAACTCCAAACCAGAAACAAACTATGTCAAGATAGAATCCTCTGAGGAAGCCCGAGCCGATGGTCCACCTACATATCGATACATACACTCACGCACATATATAGACATAGATCCAATATAACGCGTAATACATAGAATATAATTTATGTTTATGTAATTTAAGTGATATACCAAGACGTCGTTTGCGTGTTTAGTTGCGGCCGTAGATTACGTATGTGTAGAGATTCGAGGATCTTTAGATCAGCGTTGTCCCTGGCTGTTGCTAGAATTTCTACTTTGAAGTTTGTGTTAGTGTCGCTGTGTTCCATGTTATAATGTTTGTCGATCATGTGTTCGCCTAAAGGTGTGTATGCTCTTCGAAGTCTGGCATCTCCCAAGTGCTCATTGTACCTATCCCTGATACTACGTTTGGTTTCACCGACATAAAATATTCCAAGACAGCGGTTGCACGTTATTTTATAAACTACGTTTTTTCGCGTGCATCTACCTTTGAGCCCGTTGATACAGGTGTGGCACGTTCTTCTACCAGCAGGGCATGGCGGAATTTCCAGGGCTGAGCGGACCAGGTAAGATTTCAGCGTAGGTCCGCTAGTCCAGGCTACCCTAACATGGTTTAGATGAGACGAACGGATGGCTGCGTTTACCTGTCGACATAGTTGGTCATCGACAAATGGAAGTCTCATGTAAACATAGTTGGGATTACTATGTGCTCGATGCCGACGTTGCCCACTTATCCTACTCCTGTTGTGAGGGTGAACAGCACGAGCGGCGGAGTGTACCCGATGTGCTGGGTATCCGTTTTCCAGGAAAAGAGTTGTCATCTTCGCAAGGCTCCGCTCGCATGACATAGTATCGGAGGAGACTCGTGCTGCTCTCCTCATTTGGGATGTTAAAACGGCCTTTTTAGTAGCCATCGGGTGGGCCGAATCATAGTGCAAGATGATGGGGGCTGCCATAGGTTTAAAGTACAGTTCGGTGGTGTAGCTCCCATCAGCCTGAACTACAAACAACGTATCAAGGAAAGGAATCGAACTGCTATGACCAGTGTGTTCTAAGGTGAACTTGATGCTGGAGCGTTGTTGGTTAATTTCTGCAAAGAAGTCGAGCAGAGAGGCCAAGCCATGTGTCCAAACACCAAAAATATCGTCTATATACCTCATGTAGAGAGCTGGTTTCAAATCATACGAAGCTAAGAAGATCGACTCAAGGCGGTGCATAAAAGCAATCGCTAAAGGAGGTGCACATCGGTTACCCATAGCCACTCCTTTTGTTTGCTTGTACATGGAGTTACCGAAACGTATGAGGTTATTGCTGAAAATATGTGTTAGTAATTTCACACAGTCCTGTACCCCAATCCCGAAAAGACAAATGTCATCCAGATTGTCCTCGATTAGACGAATCACAGCATCTATTCCCTCCTTTATCGGAATGCTGCCATATAGATTTTTCACGTCCATGGTGAAAACAATACTGCCTTCCGGAAGTTTGGTAGGGAACGTTTCTTTCACCCTCTGTAGGTACGACTCCGTGTTTGTCAGATGGGCGGGAACCAACGCTAGTATCTGGACCAGAATCTTGCTCAAGAACCAAGAGCAAGATTCTGGTCCAGATACTAGCGTTGGTTCCCGCCCATCTGACAAACACGGAGTCGTACCTACAGAGGGTGAAAGAAACGTTCCCTACCAAACTTCCGGAAGGCAGTATTGTTTTCACCATGGACGTGAAAAATCTATATGGCAGCATTCCGATAAAGGAGGGAATAGATGCTGTGATTCGTCTAATCGAGGACAATCTGGATGACATTTGTCTTTTCGGGATTGGGGTACAGGACTGTGTGAAATTACTAACACATATTTTTCAGCAATAACCTCATACGTTTCGGTAACTCCATGTACAAGCAAACAAAAGGAGTGGCAATGGGTAACCGATGTGCACCTCCTTTAGCGATTGCTTTTATGCACCGCCTTGAGTCGATCTTCTTAGCTTCGTATGATTTGAAACCAGCTCTCTACATGAGGTATATAGACGATATTTTTGGTGTTTGGACACATGGCTTGGCCTCTCTGCTCGACTTCTTTGCAGAAATTAACCAACAACGCTCCAGCATCAAGTTCACCTTAGAACACACTGGTCATAGCAGTTCGATTCCTTTCCTTGATACGTTGTTTGTAGTTCAGGCTGATGGGAGCTACACCACCGAACTGTACTTTAAACCTATGGCAGCCCCCATCATCTTGCACTATGATTCGGCCCACCCGATGGCTACTAAAAAGGCCGTTTTAACATCCCAAATGAGGAGAGCAGCACGAGTCTCCTCCGATACTATGTCATGCGAGCGGAGCCTTGCGAAGATGACAACTCTTTTCCTGGAAAACGGATACCCAGCACATCGGGTACACTCCGCCGCTCGTGCTGTTCACTCTCACAACAGGAGTAGGATAAGTGGGCAACGTCGGCATCGAGCACATAGTAATCCCAACTATGTTTACATGAGACTTCCATTTGTCGATGACCAACTATGTCGACAGGTAAACGCAGCCATCCGTTCGTCTCATCTAAACCATGTTAGGGTAGCCTGGACTAGCGGACCTACGCTGAAATCTTACCTGGTCCGCTCAGCCCTGGAAATTCCGCCATGCCCTGCTGGTAGAAGAACGTGCCACACCTGTATCAACGGGCTCAAAGGTAGATGCACGCGAAAAAACGTAGTTTATAAAATAACGTGCAACCGCTGTCTTGGAATATTTTATGTCGGTGAAACCAAACGTAGTATCAGGGATAGGTACAATGAGCACTTGGGAGATGCCAGACTTCGAAGAGCATACACACCTTTAGGCGAACACATGATCGACAAACATTATAACATGGAACACAGCGACACTAACACAAACTTCAAAGTAGAAATTCTAGCAACAGCCAGGGACAACGCTGATCTAAAGGTCCTCGAATCTCTACACATACGTAATCTACGGCCGCAACTAAACACGCAAACGACGTCTTGGCATATCACTTAAATTACATAAACATAAATTATATTCTATGTATTACGCGTTATATTGGATCTATGTCTATATATGTGCGTGAGTGTATGTATCGATATGTATGTGGACCATCGGCTCGGGCTTCCTCAGAGGATTCTATCTTGACATAGTTTGTTTCTGGTTTGGAGTTTCTTTAAGTGTCTGCACCACTGAGGAGGCTTTTCTGCATTCCACGTGTCTTTTGCACGTTTTTTTTTCTCGCGTGCTTTTTTTTTTTTTCAATTCTTCTAAACTTGACATTTTTATATCCTCCTGACGATGGCCCCTGGCCGAAACGTTGAGTACCTAATAAAGTATAATCCTTAACGTTACTTTTGATGTCAACTCAGCACCTCCTGGTATATTGAAGGTCGTATGCTTTCTTTACAACAAAAGGTGATGGCCTCGAAAATGTAGAAAAAAAGACCACCCAAAGCACTACCCCAAAATTTAAAAGAAAAAACCCCCCCCTTTCCCAACCTTAAACTCCCCCCCGAAATAAAAACCTAAAAAGCAATTTGAGAAAAAAAAATTTCCCCAAAAAATAACTAAGCTATCTATCCTTTCCCTCTGTATATATAAAAAAAAAAATAAAATTTAAATTAATAAAAAAAATAAATGGAAAAAAGGAAAAAACGCAATAATAATGGAGTGAACAATGGCGATATTGCTAAGAAATGACGCACTACAAGCATGTTTAATGTGACGGCGCAATAGTATAAACATAGACCACTTGTACTTGTAGATGTTCTTCGCTTTCTTTTGTTCGGTTGGTAATACAACTAATACGTTGTTGCTCTTCAGAATAGGCCACAAATGCCAATTTTTATATCTTTCATGTATCAGAAAACACGCATTTTGCGCGCAAGGACAGGCCTGTGGCGATGACCCGCTTCAGGAATTCCTACACACCACGAAGCGAGACCTTTCCGCCTTTCCGGACTGCACAGCCAAAGTCGGCGTGGTACGGCCACGCTGCTCGGTGCTCACACGCTTCGCAAACCATTTTCGCGCGGCCAATGGCGTGGCGAGCCAAACGGCAGGGACCAATCAGCGGCCGGGCTGGCCAGGGCGCCGGCCGGGGGCGGGCCGGCCACGCAAGTTCGCCGCGGCAGCAGGTCGCTCCAAAACGCACCGCCTCATTTATGACACTTTATGACGCTATCGTGCTGCATCATGAGCGGCGGAGAACACCACCGGTCGTTCCTCATCAAGGATATCCTCGGCAGCGCACAGGAGGACACAGAGGACGAGGACACCGCCGACGGCGGCGGCGATGGAGCAGCGACTGCCAGCAGCGGTAGGTGGAGACGCCGGTGAAGAGCCTCTCCTGATCCCCCGCCTTCCGACTTGTCCAGCAATTAACAACTTAGAAGGAACCCCATCGAGCCCATTTTCCATCCAGCGCAGATTGCAAGCCATTTAACCCTAGAACTACCGGTGTATGTGTGTGTGGGGGGGGGGATATTGCACTCCCCTCCCTGAGTTTTTCCGACGGAACTCTCGAACCCCAAAGTGTTTCGCCAAATCTTTTGACAACCGTTTTATTAATTGAACTGGGAATCTTTTGGATGGAAAAAGTACTTCGTGTGGCCTGGGCTTACTGGGTTATACGAGGTCAACATGAAAACATCGGCTCCGAAGAGCGCCGTTTTGGGGGAAATTTGACAAGGGCTGATAAAAAACATCCAATAAAAACGTAAACAGAATTGTAGGTTTGTGAATATGTATTGATCAAATAAAGACAAGAGAATAGCGTCGATGACCGAAGATTGGGCTACAAGGTCAGGTCAGGGTCAGAACGTAGCTGTCTTCCATGTTACGAATGCCTAGCCTAGCTACATCAATAAAAAAAAATCGAAAAATATATATCATAGAGCGCAATATCCTCTATGGGTGTATTAAGCTTCCGGTCTATACTAGGTCAGCCCGCGGAGCTATGACCAGAAGTATGTGCCGGTTATTCCCTTCAGTACCGGCTGAAATGACGAATTGTCGAAGGATGTCACTATTGGGGTTGAAAAACAACATTTGCACGATATTCATTTAACATCTATATCAATGTTCCCAACTTTTATAGGTCATCCCAGGTCAGTAACTCTGGTGACCTCGCGGGACCCAAGTTGTTCTGTTTGCGGTAAGATAATTCATAACGTAGTGTTAGTGTTTAATTCGAATTCGCTCGTCTTTGCTCCACTGATTTCCAAATCCTAGAGCATAGGGCATCTCGATAGGAAACAGAAGCGGACGTGCCGACCGGCGTGCCTTTAGCGAAGACGTCTGGAGCTACAGTATGGGTGTTGAAGCCCGTGAATATGGCACAATATGATAATGCTTCCACTTGCACAGTGTATTGACAGACTCCGTGTTCATTGCATGGGAATTGAACATGCTCTGCACTTTCTAATGCACTTTCGTTGCACCGTGGTTAAAGAACTAAAAATCACGCGTCATTGTCTAGGCGAAGCTTCACCAGCACCGCTATCCGCCTGTATTAAGCCAATGGCACACGTCACTGTGCGGGTGCACCATTTCATGCACATAATGATTGCCATTCAAGGCATTTCACAAGAACGGCCCCGCGTTGAGCAATGGAACCCAACTTAAAAGTGGTCTGCCATGAGTTCAGTACAGTACAGTACAGCCGGACACGTTGACAAAAGTAAGGTGTCTTTTTTCGAGTTAGACATTTTAAGTATTTTCCAAGTCCTGCAATTCAAAGCATATCAGCTGAAAACCACTAGTAGAGATACAAGGAGTATGTATGAGCATTGGTGTAGAGCTAGCCGATGCCCCCCCCCACAACAAAAGTTCTAATTTGTCCCCTTGAACTTTGGGAATTCTTCTTCCAGTTTTTAATGTAAAGTTAGATTATCTTCCATTTTCTGATATGAACATTCCTGAAGCTGTTTTCCTCTATTCGTTGCTGAAGGTTGCCTGCTGAACATATTTATAATGCAATTGGTATGATTTGCAAGCCAATAGTTAAAGCCATGCTTCACAGGCAGTGTACTACGTTGAACAGGGCCCCGAATCGCACAAGGTTTCAAGCACACGTGAGGTGCGGTTGGTACAAACACGATTGTTGGCATGCTACCTATCAGTGTTGATCACTGTTCCATGCTTGCATGCGAGCAGGATTGGTGCTTCATCTTGACATTTCCACGTGTGTGCAATGTGTGCAATCATGTGCTTTTTTGTCATCGGTATTTGTAACTTCAGATACACCGACTCACATTGTGAAGTAATCGTGGCAGGTGTGGAGGTTTACACAAACTATTGATGGGGCTGTATGCATTTTTATGCCATTCGCTCCAGTCAACACCCAACGGTTTACGTTTCAGCTCCATGAAAGAGTTTTTGTAGATTTGTGCAGGCCCAGCTGGGAACAGGAGAGCCCCATTAGAGCTTGAGACGCCTCTTGAAGCTGGAGAAGCAATTGAAACTGAAAGGGTCATGTGGCGCTGGAGGGGCCCTTGAGGCTGTTGGGACAGTTTGGAATGAAACTGAAGGGGATCTTGAAGCAGGAGGCATCCTTGAAACTGGAGGGATCCTCTCATGTTTATGGTCCCATGGAGTTCACTTATCTCTGCAATAGTTGGATGGCTTCTGGAAAGAGAGGGAAGAGTGGCTGGAGCTCGTAGGTCCTGGGGGAAATAGCTAGACAGCTGGAGGAGATGCCCTGGGAGATGGAGTGCCTCTGAGAATTCGGAGAACTTGAGAGGCCCTTGAGAGCTGGGGGAGTCCCGAGAGTAGATGACCACCTGAGAAGCAGGAGTGATTCCTGGGAGCTGGCGCGGGTCCCTTAAGCTGAAGGAGTTCTTGAGAAAGTTGGAAGATCCCTCGAAGTTGGAGATGCCGCTTCAAACTGGAAAAAACCTGCTGAAGCTATGGGGGCCTCATAAAGGTGGGTGCTTTTTAAAGTCGGGCGGCCACTTTTGGCTGCATCGGACCGCTTGTAGTTCACTGGCAATTGGAGGCGTTAGAGGGCTCCTGGAAGGTCGAGTAGCTCTGGAACTTAAGAGGCCCTGGAAAATGCAGAGCCTTTGAGAGTTTGAAGGAAAAAAACTAGAAAACCTTGTAGAAATCGGAATAAGACCAGTTGTTGCGCTACAGGGCCTCTTCTGACGGCGCCAAGGACCCCTTCTAGACTGACAAGAATGGGTATCATTTTTGTATATTTTCGGAATGGCACATGCTTCTTCAATCTCCAATGCAAAATAATTTCCCCAAATGCTAGTTTGTGCCCACCTAAAGTTGAGTAGGGAAGCTCAAAAGAGGAATCTCCATTGAACAGATCGTTCCTGGTGTGGCGCAAACAAGATGTTCTAATATACTACTACTCTGTCAAGCTATGTATGATTCACCTCGCCTGGTGCACCTCGATCGGAGTCTAACAATGTCTTGTGATCCCAATCAAAGACTTAAAAGCCAAATAGTACCCCAATACAGGCCTAGCAGCAGAACAGGTGCTGTGGGTTGGCACGCCTTCAACGATATGGAACGCTCAACATTGATCCAGGGGCTCAGCTTCAGTTTGAGAGCACCGTCATAGCAGTCTAGAGCCGCCGACATCAGCCGAAGGGCCCGACAGTCATTCGACATCAGAATGGGGACGCAATGATAAATGATAAGGACGGAGCACAATTCGGATTGCAGTTAAAACTCTTCAGCAGAGGAAGGATTTTCTTGGAGCAGTCACCCGCTAAAATTCTTAATTAACAAACGTCACCAAAATCCCTTTCTTTCCATGATCACAAAAAGAGGCATCGCCTTCTAAATGGTGGAATCTAACAGGGAAAGCTCTTTCTGCCCTGCAAAACCAGTGGCTTTGCTCCTGTGGCTTGCACAGTGCTGCACAAGATGGGTGTGCACCGCACGGCATGCCCTCCCCTCTATGTTTTTCCGAAATCTTTCTTCAAATGATCTATAGAAACAGCCGGTTTACATGGTTTCTTCTGGTGTTGCATCAGATCTTACTTCCGTGGTCAAATTTCTCACCTCTAGTAGTTTTGATTCAAGTGTACATCGATCATGTATAGATTACAATTCGGTCCGCTGTGTGGGCAGAAGCTGCCATGAAACCTACTGTAACATGGTAGTAGCTGAATGAGGGGGGTGGGGGCATAGGCGCCAATCACGGGATATGCCCCATTACTTTAGCATTACTGGGATAAAAGGACAGGAGTCTGGTTGGCTTGAACGGTGGCTCCACAATCACCAGTTGGCGTGGGCAATCACCAATCGGAAAAAAATATGTTCCGAAATGTTTTAATCCGTTGAATTGCCTAAATCTCTAGATTGTTCCCTCTATGCCCTATGCCTCAGCATAAGTAGCATTCAGGTTATCGACTATATACAATATACACCCGGCATTCTACATTTGAGGATCGGCCGATCTTGTCTACCTTGTCGTCGCTCCAGAGTCAGGAGATTGGTCACACGGCCAGCCCAACAGAAGACGGCCGGCACAGCATTGGCCAGCTGCCTTGCTGGAACGCCGGCTGGCAGCACACTGGCAGCTCTACCAGTGCAAACGACATATTGTTTCATGTTGGTACCCGATATCTCCCACGAAAAGACCCGGGACAAATATTGGTGAGCATGGCTGTTAATTTGTGAAATTGATTGGGGGTGGGGGTGCAATTGATGTTTTAAATGGAATTTTTATCCGGAGGGGCACCATCAGCTGAACAAAAACTCATTGAGCGGGGGTGGGGTGGGGGCGTGCACTTGAGTGTTCTGGAAGGGTGCCCCCACAGGTTCAATGGCTAAATTTCGGCCTGATTTGTGGGCAAGTCAATGACTGGAGGGTCCAAGTTAATGATTGGGGGGGGGTCAGTTTCTACCCTAAGAGCATGCAAAGTTCACTTCACTGGACACTGGTAAGGGGATAGTAGGAGTTTGGTCGCATTCCGTTCATGTCTTTTACACAGGTGCAGCGTGTCATGTCGAAAATATTCGGATGTACCCCCGAATCCTACATATATCCTACCTCGGATGTACCTCAGAAGGATGTACCTCCACGCACCCTCTGTATCAGGACCAATGCCAAGATACCCAACCAGCACCTGCATACCATATGGGTAACACATGCATACCTGCCCCAGAAGGATGATATATGGATATAGAATGATGGACCAAAAGTATCTTCGTTTGAAGTAGATCACCTTCATGTAATCTGAATTGATATAAATGTCATGCTGGATGTGGAATGGGCGCATTTATCTCCTACGGCGAACTAATGAAGACAAGCACTAAACATTGGGGTTCGTCGTTGCCGCATCCACTCGACGTCCTAGTTGGGGTGATTGGATTCACCTGAGCGGTCCACCCGTGCTGTGGGGTACGTACGTGCAGCATGGGAATACATTTTCAACACCATCCAGCAGATAATATACTTGCTGCCCATGGACGAGCAGACAGGAGCAGTACGTTTCCAAAACATTTTGGTAGCTCAGGCAGCAATAATGTTATCCAAAACTGCATTTGACCTAGTGCACTCAATAGGCTTAATAGCTTAGGACAGACGTGATCGGCGGTTAAGGCCCCCATCTGGCATGGCTGATGATCCTGGGTGGGTCGGGGTTCCAGGTACCTCCTGGTTTGCTAGCCTGCTAATGTTAAGTTGTTATTTTCCCTATCCAATCTGAAGCTTTCCGGACCCGGACCCCTGGTTTGTGGAGAGCTGTCCAGCCTTGTCCTCACGTTACAAGATGCTCTACCTCGTCGTCTACCTCGAGAGATGTTCGTAAAGTACAAATGCCAAGTTCTTGCATCAAATGGTAATTCGTTCTCAGTTCGAGTGCCACCAATACCATAGGCGTAGGAACATGGGGGAGGGGGCAGGGGGCCATGGCCCACCAACTTTTCAAAGTGTGTGTGTGTGTGGGGGGGGGGCAACAATGGTAGCTGGCCCTCCCACTTTTGAGACATTTCAATTTACTAAAAAGCAGCATGCACACATTTGAATATATGAAAAACTTCCTGCAATCCATAACTAAGTAAAAGTTGCACATATCACATGGTAGCACTTCATTTTTGAAGTCATACACACTTGGACATGACCTTACAACAACGCAACTAATTCAGGAGTTGATGTAATGCAACAGATGTATGGATATTCACACCTTATATTATGTTATGAAAAGACTATAAAGCAGATAATGTGCCAGCCAGTACCAAAATACATTCATCCTAGAGTTTCACTATGGTTATTTTACAGTTAACATATTTAACATCGATTTCATTAATATTGCCTACAGTACAAAATTATAAAGGCTGAAGGCAGTAACGTAACACAATCAAGGTAAGACGTACAATTTGCAAGTGCAAGTAAGTTCCTTGCCTTGATATTACATAGCCATGTATTATATATGGCCTTGCTCCTAGCTGCCATACACTTCAACATTTACATGCATTTTGATTATTGAAGCATAAAATTACTGCCACGATGCATACATTGCATGACTGTAGTATGAAATAGAACGTAAAAATTTCCACATTTCGATGGATTTTCACAGTTTGGCACAGCACACAGATATCCAAACTTTACAGTGAAATGCCTGGGTATTATCGGTGCTGGTATCCAACGTAACAAAATACTTATTTCCATCATTTATTATGGTAGCATAGATACAATAATGAAGTCCACAACCTATTGTATCAACTTCAAGTGCAAGAACGCCTGTCAGAATCTCAGAATTCTCGAGAGGATCAGGCGCTCGTGGTGCGACCTGACAAGGTCACACGCGGAGTGATATGAAAAGTGATGATGTGACGAGTAACGAGCGATGCTTGTCATGTGACCTGAGAAGGCACATGACAAGCATGACAACTGACCCGAGTGGATCTTCAGCTGGGTAACTGTGTAGTGGCATTGACAGCACGTTAAACATTTAATTCAAATTATGTCGTTAAACATAAATGGTTCGGTAAGATGGTGGTGCCATGGCATATGTAACAATATCTGCTTAGCAAAGACACTGATCCCAGAATATATTCAAGGAAGACATTTTGATTAAAAGTACAAAACACCGAATTACAACGGAGACTACTATCAAGGCTTTTCATCGTCTAGTGATGTGTACGTCCAGGCTGAGATTTAAGAACCCCGAAGATAATGAGATGAGTTTAGGCCAATTGCAGGGTGTATATTTCTGAACAATACTCGTGGTGCCAGCAGTTAAATGGACACAGGAAAGTTGATTTTGTGCGATGTACTCCATAGACGTCATGGTTAAGCTATACAATCATTGGAGTATGCGCAGTGGCGTACCGAAGGGAGGGGGCATTGGAGCAGTCCCCCTCCCATGAGAGGGCGTGGGCCCCCAATAATCGCGCCTGGGTTTGGAAAAATAGCGCCAGGCTCCTTAAAAATCATGCTGGTGTCCCCAACAATCGCACCGGGGCCCATCAAAAATCACTTTGGAGCCAAAAAGTCACGCAAGGGTCCCTGAAAATGAGGCAGGGGCATCCAAAAATCCCACCAAGGCCACTGAAAATCATATTGAAGGCCTCAAAAATTATCCCAGGACCCTAAAAATGACGCTGATGGCTCCAAATTATGGGACCAGCCCATGAAAATACTGTTGGGCCTCCAAAAAGTCGCGCCGCCGGGACCCCAAGAGGCCGCGCCAGTGCCCCATGAAATCACGCTGAGGCCTTAAAAGATCGGACCGGGCCACTGTAAATCAGGCTGGGGCCCAAAAGGTTTATCCGGGGTCCCAGAAAATGACGCTGGGCCCGAAAAGACTGGCCTCTGGGAGCTCAAAAGTACGCGCCTGGGCCCAGAAAATCACGCTGGGGGCCGAACAAAGTTGTGCCGTGGTTCTTGAGAATCACAACGAGGACTCAAAACGTTGAGCCGGGGCCACTGAAAATCACGCTGAGCCTGAAAGTACCAAAACGTCGCCTCCGGGCTCCTGAAAATCACGCTAGGGGCTTGACAGGTCGCACCGAGGCCCCAAAAGTCTCATCGGGAACACCCAATAAATGAAGCCGGGGCAACGAAAAAAAGGACATGGAAAATCACCCTGGGCTCCTAGCAGTCGATCCAAAAGAAGCCAGAGCGTGTACCCAAAAATGTCGCGCCGCTGCCCTTGGAAATCACATTAGGGGCACAAAAGTCCCGCCGGAGCCCCACAAGTCATAGCTGGCTTCCCAAAATAAATACCTACCCGGAATGTTACTCTACGGCTACAAAAATTTCGTTAAAGACCCCCAAAACGCGTCCGGCCTCGGAAAAGAAGCGCCTTAGAGCACCGAAAAAATGCACCGGGAGACCGAAGAATCGTACCGGACCAAAAAAAAATCGTGCAAGAGGCTTACAAAAAAGCAAGTCGACCACAAAAGATAAAAAAAGGACTCCATCGAGTCGACCCGAGCACCGGAAAATTCAGAATAGGCCCCGAAAGAAAGTAAGGGTTAAGGGTGCCATCGGCTGAAAGGAGCCGTTGAGCAGCCGCAGTGGCATACCAAAGAGGCAAA
Organism: Ashinkailepas kermadecensis; assembly: GCA_034440615.1. Taxonomy (NCBI): domain Eukaryota; kingdom Metazoa; phylum Arthropoda; class Thecostraca; family Neolepadidae; genus Ashinkailepas; species Ashinkailepas kermadecensis. Next base: position 594,945 of record JAOTOM010005058.1, read on the forward strand.
TGCGCCCCATCCATCCTGAAGAGGTGGACTTCCAAGAACCCAATAATCGCGCCGGAGTCCCAAAAAATGGTTCTGGGGCCCCATAAATTATCGTCGTGGTCCCCAGAATCAGGGGATATAAATAAATACAACGGGCACCAAAAAAACTTGCACCGAACCCGACAATTTGCTCCGGGAACGTCAAATTCGCACTGGGGCCCAGATAAGTACAACGCGCTCCGAGAACTAGCGCCACGCCCACTGGCGGATCTAGCCCACCGGTTTGGGGAGGAGGGGGCCAACTTTCAGTTTACGGCGTCAGCCTCCCCCTCCCCCTCCCGGGGGGATGGGGAGGGGGAGGCTGACCAAACAATTATAACAAAATACCTTTAAAATTGGATATTATTTCACCCGGAATGCTATTTTTAAACCTCAGCAAAGGTTACTGCATTTTAATTCAGTTTACTTTTGTTGGTTGGGGGGGGGGGCAAAAGACACTATGACCCCCTCTTTGAGGCGCTTGGGGGGGCCATGGCCGGAATGCCCCCCTGGATCCGCCAGTGGCCACGCCCCCTCCCCCCCCTCCCCTCCCCCCCTCCACGACACCAAAAAAAATATCGCTCTTTGGACCCAAAACTCCTGTCAGTAGTCCAATAAATCCTGGTCGGGGCATCAAAAATTCCCCTCGGGGATCCCAAAAATTGGCGTCGACGGTCCCAGCTAAGCACAGCGTGGCCCCCAAATCGCACCGAAACCCGACAAAGGTCAAGCCAGAGCCATTCAAAATAGTGATTCCGAAATCGCAATGTAACCGAAATAGAGAAATCGAAAAATAAATGTGCGAGCCAGGAAAATCGCTCCTTAGCTCCTTAGCTCAAACGGCACCTAAAAACGTGCCAGAGCTCGAAAAATCCCCGCGCGACATAACAAATTGTCGCCGGGGGCCAGAAAAAATCAGGCCGTGGCTCGGACTTTACATAATTCAGAAGTCAACAAAAATTGCGTCGAGCCCGGAAAACTGGCGTCGGATCCCCCCGGGACCACGCGCCTTGGCCCGAAAAGTCGCGACGGGACCCAGATAAATTATACCGGAGCCCCAAATGTCGTGCTGGGGTCCCACAAATGTGAGCGAGGAACCCCAAATAAACACACTGGATCCTGAGAGCACAACTGAAGGACGAAAATGCACGTGGCCCTTCAAAGCGTACCGACTCTGGCAAAAAGCGGCAGGGCCTTCAAAACCATACACATTTGTTTGTTTAAAAAAGCATACAAGAACACCATACAATTATGTCAGCTTGCAAATCTTGGTCTGCCACACACAGGATCAAATAATTTGCAACCAGCCATCATCCGTCTTTTCATCCCTACCAGCATCAATCATGAGACTTCTTTTGTCATGGGCCAGCAAGTAAGCTACGTTCTTGCATATTCTTTCTCCTCAACAACATCGGTGGCATTTACAACGGGGGACATCTTAGAGACGTATATCATGGAAACTAGAGCACACCACATACTTATTATTGAGGCTGTAATGAGCTTGCACCCCCCCCCCCCTATGCACATAGCAGAAGTTGAAGAAATATTGTTTGAACAGTAATAGGTACTAATGGCTTCACTTGCACCAGGAAGATATACCTATTATTACAAAAGAAACCATCAGTTGTGAAGAGAGTTCCAAGTTCAGAGTGAAGTGTGAATTTGAAAGTACTTATACTGCGATGATAGTTCTTTTTCAGCACAACATGTTGCTGTTAACCATAGGCGCGTCCAGGGAGCCTGCCCCTCCCCTTGGCGGTGAATGCTGTGTGTTCACTATTAAAATTATCGGGTTCTCTATCCAAAAGTGCTCAGCCATGGCACTTTGCGAAATCCCTGGATGTGCCCCTGCTGTTGACCCTGGCCCACCCACTTTTTCAGACGTTCCTACGCCTATGACCAATATGAATATAGAGTGCGACGTTCAAGGAAGGCGAAGACATATTTACAATCTGTGCAGAATTCCGCCCATGAATTCTGACAGAATTTCCATTGTCTACGACATTTCTCATCTCCTTGAATATCTACCGAAACCTATGTAGCTGTCACACGAATTGATTGATTGTAAACAAGCTTGTGGCCTGCACGTCAAATGGATCCGTCATTTTATATCTACCTATTGGGTAAATATAAAATGACAATTTCAGCCGTCGAAATCACCAATAAGCCAGTGCGTGTTGACTGGCAGCACTGCTGGCGCCCAGTCTCGCGCGGCCCGCTCCGGGCGCGCCGCGTCACCATTAGCGACACTGATCGGCTCGTTTTGGCCGGGCGCGGGCGTGCAATTATCCTCGTCTCGTTTGCGCTAACGAAGCGGCTATTGGCGCCGGCAGTGGGCTGATTGTTGGTGTCGCCGTGCACGGAGCGCTGCTGGACGAGATCAGCCGACGAGGCGCAGGCCTGAGTGGTGCCCCACCCGGCCGGCCGCCGTCGGCAGTGGCCTGAGTGGTGCCCCACCCGGCCGGCCTCCGTCGGCAGTGGCCTGAGTGGTGCCCCACCCGGCCGGCCGCCGTCGGCAGTGGCCTGAGTGGTGCCCCACCCGGCAGGCCGCCGTCGGCAGTGGCCTGAGTGGTGCCCCACCCGGCCGGCCGCTGTCGGCAGTGGCCTGAGTGGTGCCCCACCCGGCCGGCCGCCGTCGGCAGTGGTCTGAGTGGTGCCCCACCCGGCCGGCCGCCGTCGGCAGTGGTCTGAGTGGTGCCCCACACGGCCGGCCGCCGTCGGCAGTGGCTTGAGTGGTGCCCCACCCGGCCGGCCGCCGTCGGCAGTGGTCTGAGTGGTGCCCCGCCCGGCCGGCCCAGTAGCCCAGACTAGTTACGAGTCTTTTCGGTGGTGGCACCGGAACGTGCGCCACCACTGCACGATGTGTAGCAGACTGTACCGAAATCAAAAGGCAACGATATGTGAGGTGGTTTGTCGTGCTTGCCTCGAACAACTGCTGGCGAAATCATCATTGCATAAGTCACGCCAACAACAACGAGATGGTCCAATGGCGGCACACAGGACGTGGTCCAGTAGTGTCATGCATAGAACCTGCAAACATCGATTTGGTCTCGAAAATCGAAAGTTTGGTTTTCAAAACTATCCAAGAAATAAACAGTAAAACCATTTTCGGCTTTATTCATCGAGGACTTTCCAATTAATGGTGCACCGATCGTTTTCGTGCAACGCTCAGTTTCGAAGTTAGTCTTTAATGACCCCCCCCCCCCTACCTCATGAGACGGGGTTTGGGGATCTGACCGGAGATGACGGCAATGGTTGCCTAAAATGTCGAATAGATATTAATTATGGTCATGTCATTGACAAGTTTGCTCATTTTGTCGACATTTTGAGTGTGAGGGTGAAAATGTCGACAGTACCTTTAATTCAATATTTTTATTTTGCATGTCGATATTTGAATGTGATGTACTAAAACAAAACAACGACATAACATGCTAATTATCCACTCATCGTCTTTCATTCCCCGTTTACCAACATCAAATATTTTCATTCATTTGGTTTATACATCAATTTGAATGCATCAATGCGTTTTTGTCAAGTATGGGCAAACATAACTTCACTCACGCCTGATCTAGCATGACCCGATATTTTTGCTTTGGCAATAGCGTATAATTGATCAAATGACAGCTATTGAAAATGTCATGGAGAAATCTCAACTCGTTTTCGTCTTATCACGAATATTCGGCCGGGAGACAGATTTAACCCCCCTTACCCGGTCAATGTCGGGTTAAGAGCATACATGTCTGCACTGTACGCGCACCAGCTGGAAGTGCTGTGAAACTACGGCAGCACAGATGATATCGTCCTCCCCTTTGTATTCGTCGACAGCGGTTGCGCACGTCAATGCTTTGACAAATGCTAGTCCAAACAATCCGGCATAACAGGCAGTCAAAAGTGGTGCCCTGGCAAGGTCTGGGTGCGAGCGTTCGCTGCTCAAACGATACCTTGGGCGACGTTCCTGGACGTCCGTCGACATTCGTTCCCTCCCCTCCACCATTGTCGACGCGCTGTGCGGAGCCGATTTTCCGGTCAATTTATGCGCCAATTAGTCGTGACGCGGCGCCGTAGGCGGCGGGGGGCACGATTTGATTGAGACACTCGTCGCGCGGCAGTTGATTCCAATTGTGACAGCTAACCCGTCATTACCACGTCAATAGGAGGTAAACTAGTTCTCGAGCGCCCCCGGCCGCGCGCGCAGCCGCACGCTGCGAGGGCACCGCCAGGCACGGCGATTTGGCGCACGCTGGTGTGGAAACTGAAGATTCTCGGTCGCTGGCTGAACGCTGTTTGATGGGAGTTTGCATTGTTTTTGAGTGGGCCGCAAAGCAAGTGGCTATTCTCGGCGGAATTCCTCGGCGTCAATACGTTGGAATGAGTGTCCACTTGCGTTGAGTTTATCGGAACAGGTGGTGGTACGGTGGTACCAGGCTGGAGCATGAAGAATGCTGGCTTGCCAGCGGTACATTGGGATGTTAGTCGCTGGAGAAGCGGGAGAATGGTGTTGTGAATTGACTGTAACCAATCAAAGAGGGCGGATTCTCATACATAGAATGGCCGAACGTTTTTATATATTTACCATCTGGGACCTTGTCTACTTGACTTTGGGTAGTTTAAATATTTTTGGTAGTTGGCTCATTTTACAATTTGTTCAGAATGATTAATTTCTTAGTAAATATTGGCTCTGATTAGTCAGGTTGAACTGTTTGAGTGCATGTTGTTGTATGAACTTGCCGCAGCTTCCTTGTAACGGTCTGTACGTTCGGGGCGCTGTTCGTGCAACGTAGAATGCGTGCGGGCTTTTCGGAAACTGATTGCGAAGGTGGAACCTGGACCATTGATACCAACACAGAGGAAGGGAGTATTGCTATATAGGCATGGCTTCATTGGAAATATTGAACCCATGTTATCTTTATTTAATACCGGCTCTTCGACCACGGGGGTATATAAGCCGAAAAGAGCCTCATCAAAATCAACCTGCAGTATGTGAATGGTGTTCGGTGTTATGAATGGAAATGGGTTCTGTACACTCCGTGTAACTATCCCGGAGCTGAAAGCTGCAAATTCGATCAATCTTATCTCCTCGAAAATTGTAGGCCGTCACATGTGTCTCTTTTCGTCCAATAATTACATAACAAGCCGTGCTGTTCGTCCTAAACTTGCTTTGGTCGGAATGAAAACCAATATTTAATCAGAGTGTCTTCCATTTCATTTCACTGTTAGGCTGCTCCCTTCAGGATCACATTTCATCTGGCGTAGTTTCTCTAAAAGTGTGGCATGTCTATTTACGGAAATATTTGGGACGTCTCCTATGTTGCTCGCTATGTTGCATCCTGAGAGAAGCTTAATGCTGACACAGCAGAAGCTGGTGCTTCACCGTTTGCCCGACACAGGTGCCACCTTTTCCGTTGAGGTCGGTCGTTGGCCACGAAGTAGACGGAGCTTTTGGGATCCGACCTGAGTGACCTAAGACCATGTTGCCTTACCGTCTTGTGCCGCTGCTGAGATAGATATTGTTGTAATGTGTGGAACTTGCAAATGGATGCCTAAGTTAATTGTGTCGTACAAAAACAAGTAGGCTGAGGTAATGCAATTGTAAAGTCACGAAGACGACATGCGCGGCAATGATCCATAACTAATGTGTCATCTTAATATGGCGTAATACGGCATTTCTACCAGGATCATTCTGATACACGATATCTGGGTAGGCATATTTAGAATCATTGAAGTTTATCCTAGGTTAATTGTATTATTATTCTCCTTTGGTAGTTTCATTTGTTGTATAACTGACTGCAATGTATTATTACCACACATGCAGCATTATTAAGCTGACTGATAAACCTCCTGTACAGATTATAACTGGAAGATTAATATTCTAGTCTAGCAAGGAATCACGACTGCTGACAACTTGGCCATATATAATACGAAGTGAAATACACCATCTAAGTTTTGATAAGGATCTGAGTCAAGCCACCTGGCTAACTATTATGGCTCAAAGGTTTGGAACTTTGGTCTAAGTGCATTTCATGAGCAAGAACAGTTTTTTTTAATGAGTTTGCAGCTGATTTAAGTTAATTGGCACCACCAGATGACAGATCACTTAAGCTCTTGCTGATTTGCTGCAAAGATTGGAAGCTAGTGGGTTGGGGCCTGGTGGGTGCTTGGTACTTTGCTAAGATTAGTTACATCAACCATTGCACAGCGGATAGGTGAAATCTGTGTTGTGTCTTATGTACATTGTATTAAGCCTTTTATCCCTCCAGTGCTCTAAATACCATTTGAACAATGTTTTCTAGCATATGGAAAGCATGGCATAGCTAAATGTCAATGTCACAATGACATTGAGATAGGTTGGTGCCAAATTCATGCTCTGGCACTTACGAATCAAGTGATATAAATTGTATTCTTGTGCAGCCCTCAACTCGTCCCTGAATGTTAAACCGTTGGGTAGTCACTCGTATATCGCAAGACGTGAACGACCATGAGGTACAAACCTTTGAAAACAAATTCATCATCTCGTGACTTGATCTTGACGACGGAATTTTCAAGAACAATGATGAGTTGATTAAAACTGAGGCATTACCGATTGAGAACAAAACAGCTTTCCGCCATTTCTCCCAATGTGAAACCGATAAATAGGAGGCTGTTTAGAAACTCATCGTAAACGAGTATTAGTTGATTCGGTGGTTACTGGAAGACGTTCTTGGACATACCTGATTGTTTCAGATAATTATGACAGCGGTGTGTACTGTTCGACAGTTGAAGATGGAAACCAGGATGACCCTACTTCAGAATCGACATACACAGACGGACAGCAGTCAAAGCGGCCGCGCAGGTCAGTCAGAACACGTCAGGTCAGGGTCGATCCGAGAATCCTCCTCATCAAACTTCCCTGAACAAGTATAGGACCGCGTTTCAGATAAAGCCCCTAAAGTACGTACCACCGCACCTTAAAGTGCAGCTGTGGATGAAGTAAAATATTTAGGATGAAGCAACTTCGTACATTTTCAGGATATTTCACGTTGGGATGAATTGAATCTTCCGTTGCGGGCCAGAGCATTCTCCAGCCGTCAATCCATCGACACCCAACACTTCCATCCTTCAGGTGTTGATACAAATGGTCCTATGTATCATCCCAGGTGCCGAACACGCCAGTGGCATTATTAGACATAGCAGTCCGACATGTTTGAAGTTCTAGCTCTGGTATTCTGTTTATCCGAATAAGGAGGGTGTATTGTCGCAAACGGAAATGGCATATGCAGGCAGTAATGTCCTGAATATGAACGTAGGCGCCTATCAAAACCATTCCATGATCCCTAATACGAGGAAGAGATTTCTCGCATTACTAGTGTTGACTATGCTAGCAACTGCCCACATCCTAGCCATGATGATCCTTGAGGATCTACAGCTACCCGCCCATCACACCTTGAGCGGTCGCTCCGTAAAATGTATTCTATAATGTAAGCCAGAAGCTGTTTCATGCCTTGAAACAACGGCATACGTTAGCTTGCATCACAGCACAGACCCGTTGGTTTATCGCCGGTTTTGAGGCGGAGTTTAGCCATAGTGCGCTCTGGAAAAGTATGTGATCGTTCCGTTTTGCTTTTCTCTGGCAGGCGCAGAACTGCCTTCAGTCACGGCCAGCTTGCCTTCCTGGAGCGCAGGTTTCGCGTGCAAAAGTACCTCTCAGTAGCAGATCGCGGCGAGGTCGCTGAAACGCTGAGCCTTACCGAAACACAGGTTAAGACCTGGTACCAGAACAGACGGTGAGTTGCAGACCCAGTACAGAACAGGTAGTTAGTCACAGACCCAGCACCACAACAGATGGTTTGTCACAGAGCCAGTATCAAAACAGGTGATCAGTCACAGATCCAGCTCCAGAATAGGTAGTCTGTCACAGACCCAGCATACAAACAGGTGATCCGTGACAGATCCAGCTCCAGAATAGATAATATGTCACAGACCCAGCATAAAAAACAGGTGATCAGTGACAGAACCAGCTCCAGAATAGATAGTCTGTCACATACCCAGTATCAATGCGGGTTATCAGTCACATATCTAGCCCTAGAATAGATGAAGTACACAAACTCAGACTCAGAACATGTGATGTGTTATAGCATGGGCGTAAGAGCGGCCCAAACTTGGAGGGGAGGTGGGGGGGGGGGTCAAGGTGATTTTTGGGCCAATTCTTCCCAGACAACGTCACTAATTTATGATTAAGATGGAATAAACTGTATGGGGCATTGTCAACCAGAGAACCCCCTCCATGCGTTTTATGATTCTTCATTATTCAACTACCACTAGATGATTTGTATATTACGTTCAACTATTTGATATTATAATGATATACACGAAATAATACGAGAGTTCGGATTAGGATACGAGATCAGACTGGTGCTCTTCACTAGCCAGGGCGAAGTTCGTCACTATCTACCATCGCGTAAAGTATTTCACACCCTATCTGGCACATTTAAAGGGATTATAAATAGCCTTGATAAGAATGTCATCAATCAGGTTAGGACAATGTGATCACATTTTCTGAGAGGCTGTTCTTTCCTGCCCAGGTTGTTCTTTCTGCAACAACATAACCCTATTTTAGCTCATCTGTGGTAATTTGGCTGTCATATCATTTCCATCACTCGTGGCGCTGCAAAGCTTGTTTTGTCGGATACATGTCATCAAGGCTATTGTCGATTCAGGTCAGTTCAATCTAAGTTACCAAGCGAATCAGCTATGAAAATGGCCAGCAGTGCATTACAACCTCCCTACAAGTGACCTTTCACTTCAATCTGGTATGCCATGATGTCAGCCAAACCGTTGTGTTGTTCCATTCGTAATATGACGTAATTGACTGTTTTGCCAAAAGACTTCAGGATCTCCCGGGACCGCGGTGTGTGTGGCCGAGTGATGAAATGACCTGACCCGTCCTCAGGTGGAAGCGATGTCGGAGTCATAGGTTCGGATCCACGCATCTCCGCACTATTTACCGTAGCGCGCACCACAAGAGGGACTTCATAACGGCATTGCCTTGGTGGTACTATGAGAAGCAATCCTCTAATAAGCAATAACTAATAAGCAATCTTTGTAAGCTTTCGACCGGGAAAGGAGCAAAATGTACTTTGAAAAAAAAATGCGGTGTTGAAATCATTTATGGGCTGCATAGGCTCTAATGTCATTATCACATGATCACATGCATTATAATTTTGGGTCATTTCACCTAACATGAAAAGACAGTTATGCGCAATAAAAACGACATCCTAAGACGTATTTACAGCTGATGGAGAATTCTGTGGAAACCGACTTACCGCATACACCTAGTCAACAAAATAAATGGTGGGACCACACTGCTTGGGCAATAGCCTTGATGACATATTCATGAAAAAATAAGCTTGTCTTCATCTAGTACTGCAGGATGAAGACAAATGTGCAACGCTATCAGGATTAGGTGTTAAGCGTATCGCATCGCAAGGTAGAAGCATCATAATACTATACCACCTAATGTCCCATCTGCGCGTACCATTATCAGTCTGGGAGTGCCAAGTAAGTGCAGGGCAAGCAGAAGTGAAGTATAGAGTCAGACAAATGACGATATGCGCAGAAAGCAATCGGTTTACACGCAAAGTAACACTGGCCATACATTCACTGCAGGACAAAGTGGAAGCGTCAAAACCAGCTGCGTCTGGAGCAGTTGCACCATCACACGTCGGTGACGTCGGTGGGCGACAAATCAGCCGGCAGCTATCACAGCCTCCTGCTGGACATCCACTCGGCGGCTGCAGCGGCGGCGGCGGCCGCTCAGGGCTGCCTGATGCCACCCTCTTCGGTCATGTTCCCCGCCCTCCAGTTCATGCCAGCCAGCTCCAGCCACTCGCAGTGACTGCCGGCGCTGGCCGCTATTGTCACTGATGTCGTCACTGCTGTCGGCGCTGCACACTGCACAGCCACTCGGAGCGACTGCCGGCGCTGGCCACTGTCGTCACTGCTGTCATCATCGCTGTCGGCGCTGCACACCGCACAGTCACTCGCAGTGACTGCCGGCGCTGGTCGCTATCGTAACTGCTGTCGGCGCTGCACACTGTACAGCCACTCGCAGTGACTGCCGGCGTTGGACGCTGTTGTCACCGCCGTCGTCACTGCTGTCGTCACTGTTGTCGGCGCTGCTGTCGGCGCTGCACACCGCACAGTCACTCGCAGTGACTGCCGGCGCTGGTCGCTGCTGTCGCTGCTGTTATCACTGTTATCGGCGCTGGTGTCGGCGCTGCGCAGTCGAACACACGCGTGTGGATCTTAGCCTGGCTCCAATGCAGTGTGTCCGGCTGCATTCCTTGCAGCCGGAAGAGGTGGAAGCCGGAAGAGGCCAACGAAGAGGTGGCACCTCTTCGTTGTGCCACCATCTTCAGCTTCTTCATCACCTTCTCGTTGACCTACTTGATCTCATGACAGGCTTCTCTGAGCCTTAACACACCTAAGAAATGATGAGTGTACACAGAAAATCTTAGAACATTTCCGGCAGAGAAGCAGCCGGTAAGGGGTTTAAAAACAAGCTGGAATGCATCAATCATTTTAGGGGAGAACGGTGACAGAAAGAGAGGCACACGAAGATCAAATCAAGGGTAGGACATGTCCAGGAGTAAATTGTCATCATCAAGCCTGAATGCAGAGTGATAGAGGACAACGGTTCGCCAAACATTAATGCACACCGCTTTCAAAACGTGACATGATATTGTGACATGATTTTAGACAGATCAAAACGTAAATTGACCTTCACGGTAGAGGAAAGACTTCAGGTTACACAAATTGTGAAGCGTTGTTCTGAAGTTTGGACCTTAGGTCATTGCTATTGCCAGAATATTATGACATGCATAAGGATGCCTAATGTGCTAGATAACTTGAATCATTGAGGTAGGTGTTGGCAGGACTAGTGACTAGTGTGGTTCGGCATGGCCCGCGCTGTGTTCAACTGTACGTGTTGCATGCCGTTTTATGTAGGTTAGATAGCCTATATGCATGGCGCTTGAAGACATGGTGTATGCGGTGTGTGATTAACATGGTGTGATGAACTGCAGCGTGTGAATGTGATGTACCCACCGCATCGGCCAGTGTGTTTGACAGTGAAGAATGCAATGACTTACGGAGGCGAAGCTTCGGCGCCTGATGCCAAACCCAACCGCATGCTCGCATTGTTTCGAACATATTTAGTGTAGCGCTGCATGAGACTGAAAGATATGAACACACTGTCATAATGTTTCGATGTGTTTAGTCTAATTACCATATACTTGTATGTCCCTGGAGGTGCAGATGCGTCTACAGTCACAACCTGAAAATAATAAACCTACACTAATTTTATTCTATCTTCTATGTACGTGTGCATGTACTCGTAACTTTCTGTTAACTTGGAGTTCCCGAGTTCTCTTCCTGGCCCATGCAAATGAGCATCTCTTCTGTGCCAGCTATGTAAATCATCAGCCAATGCTTTACATGCTCTAAGTGGCGAGATATGCGCCGCGGTCGATTCCATGGACCATTCGCCATCGATATGTGAATGTACTTCATGTTTTTTTCGGAAGGAGTCTACAATACCTCAGTGGTAATGATACTGCATCATATTTTTTGGATAGCCTGCATTGTTCTTCTAGCTACGCTACGGCTTGTTTCCTGTAGTCTTCTATGCAATTTGTATTGTATCAGAAAATGTTTCCAGCGGCCCAAATGCATGTTATCATCAATCAACACCGGTGAATTACTTTAGGGGAGGTCATTGTTGCTGGGTTTTTTTTGGTGTGCTTGTGCTTGAGCTGCAAATTTCACTAGAAGCTCTATCGCTCACATTGAACAGAGACCTTCGACCTAGCGTCACCACACCGGATGACGTCTCCAGCGCAGGACGGCTTATTACAACTTAGGTATCTGCCCAGTGCATTGTGTTCTAGGGTCGAGGCTCTAAGCCGGCGACGACTTACGCTGGGTGGATATCTGAAGTTCTCAATAAAGGGTGGTGAAGAACTGACACGGTGTAATGTGGGCTGAATGATGCAGTTTATGGGGTAGCCAAGAATGGTGATGCTTGATCACTAGAAATGAAAGGCAAGAATAGAGCACTTCTGTCGTCAACACATGAGTCATTCTGCGAAAATGCGATTAAAAGCATGTGTATGTTGCTGTTGTGAATTGAACAGGTGACTGCTTGTTTTGTTCGTGTTGGCATGGCAATGTGGTTCATCTAAAATGCCTGGCTGACGAATCGGGATTATAATAATCAAAATGTTTCATTTTTCGGACTCACTCTGGGTAAAGCGAAATATATTTTAGCCAGTACTTCGACCTTTATTGACGGGTCTTCCAAAGACCCGTCTTCCGAAGGTCAATAAAGTTCGAAGTACTGGCTAAACTATTTTTCGCTTTACCCAGAGTGAGTCTGAATAACTAAGCATTTTGATCATTGATATCCACCTGGATAGAAATGTGCTTCCGAAGCTACATAGCGAACCGTGATTTGTCGTTCATCAGGCCAATTATGTTCTTAGGTGGTGCGTGCATTCATCGTGAACGTCAGCTGTATGACCAACGCAGTCGATGCGCCCGTAAGCCCAAATAACCAATCATCGTGAACGTCAAACCTAGACATGATTGTGAATCGAACTATGTCTATTGTGCAGCAAATCATCTCTGGTCCCAAGAGCAATGCGAAGAGCGTTGGAATGCGTTCCACCTTGTTGTACATACTTGTCCCCAAGCAGCACCATACGTTATATATAATACAAATGCAGAGCTCAGAGATGATCTTAGACGTGTGCAAGCGATCCAGGCGGTTACCAAGTCAAGCGATTATGGCGGAATGTTATGGCGGCATGCACCTCCTGAGAGCATTCTGTTCTGCCCCTTCTTCAGGCGGAATGCAGGAAACCACTCAGAGCTCCATTAGGATATCGTGCAGTTTGTCCGGTCTCACAGCGCAATCCAGAATGTCTCTTCCCGTTTCCTCACTACCAACCAAAAGCCCTCTCCGACAGTATCCATCCTGGAGTATCCTTCCTCCATTACCCAGGGCAGCCACTTTGAGCGACAGTTCGGCAGTCGTGTGCCCCCCAGTCAAGCCAGTGGCTGTCGTGACGGCCTCACAAAGCCGGCAATCACCCGGCTATTGATACAAACAGCGCCGATTTAGGCGGCGTCGCGGTCGTACGCCGGTTAGGCCGTAATCTCGCCTCAAAGCGACGCTAACGAGGCGACCCCCGCTGTCCGTGGGCGGATCTCCCCGCCGCCGGCCGCGGGAGGCACCGCTCGCCGCTCGCCGGCCCCACTGCCGCCGTCTGCTGGGGAGCGACGCTCACAGATGAAAGACAGCCATCAGCACTGAGTGGATCATGTGGACAAATTACTGACAGCACGGCGAACCTGTTATCGCAGGCCACCCGACAAATTGGCCTTACATAGACGTTTTATGTGCGTGCGGGATGGCGTACATGTGTACGCTGTGTGACTACCTGGCTGTTCGGTAGTCAGAGCGGCAGTGCATGGCTAGCATATTGGAGCGGTACGCATCATACGCGATTTCTTGTGTGCAAGACTGGGATAGATTGCTTGCACTTGAATCACAATTAATAGCGATGTCTACTCTGAAGATGCTGGAATGTATTCATTTTCCATGTGCATCGCATGGATTAGCGTATTGCAATATATCCGCGATGCAACAGCCTTCTCTATCCCAGGGGAATTAGTTTAGTAGTGATTTAGAAGATATTGTGCTAGTGGCAAAACACTCTTATATCTAATCAAGTGGTTTTGACCATTGTCACTAGAATAACTCTGCTGAAATAATTGACGCTGATTTCATCGTGTCTTAGCTTATGCACTATGACCAGGGTCCGATTACTACCATTTTGCACCATATAGGACTGACGTGTTGCCGCTCCAGTGAAATCATCACATTCTCAGCTAGTTCCAGAGCTCCACCCGAAATGCATCAAGCATTGATGTAATTGCGGGATTCTTCCTGATTTCCTGTCCGTGTTTTTTTTTACGGATCCACTGAAACCCAGCTAACCATGGCGGGCGGGCGGTGGCCGGCAGTGATAACTGAGAGATGACACAGTGTTGGCCTCCCGGCCGGTCCGTACCGCACCGCAAAGCCGCTCCCGCTCGACTGACCGCTCGAGTGTCTAATTAGAAAACAGCTTGAGAACTGTGCTTGAAAGTCGGCTGCGTCCTCTCCAACGCTTAAGGGGAGCGAGAAGCACTTATCATTGGAAGAGGCGCGGCCGCCCGTCCCGTTCCGACGAAAAATCGGACGCTTTGTCCCTAATTGGAGACGCTTTTGAATTTAAACAACTGGATGGTTTTTTAATTGGAAAACTTATGGATGCAGAAGAGGAAGCGTTTTGTCAGACGGCACGAATAGATAATGATGTGGAGTTAAAACTGGTCTGGGTCGTGCTCCGGCATCTCGCTTTGGCTTTATATTGCAGGAGCGATAGCGAATGCACATGATTGGCGAAGTTCGCGTCAAGAGTGGGCCGCTAAATAAGGCAATGCTGCTGCGACGGCAATACTGAACTGATGAATACGACGCGAAATATGTTGGCGTTGATGATGGACACCACCACAAGTGGGCCGCTTTTTTTTTGGTTAGTGAGAGACGAAAGTGGTGATGATTACGCAGTGATGATGTTGTCTGCCACAGTCATCACCATCACTGACACCATGCGCCTGTCACTGAAAACGTTGGTCATGCAATATGCTTTAACCAGGCTTCCGTCAGCTCGAGATGGAGCATCAGACGGTTATGTGTTACACGGTAAACATCTGGCCGTATGGATCGCCCGTCTGGCTGCTAGACGTAACAGGGATCATCAAAGCTGCCCATCGGGGCACCTTCCATGGCTATGAGATTACTTGCCTGTTAAACACCGCCGTTAGACAGCTGTTTAAGCTCAGTGGAACTAACACTAAGAACTGTACTCAGCACTTGCATTGCACTTGCACTTGGCATGAGCTCAGTGATAACGTTAAGTGTTCTAATTGGGAGATGTTTGTCGCGGTGTTGTTATGAATATGGTGAGCGCGTCAGGATCATTCGCATATTCTCATATTTCAAAATGACATGGTAATATATAAGCGCTGTAATGGGCATTGTTGCAATGGTCTCATTCAGCTTTATCCATGGTACTAATTATCCAGACGGCATACAAATTGGATTCAAGTGCATCGAGTAAGAACAGTGAGCAGCCATCCCGCCAGCCAACAGTACGGAACACTTGTGGCATGGTGGGGTACATTTTGAACTCGCCTTATGAACTCATATTTCACCTTGTGCTTCAAACGGCAAATATGTGTCGGTGAAACTTTAACAATTTATTTTCATTGTAATTGCACCGCATCGTAACGACAACTAAGCCATAAGAAAGTCAGATTTTGAAGAGAACATGAATTGCTATAGCAGCACAGAACTACGGAATCTAATAAGCGTGGTTTTTGACGAACTGGTCGGCCTGTGCGGCGGCACCCTTGCAAGTACCGGCCTCGTACTTGCCGAACGAGGCTTCGCTGTTGGCCCGCGCCCGGTTCAGCAGTTCGGTCTGAGCGGCAGTCACGTTGTCCTTCTTGCCCGACCACGCCTGCAGCACGGATGCCTGCAGCGCTCGGCCGAAGCTGAACGTGAGCGCCCACGGCTTCTTCCCGGACACCTTGTTCACCGCGCAGAGCATGACGGATGCGTCCTCCTCGGTCATGCCACCCGACAGAAATGTGACACCGGGAACTGACGGCGGAACGGTGCGTCGTAGGCACGTGACGGTCGCCAACGCCTGGTCCTCGGGCTGGTACCGTGTCGGGCAATTCTTGCCAGCCGTTACCATGTTGGGCTTGAGGAGGGTGCCAGCCAGATGCACGTGGTGGTCATTGAGCGCTTTGTACACAAATGCGAGCACTGTTTCCGTCACTTTCTGTGCGCGCTCGAGGTTGTGCTCACCGTCTGGCAGCACCTCCGGCTCAACAATCGGTACCAGTCCGTTGGATTGACAAATGGTGGCATAACGGGCCAGCACGTTGGCATTCTCAATTATGGCTTCGTAGGATGGTGTGTTCTTTGTGATCTTCAGGACGCAGCGCCACTTGGCGAACTGGCAGCCTTCTTGCTTGTACTTGGCACAGCGCTCTGCCAAGTCATCCAGACCCTGAGTAGTGCACTCGTCTTCAGAGCCCATGAGTGGCACGACGCCCTTGTCTACCTTTATTCCGGGAATCAAGCCCTTTTTCTTTAGCAATTCCATCATCGGTGTGCCATCCGCCCCTTTCTGATACACGGTTTCGTCATAAAGCAAGACACCAGAAATGTAATTGCTTATTTCGTCCGGTGATGTGAAAAGTAGTTCTCTATAATCGCGCCGGTTTTCCTCTGTGTTTTCCACGCCGACACCATCTAGACGTTTCCCAACGGTGCCAGTCGATTCATCGGCGGCCAAAATACCCTTACCCGGGGCACACACTGCGTTGGCTATTTCTTCTAGCTCTTTCTGAAGCTCCGGAGGTGGGTAGTTAAAATAAGTCGTCATTGGCTAATATCTGTTTACGCAAATACTGTAATTTAAAAGAGAGAACAACACCAGTATGGAAACACGGATGATTTATCTGATTTGGGAAAATGTCACCGGTGAAAATGATCAGTTCTTTTTTTCTGTGATTTCAAAAATCCATTATTTGTCACACGCTCTAGAAGGCTCGAGATGTTTGTACGTATGGTCTTTCGTTTCATTTATGAACAATCCTACGTCTCACTTGCCACCGCATCTAGTCCCATCTCCCAACTCAGTTCAACATGACCATTGACGATAGACATTCCCGTGTCTCGAATAAAATCACGGCGTCGCCGTAGCTCAGTCGACTGGGCGTTCGACTATTAATCTTAGCGACGCTATATGGCCAAGCAGTTTAATGCGTCGCAAAATAACCCAATGTTCTTCTTCATTTTCGAATGAAGCCACTTCTTTTGTCAATAAGTTATTTTCTCGACGAAAATATGATGTCCTAAATCTAAATGTTCCTGCATTCACCTAGGTACGATTTTGAAGCTGCTACGACCAGGGCTGATATTTAGCGTATTCACTTCAACAAAGTTCCATGACACATAATGCGCCTATAATGTGTTTCTTAAGTTTGGTGGATTGGTTGCATGAAGCTGGTAAGATAGCCATCCCACCAACTGAAAAGGCTCACTCACGCGCATGTTTCTCCTTGTCCGGACGCTTTTTGTTTCTGGAATATATTTACATTTGTAAAAGAAGGTGCTGAGAACGCAGCTCACTGCCCACTTGCTCATAAGCCCATAAGAATTGATATGCAGCTCCTCTTATCATCGCGAAGGAGACTCAAAATGTGAGGAACTGAAAAAAAAAGTTTTTCTTTCTGCTGGTCAATAAAGGAAATAGCCACTGTATTATGAGAGCAAGTGATTAACAGCACAGCGGTCAAATGAACTGAGTGTCCTCGGAAGGAAGCGGTGCAGGTGTCGCCAGTTCGGATCTGCGGGGGGTCTCCGAGACTATTCTTGGCAGACACACCACCGAAAGGATCCCGATAAACATTGCTTTGTTGAAAATATGCCTAGGAAACAATCGTAGTTGTTCGGCTGGGCAGGGTGCAAAATGTATCTTAAAAAGCAATAAAGTGAGTAACAGGATCAGCCTTCAGTGTGGCTTAGAACGCATCAAGTTGAGCTCCAGTAATTTCTGGAGGCCAATACCGGAAGTGTATTTTGAAGGAAAGGAGGAGCTTTCTCGGCTTCCATTAACTTGCACAATGGGAGGCTCGTGCAGAGTATCTCACGATCCTATTCGAAAGCGAGGAATATAAAACTAATTATCCCTGGGCTGTCCATCGGTTTTCGCCACCGTTCCTATCCGAGGTGGTGATTCTCATCCGTTCCCATCCGAGGGTGTGGTTGCCACCCCATCGCCATTTGGTCTATAACTGGTATTGAATCATGGTGGGAAAACGAACGCATTGCGTGTCACGATTCAAATCCAATAGCACCCAATCTGGATACTTTGGGGCTGACCGGTCACCAATCAGTGCAGGTTAAAGATAAAGATTTCCGGAAACATCACGTGCTGGCAACCCTAACCCGGCTGTGCACGAAATATATTTGAAATGCAACCACCAATTTGCAACCAGAGTGTAGCCTGCATTCGTGTCAATCTATCGAGACATCATCTGCCGTCGTAGCGTGCGTGATTACCAAACCAGGTCAGGTCAACACCTCACATGTCAGGTGCAATACTCGATGGCTTGTAGGTGCGCGTGTGAATGAATTGCTTGGAGTTAAAGTGGTGAAAGTAATGACTGCTGAACCCAAATTAAGATGATGATAATTTCCTCAAATGCATGTTTGTTGAAAGGGTCATTCATGGTTAATGCAAGTTAATGACTCCACTTGGTATTTAAAAGACCACTGGTGGCATGGTGTGGTCTGGGAGCATACAAACATGTAATATGAATCATTTGATCACATTAACTACATTCTGCAACAAAAATACGCCAAATGTTAATTCCGAAATGATGTCATAGCCAAATGGTGACTCACTGGCTATTACTCATATACCTAGCCCCGTAAAAAATCCGAGAATTCCACAAGTATAATATCAATCATATATGACGGCGCGCTGCCACCTTGAGCTTTGCGGCGGTGGCGAGAAATCCGCTCGGGCTGGCATCCATTCACTGAGATGATCAGGGCTATTCCATTTTGTTGTTTCGCTATTTGTTTTCCTGTTAAAATCACTTACTGAGGCGAAATAATTACGACTTTCGAACAAACATGCAGCAGGTAATATTCTGACAATGAAGCATTAACCCACCTTTTGCATTGCTTCCAGTTTCGATGAGGTGTAGTACAATGTCCAGCTACTGCACGTACTCTGCGACGATGCAGCCAAATATATAATGAGTATATCATACGGTGTGAGGCAAACAACAAGAACACCGAAGAGAATGAGAGGGTATGTCTGCTTTAGATTTGCAGTTAGCCTGCGCAATAATATAAGTTTGACGATACAGTTACTGTATTTATATTCCAGCACATGCATTGGGACCCTGGCTTCACAATATCTGCCATATTTCTTAGAAGCATACTCTCATCTTACAAAGACCACGTACACATTAGGGATGCTGTTTGATTTGCCATTGCATGATTGACATAAGAGAAGAGACAGATCATAACATGGTAGAACCCATCAGCTTATGCCCAATCTCACCCTCGATTGCTCCTTAGCTTACTTATAAGACTGAAAATTAGGGCCTGTGCTGTGTTTTCTTCTCCTTTCATTCACTGTCAATGTGTGTGAGCGATATTCCTGTCTTCCGTGCCCCGGTAGCCAATCCCTAATTACTGTGCGCGATGGCGTTGTTCCCTTTTTGGGGGCAGGTAACTGATCGTTGTGTTGCCCTATCACTAACATAAACGTAAATTACAGATGATTCACCACAAAGGCGCAACAAAAAGCTAAAACACCACAAAAGTTGGTCACAACTCAGCCTAAGTCATGCATTGTCTTCCAAAATTATGAATCATCAAGCAAGGGTAAGTTTCTGCGCTACTATGTAATACAGGCCCTGATAGTGAACCTCAAATAGATAGGAATAAGAATATCTGTCGCCAATTGATCGATCATCTTCTTCAACGACGCGAGTTTACGTACATAATTATCGAGTTACAAGTCATTTTCCGGTCAATATCGCATGCATCGGCTCGGTATGAATCATGTGCCTTTACGAAACCTCTCCGATGCGATGATCACACCAGGTGACTAAGGTTTGTATTGGTTTTGGTCGCCAAATGGTAGAAATATACTGAGCAGCTGCATACAGTGACGGATCCATGAAGACGGAACCATGATCCCCTCCAAAAACAACCTCTGTAAATGGAAAGCTCTTGCTGCATGCATTACTGAAAATAAGCTGAAAATTATTAGCTTGCCATGAACAGCATTTTTATCGCTAGTCTGCTAAAGTTCGCGATTTTGTTGAGCTGTTGCTCAAGTTGCCAGGTGCCATTGCGTACGATAGCCCTTTTCGAACTTGCAATTGTATTATATACATGTACAAAAGAGTACAAAAAGAGTACAAAAGAGGGCAACAAAAATGGTTAATGGTATAAGCAACCTGACACATGAGGAAAGATTGAAGACATTGGATATGTTTTCACTTAGATATAGAAGGCTGAGAGGAGATCTCATCGAGGTCTTTAAATATGTCCATGTTCAGGAACAGGAATATCTCAGGGAAATGTTTGAATTTAACAGAAATGATGCAATTAGAGGTCATCAATTCAAGATAATAGTTAACTACAGCAGGACAAGGTAAAGACAGTCTTTCTTCACCAACAGGGTAGTAGAGCATTGGAACCAGCTGCCAGAAACCATTGTCAGTAGCAGCACACTGAACATCATTAAAAACAGGATAGACACTCATTGTAAGAAAAGAGGGCTTGCTTTTCAGTATTCCAGGGAGGGCTGATCAACAGATTTGTTGGGCAACTGGTTCAGTGTCCATAGTGCAACCAAGAACCAGTGCAACCAGTGCTTGTGGCTCATAGTTGCACTGATCTTTTATGTCTTTATGTCTTTATGTGCCCCTCCGTATTTCTAGTTGTCTCCCTCATACTCGCAGTGGCATTAAGGCCAGTCAGTGCAGGGGGGGAAATCGATGCGCACTAAAGCAAGCGCAGGACAACGCTGTCAACACAGCCATATAGCGCTGCGTTTTCTTACTTGTCATATTGTCAAACCCGGTGCGTCTCCCGACACAGCACATTTTCCAAGCCGGGTGAGAAACGTTCACTATTGCTGATCCGCTACGTCGGAGAGACTGATCGCTGGACCAATCGTTTCCGAAGGCTGAATATATCCGGAGCAACGGGTATCATCCAACAGATCTAAACTGTAAAATGACCCGGCTTGCCCACTGGCGTCGCCAGAGCCGTGATGCTACTGACCAATTGGAGGTTGTGGGAGGAAATCAAGGTATCTTCCATATTTGTTACTTTGTCTGTAAATAACTACGAAGTCCCCGAAATTTACCCCGACTATTTTCCGTTTGAGGGGCGCGGGTAGCTTATCCCGCTCCTCCTGCTCCTCGGTGATGCCTATGCTTGACCCAAATGACACTCCTTCGCTGTTCGGTACATATTTCCATCATCTACTCATTTAACAAGCTGAGCTTTAACAAACAAGCTTTAACAAGCTTTAACCGTAAGCTAGGCCTCGTGATTAACAGATAATCCGCTTCCCCTTCGATCATCGCCTCTAGCATACCTCCCGCCTATAAGGGCGTGCAACATTTATTTATTACCATCCTAACAGATAACCACTCTTGAAGACAGTTGATATTTGTTAACAGCTGACGTTCAAGTTCCAACATCCGGCAAGTTGAAGCAGATACCACCCATTCCATAGTCATCATCGAGGATCAGAGCACTCGCACCAGGCTCAAATGGCGGGGTGATTGGAGAGTGCAACAGAACACTTCCGGCTCGGCTACACGTGGGCTGCCTTTGTTCTGAGACACCACCATTGTTTTGGTAGCTGGCGGCGGCCAGCTGTGGTCGCAGTTGTTCCTGCGGCTCGTGGGCGTGTGGACCCACCTCCGAGCACGCTGACGCGGCGCCGAGAACGGTTCAGCTGAGGGGACAGGCGCTGAGCTGACCAGCTGGCCTGCGGACGCGTCCAGGCCACAGTGGACGATGAGGTAACGCATTGTGAATAGCTAGTCTGGTTTCCTTGTTGCTCTGTCTGACGTTTGTCTTTTAAATATTAATTGACAGGAAAATCGAGCTAGATTCGTAACTGCCTTGTGATGATCTCCGCTATTTAATATGTCCAGCTGGTTCTGGACCATCTACATGGCAAATTGTGCACTATGCATCACACCGCGCATTATTCAACTTCAAATTGCTCATCTTTTGCATGTGCTGAAGGAATGCTTGTTGAAGGAATGTCATTGTCAGTGGCGTACCGAATGGGAGGGGGCTAAGGGGGCCCTGCCCTCCCCCCTGAGAGGTTGTGGGGCCCCCAAGAATCGCGCCGGGGTTCGGAAAAATTGCGTCAGGTGCCCTAAAAATCCGGATGGGGCCAACAAAAATCACACTGGGGCCCTTGAAAATCACATGGGAGCCCCACAAATTCGAACAGGGGCCCCTGAAAATGACGCTGACCCTCAAGATCACGCCAAGGCCCCTGAAAATCACATTGGGGCCCTAAAAATTCGCACAGAGGCCACGGAAAATGACGCTGGGCCCCAAAGATAGCACGGGGCCCCTAAAATCCACATTGGGGCCCAAAGAGAAATCGCACAGGGGCCCCTGCAAACGACGCTGGGGTCCCAAAAAGGCGCACAAAGCCCCTAAGAATGGCGCTGGGGCCCACAAAATAGCACGAAGGTCCCTGAAAATCACATTGGGGCTCCCACACGTCGCGTAGGGGCCCCTACGAATCACATTGGGGGCCAAAAAAGCCGCGTAGGGGCCCATGAAAACGACGCGTGAGGTCCCAAAACATCGCACGGGTCCCTAAAAATCACATTGGGGGCCCCAAAAAGCCGCGTAGGGCCCATGAAAACGACGCGGGAGGTCCCAAAACATCGCACGGGTCCCTAAAAATCACATTGGGGCCCCAAAAAGCTCCGTAGGGCCCCCTGAAAACGACGCTTGGGGACCGAAAAGTCGCGCATGGGCCCCTAAAAATGACGCTAGGGCCGCCAAAATCGCACCAATGCCCCTGAAAATCACATTGGGGCCCACAAATCGTTCTGGGGCCTCTAAGAATGACGCTGCGTGCTCCAAAAAGTGGGATTGGCCCCCGAAAATACCACTGGGTCCGCAAAAATTGGACGGGGCCCAACAATATTGTGCAGTGGTCTTTAAAAATAGAACTCGACCGCCCAAAAAATCACACCGAGCCTCGATCTAATTGACCAGAGTACCGGACAATTCAGAACAGATCCAAAAGACAATTATCCGAAGGGTCTTTCTGCTCTGAAGGGTGCCATCGGCTGAAAAAAATTCGTTGGGCGTCGACGTCGTAGATGAATTCATGCGACGAGGCCGCCGTCCTATGCGTCCTTCGCGGTAAAGTGAGTTGTCTCAATTGTTGTCAGATGTCTTGCCCGAAGGTCAAACTGGGGGCCATACTCTTATATTTAAGTGATTCATAAAATTTTGCAGTTTTATTTGTAAGTCCAAGGACATAAGGGTTACATCACGAGAAGTTCTTGACTTGGTAATTCGTGGGTGAATTTCCTCTGAATGCCATTCTGTCATTAAATTGTTTGATTATATTAATTAAAAATCACCTTTGAAGGGGAAGAGGGGTGGACATTCGGTGACTTAGAAAAGGTGGTGGGTTGGGCCTCCTTCAGATCCGTTTTCCCCCGACCTATTCCTGACCTACAAAATCCTAGGCACGCCACTGGGGGAGTCAGGGGTGACATTCGGTGACTCAGAAACGACAGTGGTAGTTTGGGCCCCCTTTACAGGACAACTAAGTTGATCACCAATTATTGCTTAAAAAAGGGCTCCTTTGAAAACAAAATAGTGGTCGAAATCCGGGAACTTAAAAAAATGGGGTAGGTAGGCCCCCTCCAAATCCGTTGCCCCCCCCCCCCTGGCGCAAACCCGTGGTACGCGCCTGATCGTTGTCCAGTTAAATATAATGAATAAAATGTCACATCGTGACGAATAAAGCGCTTAGTGAGCCATTAAGGTGTCCCAGACAAAGCTATTCTGCTGAAATGTCCGAACAATCTGCAGTACGCGTGATGATAAGCATAGGCGCATACGATTGTGCTTCTCATCAAGTACAGGTACAGTTGTTCCAACGCACACATATATGCGTACATGTGCGTATTCGTATCGGTGGGTACATGACCATGATCATGCATACTTGCAGCCATATGCTCATCTCTGTAACCATTGAAATATCTTTGGATAAGACCAAATGACAAAACCTGGACAGCTCCTCAAGAGTTACTTTGCATGAGGCGCGGTTGGTGTATCAATTGGTCCAATATTTCCGTGAGCCCTGCTGAGTTTCTCACCACAATCTCTATCTTTTTTCTATCCTTCCTTCTTCTGTTGTCAAATTCTGCCAATGACAAATTCCGGTGGATTATAAATTGCGCTTAAGTTTGAATTTCGAACCTGTTCCAGATTTAAGGTTGTTTGCATTAAAAAATGTATGCGTGTGTGTCTACCTGGAGACATTTTGTTCAGTTTCATTTTCCACTGTGTACACTGTGCAATTGCCCAGTTGTTGAACGTTTCACCTAGCTTGCTGTTGAACTTATCATTGGGTTCACTATTCATCTAAATTCTGCATGCTGAAAGACTGCATTTATTCTGGTATTTTGTAGCCGGGGTCACGTAAGTGACGCTCTTCATGGGATCACTTTGGTTTTGTCGATCATCTGTTTCGGGTGCATACTCGTCTAAACTAGCTGTCTCTAATGAAATCCATCCATATCTTTCTTCAACATGCTGACCGAGAATCCAGGCTTTTCCGATGTTGAAAACACTGTACGCTGAATAATCATTCAACCACTTCCCCATTGTAACCAATCAGTCCAAGCCAGATAGCCTGGGAGCCAGTGATCCGAGACCGAAAATATCGCGGCGATGGAGGTATTTGGGCCTTTAGGTTCATTATTTCCATCTTATGCACACAATGGCATGTGTTCGCACGTTCGGTAACTGGTATGCCATTATGCAATGGATGACCATTCGATGGATAATTTTCCATGGCATGCGATCGAAAACCGGAGGAAACTTTATCCACCACATGTTTCTCATATGCAACAAATATCGTGCAAAATATTGAGACAGCTACCAAGCACACGGTCCGTTGGAACGGCTCCGAATGTTCGAAAGATAAGACTCATGCTTTTGGAAAACTGAGCATGAGCGGATTTGGATAATGTAATTTTATCCAAATCTTCGATCGTTTTCTTCGCTACTTAGGATGCTGCCGCTATTTCGATTGACCGGGTCGACATATGAAGGTCCGATCTATGTCTATCTATATCTGCAAACTCCTCAAATCTTAGGCAGCCACATCCAGTATGCAACACTACCTTTGACCCCCCCCCTCTCCTTCCCTAACAGTGTGTACAGCAAAACCTGGAACCGTAGTGGTCCAATTAGTAGCATGTGTCTTACTTTGCGGCGTATATGCGCATTAACTTACTAATAGCAACATGACGACTGAAAATTCACCGTCCGGAATCTAATCTATGGAGACAGCACTTGATCAGATGTCTGGCCAATGATAAAACCCAAACATTTAATATGCATTAGGTGCCGTCAGTTTAGTCCTTCAGAAAGTTCGAGCCGTCGGAGAGCGCTGTAATGCACATACATTATTCTTCTTTTGCACATAGTTCGTGTTATATATCCATCGCCCAGGTAGACATAATTACACGACAGGTGTTGCGCTGCCGAAGGTTGTGCACTAACCGTTTACCGCGTGGCCACCCGCGCTACTCCAGCCCGTGAGGAGCGCAGTGACATTCGCAGAGGCAGCCGGGGAACGCCTTTGCGTTTGGTCAGCGTGCACGTCCCCGGCAGCGCGGCTCCTGCCAGGTGCCGACATTCACTGACCGTGGCACGGTGCAGTTTCAGCGCGCTGCGAGTGCTCTGCGCGCTGCTGCTGCTGGTGGCAGCATCCAGCGGCATGCCGGACTGCCGGTGTCCGCCCAAGTTCCGAAGGTTCGGCCGACTGTGCTTCCACCTGGTGCCGGCCGGCAGTCACGATGCGGTCCAGGTGGCGTGCCGGTCGCTGGGCGGAGAGCTGGCGTCGGCCAGCTCCGCCCACAAGGATGCCCTACTGAGGGTCCTGCTGCGTCGCAACCGGCGCAACGGGGTGTGGATGGGTCTCACCTTCCGAATGACGGACGGCAGCCCACAGCCCCACTGGTGGTGAGTTATGGCCAGGAGAGGAAAATTGGAGGTTTGAATTTAAACGTCATCGAGATGTCATGCGATGCCTGACATCATTAGCCTGACAATGCCTTGTTATATATTGGTTGCGACATTCCGCCCCATTTCATGAAAATATAAACCCTTCCGATATGCGGAAGCACAGCGACTGAGTACGAAACGGTCAAAAAGCAAGACCCAGAGGCCATTGCGCCCTGGAACGTATGTGAAATGATACCATTGCCAAGGACTCCTTCAAAGGGAAGTCACTTGGTTCTTTCCCTCCATTCCAGCCGAAGCATATTCACAAAACTTCTAATGGAAGGTGCGTCCGATTCCCCCATTCCCACGCAGCCCGTATGCCTTCACTCGGTCCTTTGCCTGGAAAATGAATGTCCTTGGCGCCAGTTTGTCAGTGTGCAAAATTTTAATGATGTCTAGCACTCACCTTCCAATTACCGATGATCAGAATTAGCTACCAAATCTCTTGATCCACGCAAATTGATTATTCAGTTAATTTGGCCATGCTCAACTGCCAAGTGCAACTTCTCGTACGCGATAGCTCTATTGCTAAATGCGGGAGCTACGGTCTTAAACGTCCTCGGTTTCGTAACGTCTCCCTAACCTCAAGGCCACTATTCACCCAAGATTTCCATACACAAAATGTTATCTAAACGGGACGGCATCATAATTCTGATGATTTCGGATAGTGGATGCCTTGTCGCTGCCCATATTTTGGGGATATTGAGTGGAAAGACAGCACTGTCTAACTTCCTAAAGGCGTTGCATGATGACACATTAAACAGTACATGAATCCTTCTGCTACCTAAACACCTGCAGGCTTACAGCGCTGTTCCGAGTCCACACCACTGCCTCAGCCTTGGGGAAGGATGATCAGCGCGGTAAAAACGACCAATTAGTGTCGTCTTTTTAATGCCAGGTAATGCCAAAGCTTCGTGAAATGCACTAGAGGTATGGCCCATAGCTATTTCTACAAATAGTTCAATGTATTTATGATTTCGACCTTCATCTCCTATCATTCAGGGAAAAAAGATTAAACAATGAAGAACAAAACTAAACTAACCTGGTCTAGCATGACCTAAATCGTACGGATGTTCGATAGCGTAAAATCTACGGAAGTTGGACCGCGTAAAATACACAGATGTTGGATCTTAAAAGACCTGATGTTGGATCCGCATCAAACTTGCATGCTGGTTCGCGTAAGACCCACTGATGCAATATTGTATCGCATAGAATCTACGGATGTTGGATCTCTTAAAACCTTCAGATGCTGGAACGCGGGGTGTGTTTACAGCAAAAATGCGCTCTCTCCATTGGCGTCTTGTTAAATATTGACGTAATTGGCAAATATATGGCAGCATTTGACCCAATACGTATGCACACAATACGGCTTTCGTCATACACAAGAGACTAACTTGCCGCTTTCGTTGCGCGGATGTTTCTTTAAAAAATAAAGTCGGAGCGGTGTAGTCGCGTCCAATACTGAAGGACTGCATATTTTTAGACATAAGCAGAATATATCAACTGAATCATCATAAAGCTTCTTTTTTGGGGGGGAGGGGGCATGAATGTGAATCAGTGCATCTTGCACGGGTGTCGATTGGTTATTTTTTTTTTTGGGGGGGGGGGCATGAATGTGAATCAGTGCATCTTGCACGGGTGTCGATTGGTGATTTTTTTTTTTTTGGGGGGGGGGGGGGCACAATGCATGAAGGCAATGGGCGGGCCCAAATGGATTGGGGGACACACTCTATAAGGTCCCATGTTCAAAGTTGAAATTATTGGGGCAAAGCCAACATTGAGGGGGCACTTGCCCCCTCAAAAGCACACAAAAGGACACCCATGCCGTCTTACCAGTGCATTGGTATTGGTTCCCCGCAATCATGAATTACACTACGGATCCGTTAATCCGTTTAACTTATTAGACCCAAGGCTCTGAAGTCTAAAGCCCACACAACCAGTCTGGTGGTACCCTGCCCATAGGCGTAGGAACGTCTGAAAAAGTGGGCGGGCCAGGGTCAACAGAAGGGGCGCACCCAGGGATTTCGCAAAGTACCATGGCTGATCGTTTTTGGATAGAGAACCAGATAATTGCAATAGTGAACACACAACATTCACCGCTAAGGGGGAGGGGGACGCGGACTGGCTAACAGCAACATATGGTACTAAAAAATAACCATCATCGCAATATAAGTACTTTCAAATTCACACTTCTCTCTGAACTTGGAACTCTCTTCACGACTGATGGATTCCTTTGTAATAATAGTTTCATCTTCCTGGTGCAAGTGAAACCAATAGCACAAAACTTCTTCAACTTCCCCTATGTGCGTGTGGGGGGAGAGAGTGCAAGCTCATTACAGCCTCACTACTGAGTATGTGGTGTGCTCTATTACTATACGTCTCTAAGATGTCCCAGTTGTAAATGTTCACCTGTGTTGGTGTGGAGAAAGAATAAGCAAAAACGTAGCTTACTTGCTGGCCCATGGCAAAATAAGTCTCATGATTGATGCTGGAATGGATGAGAAACAGGAAAGACGGGTGATCGCTGGTTGAAGATTCTTTGATCCGATGTGTGGCAGACCAAGATTGGCAGGCTGCCACAATTGTATGGTGCTCGTCCTCAGGGCCTAACTCCAACACGTAGGTGATCAGTTACCTTATTCATCTCTGTAGTACACATCGTGCACCTTAGAATATCGGCCACTTGAAACGAAATGCTACAACTACATCATGTGACACCCAGCTGAAACGGAATGTAAGCGCTTATTTTGGGGACCAACAATGCAGTGCAAAATAGCTGACAGGTGACAATAAACGGCACCTCATAAAGTCATAACGTGTTCAGACTTAAGAGCCACAAGAGCCAATCCTGAATTCAATCCGATAATTAGTTCTCTTCCTCCCACGTTTTCTGGTGGCTAAGAAATCCGGATAACCGCTGAGCTTTGATGCACCTCATCTATGTGGTTAAATACTCTCCCAGATTGGCTACCGAACTGGGACTCTAGTTAGGTGTTCTTTTTTGGACCTTTCCGTTTTCTTTGTCTACGAATGTGTTTTATGGCTCCAGCCAATTTTTGTAAGGGCCCCGGTGCATTTTTGCGACCCCGGCTCATTTTAGAGTTTTGTTGCTTTTTGTGCACGGACGATATTACTTTTAGGTACCGGTGCGTTTTCGCAGACCCCGAAATGTTTATTTAGTGTTCTGTCTTTTTGCTCTTTTTCTAGAACCGTGACGATTTTTTAGGGCCCTAGTCTGTTTTTGAAGTTCCCATGCGGTCTCAAGGGCCCGGTGTGCTTTGAGGGCCCATTACGTTTTTTCTTTTTAGCTCCCAGTGTGTTTATTTAGAGCGGCAACGCATGTTTTATGGCCTTGCCGCTTTTCGCCAAAGTCGGTACGCTTTGGAGGGCCAGATGCATTTTCATCCTCCAGTAGTTGTGCTCTTAGGATCCCCCTGTGTTTATTTGGGGTTCCTCGCTCACATTTGTGGGACCCCAGCACGATATTGGGAGCTTCTGTATAATTTATCGGGGTCCCGTCGGGACTTTTTTGGCTCAGGCGCGTGGTTCCGGGGGTTCCAACGCCAATTTTCTGGGCTCGACGCAATTTCTGGTGACTTCTCCTGAATTATGTAAAGTCTGCGCCACGGCCTAATTTTTTATCGGGCCCCGGCGATATTTTTTTGGTGTCCCGCTGCGATTTTTCGAGTTCCGGTACCTTTTTCGGTGCCGTATGCGATTTGTTAAGGCATCTGGTGATATGTTTGGGCTAAGGAGCGATTTTCCTGGCTCGGACATTTATTTTTCTGAATCTGTCTATATTCTGAAGGGCTCCGGCTTGATCCTTGTCGGGTTTCGATGCGATTTTGGGGTCACGCTGTGCTTAGATGGGACCACTGACGCCAATTTTTGGGAGCCCGAGAGGAATTATTGATGCCCCGACCAGGATGTATGGGACTACTGACAAGAGGGACTACTGGGACTACTGACGTTCCCCGGCGCCAATTTTCGGGTTCGGTGCAAGTTTTGTGGTGCCCGTTGCATTTATTTATAACCCATAATTCTGGGGGCCAGACGCGAATTTATGGGGTCCCGGAACCATTTTTGGTGACCACGACACGATTCTTGGGTTCTTGGTAGCCCACCTCTTCAGGATGGAAGGGGAGGGGGGCATTTGCCGCTTTGGTATGCCACTGCGGCTTCTCAACGAGTTTTTTTTTCAGCCCATGGCACCCTTCAGAGTAGAAAGGCCCCTAGGAGAACTTCCTTTCGGGGCCTGTTCTGAATTTTACGGCGCTCGGGTCGACTCGATGGAGTCCTTTTGTGATTTTTGGGGTCGACTTGTGTTTGTAAGCTTCTTGCGCGATATGTTTGGGCCCCGGTACGATTCTTCGGTCTTCCGGTTGGTTATTGGTTTTACGACACGTCGACCGTTGAGCCATATAGCGTCGCCAATCTCTCACGCCGATTGGTCGCGGGCGAAGAGTAGCGACAGGTGAAACTCGAACCCACAATATTTCGATTGTGAGACGAGCATCTTACCCCTAGACCACTCGTCCCCTTCGGTCTTCCGGTGCATTTTCCGGGGCCAGAAGCGTTTTTGGGGTCTTTGGCGCAATTTGTGTGGCCGTAGAGTAACATTCCGGGTAGGAATTGATTTTTGGGAAGCCAGCTGCGACCTGTGGGGTTCCGGCGCGACTTTTTGGGCCCCTAATGTAATTTCAAAGGGCAGCGACGCGACGTTTTTGGATCTAAGTACGATTTTTGGACCATGTCTTTATTTGTTGGGATGCCTATCGCGAGTTTTAGTGGCCTCGACACGTCTTTGGAGGCCCAACACATCCATGTTTCTTTTGGATCGATTGCTGGGATCCCAGAGTGATTTTCCATGTCCAGACTGTTTTTTTCTCGTTGCCGCGGCTTCATTTATTGGGTGTTCCCGATGGGACTTTTGGGGCCTCGGTGCCACCTGTGGAGCCCCTAGCGTGATTTTCAGGGGCCCGGGCGCGACTTTTTGGTACCTTCAGGCTCAGCGTGATTTTCAGTGGCCCCGGCCCAACGTCTTGAATCCCCGTTGTGATTTTCAAGAACCCCGGCACGACTTTTTTTGGCCCTCAGCGTGATTTTCTGGGCCCTTGCGCGAACTATTGAGGTCCCCAGCGTGATTTTCAGCGGCCCAGCCCGTCTTTCTGCGGCCCCCATCGTAATTTTCAAGGACCACGGTCCAGCCTTGTGTGCCCCCAGCGCGAGGCCCCGACCCGACCTTTTGGGACCCAGCGTGATTTTGAGGGCCCGGCCAGTCTTTTTCGGGCCTAGCGTCATTTTCTGGAGGTCCGGATATACTTTTTGGCCCCCAACGTGATTTACAGGGGCACGGTCCGGCCTTATCGTGATTTCATGGGGCCTTGGCGCGACTTATCGGGGTCCCGGCGCGACTTTTTGGAGGCCCAACGGTATTTTCAGGGACCCGATCCCACATTTTGGAGCCATCAGCGTCATTTTTATGGTCCCGGGACAATTCTTGAGGCATTCAATGTGATTGTCAGGGGCCTTGGTGGGATTTTGGGAGGCCCCAGCCTCATTTTCAGGGATCTTTGTGCGACTTTTTGACGGCTCCAAAGTGATTTTTATGGGCCCCGGTGCGATTGTTGGGGACACCAGCATCTTTTTTAGGAAGCCTGGCGCTATTTTTCCGAACCCAGGCGCGATTATTTGGGGCCCACAACCACTCATTGGGAGGGGGACTGCTCCAATGCGCCCTCCCTTCGATATGCCAATGCGTATGCCCCAAGTATTGTATAGCTTAACCATGACGTCCATGGAGTACATCACACAAAATCGACTTTCCTATGCCCATTTAATTGCTTGCACCAGAAGTACTGTTCAGAAATATACACCCTGCAATTGGCCTAAATTCATCCTATTATATTCAGGGTTCTTAAATATCAGCCTGGACGTACACATCACTGGATGATGTAGTGGTAGTCTCCGACTTGGTAGTAGTCTCCGTTGTAATTCGGTGTTTTGTATTTTTAATTAAAATGTCTTCATTGAATAGATTCTGGGATCAGTGTCTTTGCTAAGCAGAGATTGTTACATATGCCATGGCACCACCATCTTACTGAACCATTTCTGTTGAAAAAGTGGGAGGGCCAGCAACCATTGTTGGCCCCCCACTTTGAAAAGTGGGAGGGCCATGGTACCCCTGCCCCCCCCTGTTCCTACGCCTATAACCCCGCCGCATCGCAAGCGGCCTTGGCGTCTCATTCCATTTATGCCACACGGCTCTCGCCTTCTGCCGCGATGCACCCGACAAGATTAATTCCCAGGTACGTTGGCGAGCGTGTTTGCGCTGTAGGCGAGGTCCTGACGTCATTAATATTTACGTCATTGGTATAGTGGTGATAGACTGAGTTTTATTGAGAATTGTGAGGAAAACTTTAAAAATAAACATGCCACAGTGATTGGCATCAAATCACCATTATCATCACCATAACGTTTATTGTAATCAGTCTTACGAATATATTGTAAATTTTCTCAGATTGGTGCAAAAGCACTAGGTGCTCAGATCATGGCACCTATATGAAGGTGTGGAATGACACTGGAGTGAAATATAAACATAAGCACGCATTACTTACTGGGATAATTTTCTGATATAACCCTAACCGCCGAGGCAACAGATCATCTGTGAAACCACCGCTAAATCCAGCATGGGTCGCGACCCCAATTTAGTGTGACTTTAAGCCATCGTTAACTGGTTATGAATGTTAGTTTATGTCAAATCTATGGGTTTCGAATAAAAAGTTATGAAATGGCGAGCCACCACCCGACCGTCGTTATCGCTCAATCTGTCCCCATGTAGCAGGATACGAAGCTTGGGTAGTGGCTGGAATTCTGGAAAATTCCGGCAGAGATGTTGTGAAATATGTTGTTGAATAGTTTACTTCGGGGTCAATGTGATTTGGACAATCTATAACTAGGTGCCAAACATTTTCGTTTTGGCCGTCGCAAGAACATTCAGGAGATGCACGATTTTGAATTCGAAATACATGGGAGTTTATATGAGACATATCAACCCTAAGTCTGGAGTGGAGGGAGTTTCCTTTCTTTGATTCAAAAGAGTATATACACATTTGGTGTACTGGGCACACCGAGCTGCTGCGTATTTTTTTTTAAAGGATATGTGGAGGAGAGAGCGTATGGTTTCGCTTAGGCTGTTCCAGAGACGTCCAGTAGCTGAGAAGAACGATTTTTTTAAATGACGATGCAGTTTTGCGGTTACTGTGTGATGGTTGGCGTTGCGAAGTTCCCTACCTATCTCGTGCACACGTGCTTGAGGTATGATAGTACTGATATAATATGGTGTGTTCTGTTCTGAGTCGCTTAATTTATGATAAAGTATCAGCTTATATATACGTCGTCTGGTATATAGTGAGGTCCATCCTAAGTCGAATCGAATTTGTCAGTAGATTATCTAAAGAGTATCGCGGTTACTAGTCGTCTTGCTCTGGCTTATAGAGTCTCTGATAGAGTAAGAGTCTCTTGCGTCTTGGAGAGTAATTTGTCCATCGTAAATAGCATCACAGATGTGGTGAGATCCAGGTGAGATCCGATGTATGTGGTGTATATCTGATCTAGAATATGTCTGGGTATATATTGCGCAATATGGCACAGTGGACAAGCGCTCTGTTAACTTTTGTTTTTGCAAATTATGTTGAAATGCTCGTGAAAATGAAGATCTTGGGACAGGGTGAGTCCAAGATGGGTATTTGTGTCATGCATTGTTATGTTATTGCCTCCAAATATTAGTGTTCACGGGCTGTGCTGACGTTTGTGTGAAAACGTTTGTTGAATTGTTGTCGAAGTGCTGAAGGTGATTGCCCATTCGTGACCATATTTATGCATCTCATCTAAGTCATGCTGAAGTGTCCGTTGCACCGCGCCAAGGTCGGCAGTCGTGTGAGAGGCACACAGCGTAGTATCGTCTGCGAATAAGATAATGCCATGTGTTACGTTTTGAAAGTTCGTCAAGATACATTTGTGATAATAAGGGTGCAAGGACAGAACCTTGTGGACATCCCTCATGCATAATTTGGGTCACTGAAAAAGCATCACCGATCCGTACCCATTGTCTTTTGTTTAGTAGATATGATTGCAACCAGTCATGAAGTGAGTCAGCAAGTCAAAATTGATTTGTTTGCATCTGAAGAGGAACCCTTTGTTCCAGATCTTGTCAAAATCAGCGAGAAATGTCAAGATGGATGGCAGTCATGTCCAGAGTCCAATGATTTGTGCAGGTTGTGCGCCAGGTATAGTAGCTGCTTTTCTGTGCCATGGCTGCGACGATACCCACTCTGTTCATGCACAAATCAAGCCAACAACCGTCCCAAACCTGCGAATATACGATGGAAGAGTCGACAACTTCATGGAAATGTCCATTAGCTTGGCACATCTATTCACATCTTGGCACATCTATTCACATTTGCCTTCATCACGCGTCACCTGCCACGCTCTGTTTGTCGCTTGGCGTCAAACGCAACACCCCATGAACAAATATAAATCCGTTTTGCTGTGATCGTAGCCGTTGGGCATCCAGACATCAATCAATCCACCATCCAGGAAAATTCACCTTGTTGTCCGAGATACCTCAAAATAATCATCCGCTTCCCACGAAATGCCATGCAACTCATCAATCGAAAGCTCCTGATCTCGACTTTCCCGTCAGCTGTCACAAAACAACCGGTCGAGGCCATCTCCTAAGATCAAAATAAATGCCCCATGGAGTAAATGTTGCCACCTGGGGCAAGGTGATCTCTCTATCTCTCCATCGGAATGTCTGGATCCATCTCTAGGTGCAAATGGGAAGGACCACATACGGGGTGTCCCCGGTGATGGCTACAGCGCATTCCCTGCTGTATCTATATCTGGGTACAGATGAAGACCACATACAGAGTGTCCCCGGTAATTGCTACAGCACATCTCCTGCCCAGGGGTGGATCCATCCCCGGGTATGCGGGTGGGGAGGACCACACACAGAGTGTCCCCGGCGATTGTTGCAGCACATTCCTGCCTAAGGGCAGATCCGGGAATTATCATGGAGAGGGGCACGTTTCTTCGGAGGGGCGTCTTCGGCGAAAACTTCGTTCAGCGGGGGCACTCGAGCCTTCCTGAATGGGCGCCCTTTCCGGCCGGAGGGGACGTAACCTTTCCATGGGACGGGGCATCTTCCCTCCCTGCCTCCAGTGCCCCCCCTTGCATCCACTAATACCCTTGCCATACCCGCCCCTCCCTCTCACATGCAATGAAAATAAGCAACCCTGTGTTTCCTTGCAGAGGAGATCTAAGGCGTGATAAAGAAGAAAACATACTTACATCTTGACAGAAATATGGCACACATCACGTCATTAAGCACAAACAGCATTATGTATGCATAACGTTTAAGTCGTCTCGATTTATACAGCATTTCACGCAGCGCGAAGCCATGGACGGGGAGACAATATGGGAAACTAGTTCAACACGAAACCACTTTTTTCGCATCTTGTTGAAAGCTGTCAGGGACCAGCATTTCCTTCTCTCTTTGACATTAACTACAGCCTTCAGACCAGCCTAGCTACATTTTTGATTTTAACTCTTGGTTACCTGTGCCCAAGTCCATGCAAGATCCCATAGGGGTCCTAATGCAGATAAACAAAGTGGGGTTATGTGGGATACGGACATAATACATTCTTCGACTTTTGAGGGTTCATGGCGCCTGCAGCGTGACATGCTCCATCTTCAACGTTTCTCAAATGCAGTGAAGAAGGTACACCAGGAAGTTGAAACCTTTGCTTTATGTACACATAAAGATAGCAACTGCTGCACGTATCCATCCGCTGCACCCGCTGCACGTAGCAACTCCATCTTCAACGTTTCTCAAATGCGGAAGGAATAAAGATAGCAACTGCTGCACGTATCTGTGACTGCTACCCAACTGGAAGGACGGACACTGAAGAGGAGACCTCTGCAGCTTACAAACTGCTGCTACCACGGCAGCAAACACTCCATCCCCAACCCAATTTTAACCGTCTCGTGTGAGCATACCGGCAGCTGATGGCAGCGCCGATCTCTAACGCCATGTGGTGACATGTCATGTGGTGACATGACATGTGGTGACGTGTTTGTTGTGACGTATCATGTGGCTACGTGTCATGTGGTGATGTGCCTGTGGTGACGTATCATGTTGTGGTGACGTGTCATGTTGCGGTGACGTGTCTGTGGTGACGTGTCATGCGGTGACGTGTCATGTTGTGGTGACGTGCCTGTGGTGACGTGTCCGTGGTGACGTGTCTGTGCGGACAGGTGGTCGGACGGGTCGACGTACAGCTACACCGACTGGGACGAAGAGTCGAGGGTGGGCACCGGCGACTGTGCAGTGCTGCTGCTGACGTCCGGCTGGCACCGCGTCGACTGTCGCCACCCGATGGCCGGCCTGTGCATGGCGACGCTAAAGAAGGGCGCCGCCCCCTGCCCGCCGCCCGCCCTGCGCACACTCCAGCAGCGCGTGCGTGAGCTGGTGGGCGTGCGAGGCAGCCAAGAGGACGGGGACCGGCTGGGGCGCGTGCCGCAGCGGCCGCCGGCTCCGCCCACGCTGGCCCCGTCAGAGCGAGAGCAGCTCGAGCTGAGCGGCCACCACCAGGTGATCATGATGGACGCCCACATCCTCTGGCATCACTGGCTGTGATCAGGGTCCTGGATATCAACAAGCCGCGTTCCAGGGTGTACCGGCAAGTCTAATGGGCACCAATAAGCCAGTTTAGAGTAGATTTTTGGGGGGCAGAGACATGCTGGCAGTACGGGAGGCGAAAGAAGTTCTGGAGGTACGTGCGACTCCTTGCAACCGGCTATGGGAACTTTACCAGTCCGATGTTTCTGGATGTATCCATACGAATCTGGGATAGGAGCCTGGGACCCTTACGCTACGGAAAACCTTTGGTTGCATGGTGCATGCCATTCTGATGAATACCATGATACCACGGCCGTGGTGAATCTGATGCACGCTATCTTAGTGAATAGCTGTAGCACACGAGACACGCACCATGCAAGTATATTATGTGAAAGGCTCCAGCGGTTCCTTCAGACTGTGTCATGTTGAATAATTATCTGGGTTTCAAATATACCACTCGTCCTAATGCAAATGAGGATTCGCAGTGCTAAGGTGAGCAGCGTTGTTAAGGATGTCCACAAATGTAACCGCATGCTTAAAATTATTTCGAAGAATACATCCAAAATATGAATTAGAATCAATTGAGCATATTTCTAAAATATATGAGTGCAAGAATTGACGATACCCAGTGCGCAAAATATATGGCATTTATTATGTTTATGGTGAATATACTTCATATGCATTACCTGATCTAATTTTGAGCATTTAATATCAGATACAATAGTTTGGACGTTTATAATTTAATGTCACATACAGCAAATTACATGTGATGATTCTGGCTCACACACGATTCTACGATACTCCACTCGGATATTCAACGTTATTCGAGTTAATAAGCTAGCTAAGCTAGCTTTATGCGTCTTTCTTTCCTTTGGTATTTATATTGCTACGTACGGTCAGCTTTGGGCCATCAGGTGTGGGAACGGCCACGGAAGGAGCGGCCCACTCACCTTGTCCCGCTGGCTCCCACAGTCCTTGCTGGTCCTGTTGTCCAGGCCGACGTACATGGCATCAAGATAGACCAGCAGCACATTGCGTGGCTTATGGAGGTAGGGCTGGACGTCTGGGTTCACTTGGGCACCGACCTCTCCGTCACAGAGGCAGCCACGTAAGAACGTTTGGGTGGCGTGCGTAACTTCGCAGACTGCACGCTCAGAGAAGACACGAGCAAGTGAGGTATGCGTCAAAAGCTGCCAGTGTGCGGCCACCTCCAGTTAGGGTTCATCCAGCAGCCGCCGTTCGTACTTGATGCTGCATACCAAACGACGGTCGCACAGTATCTCGTCGGGGGCGCTCCGTGACAACTGGCACGGCTCTGCCAGCCCCGCAGACACCACGCAACAAGTGGCACGGCTCTGCGAGACCCCGCAGACACCACGCAACAACTGGCACGGCTCTGCCAGCCCCGCAGACACCACGCAACAAGTGGCACGGCTCTGCCAGCCCCGCAGACACCACGCAACAACTGGCACGGCTCTGCCAGCCCCGCAGACACCACGCAACAAGTGGCACGGCTCTGCGAGAACCCGCAGACACCACGCAACAACTGGCACGGCTCTGCCAGCCCCGCAGACACCACGCAACAACTGGCACGGCTCTGCCAGCCCCGCAGACACCACGCAACAACTGGCACGGCTCTGCCAGCCCCGCAGACACCACGCAACAGCTGACATGGCTCTGCCAGCCCCGCAGACACCACGCAACAACTGGCACGGCTCTGTCAACCTACGCAGGCACGCACAAAAATCGCACTGCCTGACTGCTGGCCTCAACACTAAAACACGAATGGAATCGAAATCGCGTCACTTTTCGTCAGCGTTTGAGGTTCAACATGTGCTTGTAGCACCTTCATTTGCCGTGCATAGCCCACGCCGCTAACTGCACCAGGCACACTTCGATTATCGAGGGAACAACAAGTTCTGGCTAGAAAACTGCACAACTCTGAACTCTGTCGTTACGGGCCCAATGGCAGCCAAGTATTGTTCCAACCTTCTGGCGTAACCCAGAGTCACTAGACCGAAGTCAAATTCGGGCGCCTTCCCAGGGTGCGTCGTTATCACGCGAGGCCCAATCAGCCACCACTAATGTCACTCACGACGTTCCGGTCCAGACTGTTTTACTATGCCAGGTCAGAGGTCAGCCGACAGACGCCCAGTGCCGCCGGCGGTTAGTGCCTGCACCAGCCAAGTGCACCACGACGGCGGATGGCCAGCGTACACTAGCATTGTGCATCGCAGCACGAACGATGTTGCAACTCTATCGTGGAACAGGATTTGTATGACATGCAGAATGCGCCTATCCATTTTATTAGCTATCCATGATTTTTTTTCTGGATAGAGGGGGAAAATTCCGTAGCAGTTTTATTTAAAAAAATTAAGTTGTATAGCAGCCAGAGGCGCAGCCAAGGGTAGGGCTCGGTACTCCCCTCCGTTAGCAACTGAAAATACACTAGAGCAAACAAGACATTTTGATATTTTCACGACGCAAAGCCATACATTTTCTGCCCGCTTCGAGTGCCAAAAGCTGTCCCTATTTCATTGAACTTTTTTTTGGGTCAGGTCCCCCTTAGGAAAATCTTGGCTGCGCCAATGACAAACTGCCGTAGAAACGTCACCGATGAACGTGGCAGCGCATGCATGTTCCGACAGGGAACGTATTAAAGAGAGTCAAGAGGTCGGCCGCTCCTCCCATCACTTGGAATCCAAAAAGCGTCCCCATGGTAATGTGGCGTTCTCCAGAATGTGCATGCTCTCCACCCCTTCAATTTTGTAACCAAAGAGGTCCTTCTCAGTATAAAATGTGGCCTTACAGGGACACTCCAGCGCGCTCCCATGAAATTGTCTTAATCAGTGGCTCCCCTCCCGGAAAATGGCGCATGCGCCATTTTTAGGCTGCATCCTCAGAAATTACCTCCACACTTGGCGAATTCCAAGATCAGTCTGTTTAAGCCGATTCACGTCCCGATGTACGCGCGGATGCGATAACACCGATGAACTAAAAGAGCATCGATCGTTTCGATATACAGCTGCAACGAAACGTTAATTACGTCGATCACTGGAATAGCCTGTCGGTATATGACTGCATTTTGCATTATGGATTATTATCGTGAATGCTTACTGGTATACAATTCAGGAGCTCCTAATGGAAATGAAGGCAAAGTAAGGAGGAAATGTGCGGCGCACACTTAATGTATGCTGTGAGAGTGAAATACAGAAGACACATTTCACGAGCGAAAGAGAAATGACCCAAAGCGTAGGTTAATCCGCGTAGTGCCGAATAATTTCCTACATCTCGCAGTGCCAG
Source organism: Ashinkailepas kermadecensis (assembly GCA_034440615.1). Lineage (NCBI taxonomy): Eukaryota > Metazoa > Arthropoda > Thecostraca > Neolepadidae > Ashinkailepas > Ashinkailepas kermadecensis. Next base: position 634,943 of record JAOTOM010005058.1, read on the forward strand.
GGGTTCAATTATCTCGCCCATACTTTTGTTCTAAGCTAGAGAGGTCCGGTAGACGGCATGATGTAGCTCCATCCCTGGGTATTTTTGATGATCCGTGGACACTGGCGGTACATTGGGGTGGACACAAGCATCTGTATTATACATAGGCGGTTTTCCAGGGTTCGCCAGGTAAACATTGTTTACCCATGCATGGAAACTTTGCGATGTTGAACAGATATTGTTACAGTGAATGTAGTTCAACTATACCAGAAATACATTAAAGATCTCGAGCCAGCGTTTTCCTCTTTTAGCCTCACCCATTATTTTCCCCTAAAAATTAATCCAAACACAAGAAAACCTTGTTGCAGCTTGTTTATCTGCTGACTAGAAAACAGCTTCATTGCCAGTTTTTTCCAAATTGAATGCACAGAGCCAGCGGATGCTTTGTGTTCTTGGGATGCAACTTGTTGCATCTAGAGTTAAAACTGAATGCCATGCGTCGTAAAACCCAAGCACAAGGTTCTTTTTTATTGAATCATTTTTTTTCTTCTCTCGTTTACTGTGGTTACATACCATTACTATGGCAACAGGCCCATCGCCCTACTGACAGACGAAGTCAATGTATAAAACACACGTACACAATAAATAGCTATATGTACTGTACAAACATTCCTTACACAAGACCTACATGCTTTTCACAAATCTGAACTCAATATTTTTGTGCACTCTATTTGTCTGCGAAAACACATCGACATCCGAATTACCAATTTTAACAAATGCGTCTCCGACTTCGGTATATGACATACAAACGCACCGCAGATAGCGTTTACTAGCGCACAGAGCACATTTATCAGCTGTTGCCCATGGGTCAATCGAGGCGGAGCATGTATTGGGAGAAACATCGCAGGAGTGTGGGAGAATCAATTTCACCCGAGATAGTATTCTTCATGAACACTGGGTCACGCTGTGCCCTCCTTGCTGACAAGGATGTTATTTTCAATAAATAATACAGTGGACGATTCGGTTGCAAAATTGGTACACTTGAAGTATGATATTTGAGCCAGATAAGAAACTTGTGCTCGACTCGATCGATCCGCAGCATGTGGAGTTTGGCCGCGCCTGTCCAGATTACGTAGCGACACGCTAAAATTGCCCTCATATTGGCTAAATATGCCGACAGCACCGCACAACGGCTAAATATGACTACTCGGCCCGCCTTAATTGGCCGGCGGAGCACACCAAACGCTCGGTTGGCGCGGCTGACCACGTGCTAAGTGTGTTGTGCGGAAATGTGTCTTGTGCCGATGATTACACCTAAATCTCTTATTTGTGCAGCGAGCTCCAGCTCATCTGTATCAGGATGATATTTGAATTGGACGGGCACGCGTGTCAGATTTATCGTGAGTGACTTTCATCGGGAAGTGTTTGAGGCCAGACCCCAGCTGACAGACCACTCTCGCAGGCAAAGGCGCACACAGGGCCGAAGTCCCCGCCTACTAAACAAATACATCAGATCAAACAAAATATTTTCGGATTTGCGCGATGACAAAACAGAGATTTTCGGCGCGAAGCGCGCCGAAAGCGGTCTCTATGCAATGAAGTTTGCTTTGTGCGGCCAGCTTGAGATAATTCTTGCTGCACCTATGCTCAGAAGCGATCCAGATCATCCTGCTGCATGACACACTTAGCAGGGACTAGCATTTTGTCGAAAATGTTTACGTCATCTGTGTACCTGAGGCAGATATGGTTTTTATCATAGTAAATCGTTAATGAAGATATTAAATATTAGTGGAGACAGTAGTACTCATCGGGCACTCCAGAAGTTATACAACACGTTTCTAGTCTGGCGTTTCGCCATTCACAATTATTATTTGGCACCTGTCGAGCAGATATGAAATGAACTTAGATAGGAATGTTGCATATTGTACGAGTTATACAGGTTGTTATGTTGTGTTGATTCACAGTTATGAGTTATGAGATGTTGATTCACACTTTGAAAAGCCACTGAAAAGTCGGCATAAACAGCGTCCATCTGCCGTCCTTCCGACAACCCTCGTGGCTACTTCATGCAATCAGCTAGGTTGATGACACAAGATCGGCAGGAAAAAATCCACTGAAAAGTCGGCATAAACAGCGTCCATCTGCAGTCCTTCCGACAACCCTCGTGGCTACTTCATGCAATCAGCTAGGTTGATGACACAAGATCGGCAGGAAAAGTCGGCATAAATAGCGTCCATCTGCCGTCCTTCCGACAACCCTCGTGGCTACTTCATGCAATCAGCTAGATTGATGACACAAGATCGGCAGGAAAAAAGCCATGTTGTTCTATTCAGAGAACGGGCGAAATCTGGGCACATATCTCGTCAAAAACGCGTCGTTCGGAAGCTGTACTGACATGGCTGAGCAATAAGAGCAACACTCTGTCAAGGAGGATTTTGTGAGTATACTAATTCACATATAAGGTATGCATTCTCACTCTACGAAATATCGATGCAGAATTACCATTTCGTAAATCTGCATTGAAGCATTTTCGCAAGAAGCAAGGAGCGTAATGAGTAGTGCATACTGTTATGCATTTGTTGGGACATGGTATGAGTGCCTGTACAAATACTACTAAATATGAGTAACAAGACCTTGTAGGTGCACATACATCCATGCTGAGATAACCTGGCTCGTAAGAAACGAACATGAAATGCAGAGCACACGGTTCACTTAGTTGATACAAAATGTACTAAAACAATAAGTAAAACGCATCAGATCTTCGACGAATTTGGAACGAATTATACAATGCTATTTATCATAGGGACGAAACGTCAGCTGATCATTCGCAAGCTGCACCCTACACCATGGTACTGCCAGCGACGCTTTGCAGAGTACATCAACGCGCTATAATGGCATCCTACTACGCTGTATTTTGATACATCTCAACTCATAATACGCTCGTGTGCTTCTCACATGTTTTCGGAGCACAAGAATAGCCCTGTGTTATAACCGCGGCCAACGGGACAGGTCCTTACAAAAGCGACACACGAGGACGAGCCCATAATTTCCGCTCATGTTTTCCTCGTGTTAAAATCAGCGTTTTCCTCAGCCATCAGCTTATCTTCTCTGACGGGTGCGCATTTGATATGCTCTATTCTGGGCCTCTGCTTCTAGCGCCGTAATTTAGTTCTCTCTGTCTCGGTCGATCAGCATAATCACGCCAGTCTTGCCCATCTGAATACCACTGCCTGGTTGAATCCCGCTGTCTGGTGGAATGCCGCTGTCTCGCTGAATACCGCCGCCGGCTCTCCGGCTGCCGGCCGGGATACGGTTGGCGACCTTGACCTTGACCTTCTAGTCTTGCTGACTGACGAGCCCGCGGTCCCAACGGTTGCCGACTCTGTGGCGCTTGAGATCGACGCGGTGCTGGAGGGTCCACCGCCAACCCTGACGATTCGCCTGTGCCCCAGGCGCCGGATGTCGTGACAGTGCCGGAGGCCGCCGGCCCCTCCACTCGGGAGAAGAGCGTTTGACGATACACAGGGGAGGGGAGACATCTAGAAGGACACAAGACAGAGTAAGAGAGACAGAGCGACAGAGAACGGCCGGGACAGGGTTGGTTGGGTGAAGGAGGGTCCGCTGCCACCGGCAGAGCCAGCCATGGTTGCCCCCAGTATGAGCGGTCGCATGCACCTGCAACAGAGGATGTCTCTGCCGTCACACACAGTCATCTGCAGTAAGCTTTTCTACCACGTGATTGTTGCCAGCATATATCACCGGTGACGGATTCCATCAAATAATCCGAAGCATAGGGCACCATTTCCCGGGTGAAGGCGCCATTTCTCCGAGGAGGGGAAGGGGATTAATAATATAGGGTGCACTCAGACCACTCCCAGGGGCACCAATTTATCTCTGAGGGGCGCCATGTCATGAAAGTTCCGGCACATGGAAGAGCACATTCCGGGGAGAGCACACCCTCCCCTTCCGGGGAAAGCACATTCAGTTAAGGACAAACAGCTCGAGGGAGGATGCAGTGGCCATTCCTGATCAACATCGTTGTCTGATCCGGGCGTACAGCTTCCCGATCAGGCGACGTCGTTTCCCGACCAGAGGCACCGTTCTCCGAGGGCGGCACAACTCCCCAGTACTTCACCTATTGGATCCGCCAGCGAGTGCTTGCTGTTATACATGGGCGGATGCAGAAGGAGGGGCACTGGTGGCATTTACCCCCATGGAAAGGTGACGCCTCTCCGACCGGGAAAGGTAACCATTCAGGAAGCTTCGAGAGCAACTCCTCCCACTCCTCCCCCGTTCAACGGATTTGTTCAGCCAAAGTCGCCCCTTTTAGAGGAAAAGCCGCCCCTTTAGACCCTGCAATATGCTTCTGTGCATCCCACCTCCGCACTCAACGCATTTCTTCCGCAGAATTCGCCTCTCCGAGGACATGTGCCTCCCCCATGACATTTCTTGGATCCGCCCCTGGTGCTTTACGCTGAGTTAGTAGGTTAGTTATTTAGGATTCTAGCATGTTAGTTATTAATGCCATTGGTCATTTGCATCGATACATCGACACATCGATGTCATTGGTCATTTGCACCCATAACAATGCTATTCATAAACACGTCGATATAGCGCAGAAACTAGTTAAAAAACATGGGTCAATGTGATTCACACCGTTAGTTAGTTATTTAGCTAGTTAGTTATTGCTGCATCGAAGTCATTGACCATTTGAGCCCATAACAATGTTTTCTGGTAAACACGTCGATACAGCGCAGAAACTAGTAAAAATAGGCCAATGTGATTTACACCGAATTGCAAGCCCTTTGCAACACGATGACGGTAGTGGTTACACAAAAAGAGCACACGTACACAAGCGGTGGAGCAACAGGAATGGTTCAAAGCACACGAACAATCAAGCATGGTGTAAAATTGTCGTGAACTGCTCTGATTATATTTTTTTGTTGTTCTGAGTTATATGTTGAGAACAAGGATGAATTGGATTCAAACTAGAAGAGCGATTGTTGGTGTAAGCTGCGAGTGCTTGGCCTGACCTGACCTTCGGAGTTACCTCACATCGAAGTCGAAAGAACAACACTTAATAATCCAATGAATGGATCGGGGCTCGCATGGCTACTTGCGTAGTTGCGAGATGGCCAACTTTGTTTTGCTTACATTGTGGTAACACACGATACATTGTCGTTCCTTTCCCAACATCTCCAAAATATTCCTTTTCTCTTCCTTCTACTGATACTTACATGTCGGTTCCTGGGTTTTCAGCCTCGCCGGAGCTGTTTCAAGCTACCTGTTTTGCTGCTTTGCGACCCAAAGGACAAGACCCGCAGATTCCCTGCGCTACCGATGCAGCCCACAGTGAAGCCAGTACCATGCAGAGTCCACTAAATCCTGGCCAACGCAATGTTTGAAAGATGACCTCACCGTGATTACTACATAACTGCCACCCTATCAGCCTGGGCGTACATCTGCCACCGACCTGCACTGGCTGGAGTCGAAGGCCAGCCCGGTTGAGCACTCGGCAACCTTAGCGCATTTGCAGGCGCAGTCGTCGCTGGACCAGATCTTGGTGCCGGGACACGAGGTGGCCTCGTGCTCGTTGGGGCACACACAGCGGCAGTTGGCCGAGTCGTACTGCTGTCGGCGTGTGCAGTCTGTGCTCTTCACCTGCCGGAGGTCGGGATGCGCCACTCAGGTGTCGCTGAGGGCAGGCGGGGGCAGGCGAGGGGGCGCACCCCACCCTTCAGTGCAGTTACCCGACACGATTGGCTTGGCGAAAATCGCATCTTAATGTTGTGATAGATGTCACTTGCACGGTGAAGTCGCACTCTTAGCTCGTGGTAAGGATGGTAGGCGTCTTAGGTCAGAGGCGGAGATGGGGCCGAGAAATGACGTGCTGGGTATAAGACAATCCCTAAGAAGGTACTGAAGTAAAGAAATAAATGTTCCAATGTGTTGCGTAGTTGTATACTGCAAGTATGCATCATGAATACTTTTTCACTGATAAAACACAAAATCAGTAGTTGAGGAACACCGTAGATGCGCCAGTAGATCTACCCACTTTGGAGAGTGTAGTTCAATATTGACAATCTGTCCAATGCGTATATAGCCCGGATATCAGTCTTGATAGAAAACGCCAGTTGTGCCCAGCCCATTACGTGACTCAGTGTTGAGCAGAGTACTTACCCTACACTGACACACGCATGTCACGTGCTTCTCCATTTTCACTCTCTTTACACTGGATTCTTCGTCAGCTAGAGAAATTTGATTTTCGCCAGAGAAACGAAGAGCAAGAACCTGGAAACAAGGAACGAATCAAAAGTAACAATATAACAAACACGTTGGTCAGTATAATGTTCGCATAGTACACGACTGAACCCATACATATGTAAGCGCGATGAAAAGGATTTCCATCTCACTGTGTTACCAACTGTAGATACACTCAAAGAAGCAACTTATTTTGTTGCACACAGCAGCTCAATTAATATTCGTGCACATTTATTTATCAGTATGATGTTCAGGGACAGTACGATACTGGGAAATTCATTGATATACTTTTGCATGCTGCCAAAGCAATTATCTGCACCTTTCTAATGATTGTGCATACAAAAGGAATGCAGCTTACAATACAAAGCAGAGAATAGAACCGCTCTATATGTTAGATATGGATAACATGTATGTGATGATCTTTTCACCAAATGTCTTACTCTTGGTCAGCCCATTGACTACTTAAGACTGGGGAATTAAATGTAGTATACAAACTCAGAACCTCATCGTGCGACCAATGTTCTGACCTTTTTCCGGATGGTCTTGACCTCAGAGGGCACGCACTCGAGCAGCTCGTGGCTGCAGCAGCCCGAGCAGCGCGGTATCAGAACACATGGTGGGGTGTAGAGAACGAGCGGGTCAGTCGGTCTCGGCACCAGCACTGGCTGCTTACGCGGCTTGCACACCGCGTCCTTGATGACCATCTTGCGCTCTGAGTCCACCTCCCGCAGGTCGTTCAGAACATCACCACCTTCCAATGGGTCACATAGATTGGTGGTGACAGGTCACACAGCTCGGGTGGCATATTGGTCAGCATGTCTCAGGTAGTGACAGGTCACACAGGTCGGCAGGTTATATAGGTCATGCAGGTCAACAAGACACGCAAATCAAGACCATGCATGACATTTTGCAATAACATCTCATGATATTTTACCATACACTGATAATTGATACTTTGAGGAATCAAGCTTCTTTTTCACATCGATGAACCAGTTTGAAGTTGTTAAGACAGAAGCCGTTTTGAAAACATTTCGTTCCAAGCAGCACCCAACAGCAGTTGGCAAATAAGGTGAAAACATAAAGTTAAATAGAAAGAAGTTTAATATGACATTAGATGGATAAACGTGGATGTGTATGGCAGATGGACATACAGCTGCCACAAAGGCTGCATGCGTCTGGGAGCAATTGCATTTCCCTATTGCCAGATTTCACCAAATTGTGTTCAACAACGCATTACATTATTGAGTACTATCACACGGATAATGCGAATCAGCCACTCAGGCATGCATATACAGTGCACAGTGCACGGAGCGTGCAGCGGTACTACCGTCTGGCCTCGCCGCGCCGAGGTGAGTGTTGGTCCTGTTGAACAAGGTGCTTCCCAGGGTGATGAAGGTGCCGAGGATGGGATGCCGTGAGGCACCTCGGATGGATCCCAGCAGATTGGTCAACTCGCCCTGGTGGATGCGCTGGGCCCATTCAAGCGGAACTCTCAGACGTCCTGACTGTGGAAAACATACGCAAGTCGCCACTGACCAAGCGCTGAGGACAGGTGAAAACACAATCCGTCATTGGTCAAGCACTGAGGACAGGTGAAAACAAAGTCTGCCATTGGTCAAGCGCTGAGGACAGGTGAAAACACAGTCTGTCACCGGTTAATCGGCGAGGACAAGAGAAAGCAGACGGCCTGTCGCTAGTCAAGTGGTGAGGACAGGTGAACACACACACACAGCCTTTGGACGAGCACTGAGGCGTGGTGTTGCAGGGGCACACTGACAATCACTGGCGGATCTAGCCCACCAATTTTCGGGAGGCCAAGAGCGACTTTTGATGTCGGCCCAATCTTATCCCTCCCCCATACCCATCAATGTCAAAAGTCAACCTATCCCTCCCCCATACCCATCAATGTCAAAAGTCAACCTATCCCTCCCCCATACCCATCAATGTCAAAAGTCAACCTATCCCTCCCCCATACCCATCAATGTCAAAAGTCAACCTATCCCTCCCCCATACCCATCAATGTCAAGAGTCAACCTATCCCTCCCCCATACCCATCAATGTCAAAAGTCAACCTATTCCTCCCCCATACCCATCAATATCAAAAGTCAACCTATCCCTCCCCCATACCCATCAATGTCAAAAGTCAACCTATCCCTCCCCCATACCCATCAATGTCAAAAGTCAATCTATCCCTCCCCCATACCCATCAATGTCAAAAGTCAACCTATCCCTCCCCCATACCCATCAATGTCAAAAGTCAACCTATCCCTCCCCCATACCCATCAATGTCAAAAGTCAACCTATCCCTCCCCCATACCCATCAATGTCAAAAGTCAACCTATCCCTCCCCCATACCCATCAATGTCAAAAGTCAACCTATCCCTCCCCCATACCCATCAATGTCAAAAGTCAACCTATCCCTCCCCCATACCCATCAATGTCAAAAGTCAATCTATCCCTCCCCCATACCCATCAATGTCAAAAGTCAACCTATCCCTCCCCCATACCCATCAATGTCAAAAGTCAACCTATCCCTCCCCCATACCCATCAATGTCAAAAGTCAACCTATCCCTCCCCCATACCCATCAATGTCAAAAGTCAACCTATCCCTCCCCCATACCCATCAATGTCAAAAGTCAACCTATCCCTCCCCCATACCCATCAATGTCAAAAGTCAACCTATCCCTCCCCATACCCATCAATGTCAAAAGTCAACCTATCCCTCCCCCATACCCATCAATGTCAAAAGTCAACCTATCCCTCCCCCATACCCATCAATATCAAAAGTCAACCTATCCCTCCCCCATACCCATCAATGTCAAAAGTCAACCTATCCCTCCCCCATACCCATCAATGTCAAAAGTCTAAACCAAAAGTTGGACTTCAACTACTCGATTTTGCGATCCCGTTATTTTTAAAGAGGTTCTTGCACAAATTTGTCATTGTTGTTCATTTTTGTCCAGATGTTATATCGGATGTATACAGTAGACGTGGGGCAGGGATTGAGATTGTCGGAGTGCTCTGAATATATGCAATTAGCTTTAATTTTCTAGGTATGCGTTCCACGTTAAACTTCTTGTCTTTTGCTGAACCACAGTTACCGCATGTGCCATCAAGCTGATTGAAGTTTTGAGGTCATTTTATAACTCCCGTTTTTGACAGTCATGGTTCACGTTTCACCCCTCCCCCACCTCTAGATCCTCTCGTGCTGCTTGTGTTGCCAACCTTTTGAATGGTTGGAATATGGATTATTACTGACTTCGAGGCGGACGATTTGGACATCAGAGTTCAGCGGACAGTAGTAACGTTACTGACATTAGGGCTGATACCTGACGGTATTGCTACAGACACTACTTGACAGTGTGGCTAATGAGTAATGACGTTACTGACATTAGGTCTGATACCTGACGGTATTGCTACCACCCACTACTTGACAGTGGCTAATAAGTAAGGACGTTGCTGACATTGGGTCTCATACATGACGGTATTGCTGCCACCTGCACTACTTGACAGTATGGCTAATGAGGAACTGGCACTGAAGTTCACAATATTTTTGTTTCACCCAGGGGTCAAGCAAGCTGCTACTTGCTGGCCATTGGGAGGTAGGATGAGGTGTTTGTATGACCCTCGGGTAGATGGTGTGAATACTCAAGCTACAAATGTTTTTAGGACGTCACAGCTGTCTACTGCATACATAGAAGATAGGAGTAATATCGGACACAGAACTTTGTGCAGATAAGAACTTCTTCATTTGCATTAGAGAAGACATATATAAGGCTTAATGTGTTGGCGAAACTCCTTTTCTTCAACTGTGTGTATTATGGAGGATAATCAGCTTTAAAGTACATAACAATCATCTTTGTGATAAAAGTGAGCTTCGCGAAATATCGGACATCGCCTGGTATTTACACACGTGATTCCTGGATGTGGATTAGGTGTCCAATACCAGCATGAAGGTATTTATGTTGTCCGATATTTAAAAAAAACACGAGTATAAAACATAATCGATTGTGGCAAATTGACTCATCGTGTAGAGGTCCAGATAGCCAACGTAAGTATGAAAATGTTCTACGTCTTTGGTAGAAATTCTAACTATTATTGCTTCCAGTGCACAATTTGTGCTACCGAAATTGTTCAAACACTATATTGCAAGAATGCAAAGCTGTAAACTAAAACAAAAATAATTTATAGTGCTCCATGCCGCGGATAATGCACCGAACACGAACTGAAAATAAGCAATGGTCTTGTTCGTGTTCCAAATAAATTTTGATCCTGCGACTTGATGTCTTGTTCTGGAGAAAAGCGGATGTCCGATATTACCACCTCTATAATTTTACCCAAAGCTCACCTTCACAGAGCCCTGAGTCGACGATGCTATTTCACTGGCCTTACGAAAGGAGACGGTACTGGTTCTCACCTTGAGGTCAGACACATCGGTACGACCCTGAACCCGGAAATGTCTCCACTGTCCTTGAGGAAAACGGTATTGGCTTTTAACTGAGGGTCACCGGGGCTGGCACTGAGCTTGACGGACTTCCTTGGGGGCTTTGGGGCGACCTTGACCTCGCCCTTGAGATGGACAGATCCGTATGGACCCTAGTGCTGACAGGGTCGGAAGGGTTCGCCACCGCTGACGCTGACCCAAAGGTCGCCATTCGGCAGTGGACATCGCCCGCCGGGCGGACACCGCCAGCACTGACCTGGACACCGATGGAATGGTTGCCACAGCAGGCGGCCAGCGCCGCCGCCGTCAGGCTGGTCAGCAGCGTCAGTCGCACCGCCGCCGCCGCCGCCGCCATTGCTGCCTCTGTCCTGCGGGTCGCGCAGCTGCCGGCCGGACCGGCTCCAGCGGGCGTGTTTGGAAAGCACTGTCAATATTTGCGCACCGGCGGCCCGTCAAATAGTCGCTCGGCTGCGAGTGCAAAGGCGGCTCCAGAGTGCCATCGCTGAGGTCAGTTGAGCCGTGCCGGATGTATTCGCCGCCACCAGCGATCGTCCCGCGGTCGCTCCGCGGTCTGAATCTCGACAGGGTGACGAGGAACAGATCCGCCTCTCCAGCTGGCGGCGACTGCTGGGTCGGTCGACCCCCACCCGGCGCGCAAAGGTGCTGCCGCCTCTCCTCCCCACAAAGCATCCGAACCGGCACAGGAAAAGCCGGATTGCTCAGTCGGAGCCAACAATGACATCACACGACCGGGTGAGAGCACGGCTTCCGGCGACCCCACGTCAGCCCTAGCCACACGTCACGTCGCGTATGCCTGGAACGGCGGCGCGGGATCATGTCCGGCCGGGTACTGCCACCGTCTCACCGGGTAGTGTCACCCTGTCTGGCCGGGTAGTGTCACCTTGTCTGGCCGGGTAGTGTCACCCTGCCAGGCCAGGTAGTGTCACCCAGTCTGTCCGGGTAGTGCAGACAGTCTGGCCGGGTAGTGCAGACAGTCTGGCCGGGTAGTGTCACACAGTCTGGCCAGGTAGTGTCACCCAGTCTGGCCGGGTAGTGCACACAGTCTGGCCGGGTAGTGTCACACAGTCTGGCTAGGTAGTGTCACCCAGTCTGGCCGGGTAGTGTCATCCTGTCTGACCGAGTAGTGTCACCTTGTCTGGCCGGGTAGTGCCACCTTGCCAGGCCAGGTAGTGTCACCCAGTCTGTCCGGGTAGTGCACACAGTCTGGCCGGGTAGTGTCACACAGTCTGGCCAGGTAGTGTCACCCAGTCTGGCCGGGTAGTGTCATCCTGTCTGACCGGGTAGCATCACCCTGTCTGACCGGATACTGTCACCCTGTCTATCCGGGTAGTGTCATCCTGTCTGGCCGGGTAGTGTCACCCTGTCTGGCCAGGTATTGTCATCCTGTCCGGCCGGGTAGTGTCACCCTGTATAGTCGGGTATTGTCATAATGTCTGGCCGGGTAGTGTCACCCTGTCTAGCCGGGTATTGTCATCCTGTCCGGCCGGGTAGTGTCACCCTGTCTAGTCGGGTATTATCATGTCTGGCCGGGTAGTGTCACCCTGTCTAGCCGGGTATTGTCATGTCTGGCCGGGTAGTGTCACCCTGTCTAGTCGGGTATTGTCATCCTGTCTGGCGGGGTAGTATCACCCTGTCTGGTCGGGTACTGCCACCCTGTCTGGCCAGGTATTGTCCACCCTGTCCGACCGGGCAGTGTCACCCTATCCGGCCAGGTATTGTCAACCTGTCTGGCCGGGTAGTGTCACTGTCTGGCCGAGCAGTGTCACCGCCATCGGAGCGGCACAACTCGTGTTCCGGTCAGACGACGGCCGACCCAATCCGCCCTTCCTGCATATGCGTGTCGCGGCACACGAGCCACTTTTCTTGTGATCCCATTCACCCTACCACACAAGGGTCACATTTACAACCGCAGGCGAGATTAACTACGCACTGCACCGTGTGCACGAGAAGCGGGGACGAGGCACGGAGGAGCCAGCACTGCCATTGAAGAACGAAAGATACCTTGTGTCGTTTCCACCCGACCCTTTCCGATGTCAACGTTATTGCGCATAATCCCACAATTTCAGCATACCAGTTTAATGCGAGATAGCTCATGATTCAGTCTGCCGTCGCCTGGCCGCATCACAGCTGACATTCATTTGCAGGTGGGAAGCACTCAGCGGGTTCATTTAGTTTACTTGATCCCACAAGGGCACCTAACCCCATATGAGGGGTTCATTTAGTTTACTTGACCCACAATGACTAACCCGGGGGGAGGCGTGTCTGGACTACTGCGGGGCCATCAGCGCTGCCCAGCTGACTCCTGCCACTGCAGCAATGAGGTCTAACCCGGGGGGGAGGCGTGTCCATGGACTACTGCGGGGCCATGCTCAGCGCTGCCCAGCTGACTCCTGCCACTGCAGCAATGAGGTCTAACCCGGGGGGGGAGGCGTGTCCATGGACTACTGCGGGGGCCATCAGCGCTGCCCAGCTGACTCCTGCCACTGCAGCAATGAGGTCTAACCCGGGGGGGAGGCGTGTCCATGGACTACTGCGGGGGCCATCAGCGCTGCCCAGCTGACTCCTGCCACTGCAGCAATGAGGTCTAACCCGGGGGGGAGGCGTGTCCATGGACTACGTATGGGGCCATCAGCGCTGCCCAGCTGACTCTGCCACTGCAGCAATGAGGTCTAACCCGGGGGAGGCGTGTCCATGGACTACTGCGGGGGCCATCAGCGCTGCCCAGCTGACTCCTGCCACTGCAGCAATGCTAAAGCGATGTGAAACGTCCTCTAACTGGGGTAGCAAGAGCCGTAACTGGATGGGATGGGGGGTGGCGTCACCACAGTTAACATGTTAAGCGAGTCCCTGCGACAGTTGCTTGACCGCTAGCAGTGCGAGGATACGATCTATTTGAGACAGATGGTCCGCGCCAGAGACCCGCTGACCTCCACCTGACTATATCGCCCATGGACCCGCCGGCCTCCTCCACATGGTAACAATCTCGCCCTGGCCCGAACGGCCTCCTCCACCTGATAACAATCCCGCTATCGCACCTCACCATCAGATAACAATCTACCCTCCGATCAGCCGCCTAACCTCCCACCCTAATCACCTAACAATCTCGTCCTGGATCGGCTGGTTCTATCCACCTGACAATAACCTGACCCTCTTGTTAGCTAAAGAACGTCCTTTAGCCAACGAGAGAAGTACCAGGAGGGCCGACGTTCTTAAAGTCCGTGCATCCTCAGGGCACTTCGTGACCAGCACATCACAGATGAATCGTCAGCCAGCGTTCACTGTCCATTATTCCGTGGTATGGAGACACGACACCGCCCTCGGCTGCCGCAGCTGACCGGACATGTGGATGGCGGCTCGGTGAACATCGCATTTCCGGTCGGCAATTGCGCATCTCAATACTGTGTGACGCGCCAGCCATGACGCAATTTGTCAGCTGGCGCGCCTCAGCCAACCATCGAAACCACCTCTATACTAGTTCCCGCCGTTGCACCAACTTCGAGAAGGAAATCAACATTTTGGTATCAACGACATACGTAGTATGTTGGCAATAAACATACTTAATATCCCATATATATTGTATTTCTTTTAAGTGTTACAAAGAAACATTGACACGCACGACTTACCCTGGAGAGTGCACCGCACGCGCTGTACTCTTTTCATCAAGGCGTGGTAGCAGAGGCCGGGTGGACCTGCCAACCACCCGGTCTGCGCCTGCGCCTACGCCCATCACCACGGGTACCAGCTGGTCAGGTGGATCACATCGCAGTTCCAACTGTTAGCTAGATGGCGGCGGCCGTCCTCCCAGCAGAGGACGAGCCTCAGCTCAAGACACCGGCAGAATCCCAACCGTCAGCTGGATGGTGGCGGTCGTTCCTCCAGCAGAGGGCGAGACCTGGGATCGAGACACCGGCGGCCGCCCTTCCAGTGGAGGGAGACCCAGGCTCAAGACACCGGCACATTCCCAGCTGAACAGCTAGTGGCGACAGGACACTGGCACACATAAAACAAGCACAAGCAACTGCCACAAAGACACATGCAACGAGTGAATGCCCACTTCGCATAGTGCACAAAGCAGTGATTTCCGTGCAGTTCATCTTGTCTGTGGTTTAAGATGATGGTAGTGAGATATCCAGCAAATAATACTTCCAAACATATCACCGACGATTCGGTATTTCTACGAAGAACGCAACATCACGGAACGGAAAAGCTCAATGATCCACACGAATACTCACCGCACCTTTAAGCACGCATGGGCAAACATGCGTGCTTTTAGAACGGAGGCATCACTTCTCCCTCTATCAGCATCTCCTGAGGGAGGCTCAATTCGAGCAGCCAGTGAACATCCACCCAGTGTCGTTTCCTGTGCGTCCACATCCGGCGGGACGCCAGCCCGCACATCGCCAGCGTCGGGCTCCCCCACCGCATGACAACCAAGCAACTCCAAATGGCCGCTGCCGAACCCAACGGCAGAATCGCCTCCGCACCAGACAGCAACGGTCCCTGGGACGGGCCGTGTCGCCTCCTGGTGGTACGTTCACCGGGAGAAGGAGCGACAGTCGCTACAGGATCTGCTCGTCGGGCCACGCCTGGTCATTCCAGCGACATGACGTTCACCCGGCCCGGCCCGACCGGTGTTCAGGGCCCACGTTAGCCACGAGCATCTTCTGAGCCAGCGATGGCAGCTCCAGACAGGACAGGTGACCCACTAGCGCGGACGCTGCTGCTGCTGCTGCTGCGGCTGGTGCGGCCCCTTCTGGTGCTGCTGCGCTCCCCGCTGCGGCTGCCCCGGGAAGCCGAAGCCGGCGCCGGGTCGGGCGTAGCCGGCGGTCGGGCCGCGGCTGTACGGGTTGGGCGAGCCAGCCCGTGGGTAGCCGGACTGCGACTGGGGCTGCTGGTGGCCCTGCGACTGGCTGGCCGCCGGGTAGCCAGCGTGGTGGTGGCCGGCGCCGTGCTGGCCTTGCTGCGCGTGGCCGCGGGACGCTAAGTTCATGGTGTCCGAGCCGGGGTACCTGAGGATACACGGGACCAGGGCTGGAAACACGGCAGTGGTCTGGATGGTTGTCATCCATATTATGCTGTGCAGAAAATTACGCACCCATTTTCTCGCGAGGAGATTAAATGAAATCATTGGAAAAATGACTGAGCTCATTGCTGTGTGATACCAATGTCCAAAACTGAAAAAGTAAAAAAGGAGTTTTTTTCATGTTAGAAACAGGAAACAAATTATCATGAGTCGGAATGCACCAAACTTTCCTTTTCAAATCCTGGATTCAAAAAAGTAAATCCAGCCGTGCATAGGACACGGTTGCTTGTCCACACACCGCGACACGTTCACCTGTTGACACTGACATACAGTCCACACACAGGGACAGGTTCACCTGTTGACACGGACATACAGTCCACACACAGGGACAGGTTCACCTGTCGACACGGACATACAGTCCACACACAGGGACAGGTTCACCTGTCGACACGGACATACAGTCCACACACCGGCACGCGTCCACCAGTCGGCACGGACATACAGTCCACACACAGGGTCAGGTTCACCTGTCGACACGGACATACAGTCCACACACCGACACGCGTTCACCTGTCGACACGGACATACAGTCAACACACCGGCACGCGTTCACCAGTCGACACGGACATACAGTCCACACACAGGGTCAGGTTCACCTGTTGACACTGACATACAGTCCACACACCGACACGCGTTCACCTGTCGACACGGACATACAGTCAACACACCGGCACGCGTTCACCAGTCGACACGGACATACAGTCCACACACAGGGTCAGGTTCACCTGTCGACACGGACATACAGTCCACACACCGACACGCGTTCACCTGTCGACACGGACATACAGTCAACACACCGGCACGCGTTCACCAGTCGACACGGACATACAGTCCACACACAGGGACAGGTTCACGTGTCGACACGGACATACAGTCCACACACAGGGACAGGTTCACCAGTCGACACGGACATACAGTCCACACACAGGGACAGGTTCACCAGTCGACACGGACATAGTCCACACACAGGGACAGGTTCACCTGTCGACACGGACATACAGTCAACACACCGGCACGCGTCCACCAGTCGACACGGACATACAGTCCACACACAGGGACAGGTTCACCAGTCGACACGGACATACAGTCAACACACCGGCACGCGTCCACCAGTCGACACGGACATACAGTCCACACACAGGGACAGGTTCACCAGTCGACACGGACATACAGTCCACACACAGGGACAGGTTCACCTGTCGACACGGACATACAGTCAACACACCGGGACAGGTTCACCAGTCGACACGGACATACAGTCAACACACCGGCACGCGTTCACCAGTCGACACGGACATACAGTCCACACACAGAGACAGGTTCACCTGTCGACACGGACATACAGTCCACACACAGGGACAGGTTCACCAGTCGACACGGACATACAGTCCACACACAGAGACAGGTTCACCTGTCGACACGAGACATACAGTCCACACACAGAGACAGGTTCACCAGTCGACACGGACATACAGTCCACACACAGAGACAGGTTCACCTGTCGACACGGACATACAGTCCACACATAGGGACAGGTTCACCAGTCGACACGGACATACAGTCCACACACAGAGACAGGTTGACCTGTCGACACGGACATACAGTCCATACACAGATACAGGTTCACCAGTCGACACGGACATACAGTCCACACACAGAGACAGGTTCACCTGTCGACACGGACATACAGTCCATACACAGAGACAGGTTCACCAGTCGACACGGACATACAGTCCACACACAGACACGGTCACCTGTCGACACACCAAACACGATCCCCCTGTCAACACACAGGCACGGTCACCTGTCCACACACAGAGACACGGTCAGCTGTCGACACACCAAACACGATCACCCTGTCAACACACAGGCACGGTCACCTGTCCACACACGAGACACGGTCAGCTGTCGACACATCAGACGGTCACCTGTCCACACACGAGACACGGTCACCTGTCGACACACCAAACACGATCCCCCTGTCAACACACAGGCACTCCTGTCCACACACGAGACACGGTCAGCTGTCCACACAAAAAACAAAAAAACCCCCACAACAAAAAAACACACGGACAACCACAAAAAAAAAAAAAAGGGAAAGAAAAAAAAAAAAGATCACCCTGTCAACACACAGGCACGGTCACCTGTCCCCACGAGACGCGGTCACTTGTCCAACACGAGACACGGTCACCTGTCCACACACGAGACACGGTCACTGTCGACACACCAAACACGATCCCCTGTAAACAGGTCACGTCACCTGTCCACACGAGACACGGTAGCTGTCGAAACACAAAAAACACCTCTCCACAAAACAACACGGTCACCTGTCCACACACGAGACACGGTCAGCTGTCGACACACCAAACACGATCCCCCTGTCAACACACAGGCACGGTCACCTGTCCACACACGAGACACGGTCAGCTGTCGACACACCAAACACGATCACACACGCACGGTCTGTCACACACGAGACACGGTCACCTGTCCACACACGAGACACGTCCCCTGTCGAAAAAAACTGTCAACACACAGGCACGGTCACCTGTCCACACACACGAGACACGGTCAGCTGTCGACACACCAAACACGATCCCCTGTCAACACAAGCAGCTGTCGACACAACAACACGATCCCCTCAACACACAGACACGGTCACCTGTCCACACACGAGACACGGTCAGCTGTCGACACATCAGACGGTCACCTGTCGGTACACGAGACGTTATCACTCTAATAAGACGATTGCTGCATCGCGCTTTGGGTAATCAACTGCGGCATCCACAGTCCCTGGTTTGCTCGTCACTCTATTTTTTTATGCCAAATTTCACTCACGTCTTTGCACACAAACACACTTTTAACAGAAAAGAATGCTCAACCTGAGACAAGGATCACCACGTATTACAATCGCCTTCTGCATGGTTCAGCCCACATATGATACATATGCACCAGTCATCTGGCATCAGGCTTAAAATTTCCACAAAATATTGCACTTCCATCTGATAGGACGGTAACATTCTACGCCTACGTGTTTCAATAATGACTTCCCCCTTCGAGACATTGGCTCAAAATGGATTGCGATATCCTGGCAGACAAGTACGCGAAAGCGCTGGCCACTCATGAAACAACAGAGCAGCATGAGCACAGGCGTCCAAGTCCGTGCGACGAGTACTCACGGTCCCACAGAATGCGCCGGGGTTTGTATGATGGCTGCGCCCATACCGACGGCGTTGATGGCAGTAGGCATGCGCTGCTGCTGCAGCAGCTGCTGGGCGGCCGGCGTCAGGTAGCCGCCTGGGTACTGGTGCTGCGTCAGCTGCTGCGCCTGCTGCTGCGCCAGCGCCGCCTGGTGCTGCTGCGCCGTCGCCTGGTAGTGCTGCGACTGAGGGTCCGCAGACGTCACCGGATGCTGGCCGGCAGGTGGCGTCGGCGGGCCGGCGTCGTACGCGTACTGCTGCTGCTGCTGTAACTGCTCCTGACTTTGATAGGTATCTTGCTCAGTAGCCTGCTGCAGCTGCTGCGGCTGCTGCGCCTGTTGCGGCTGATGCGGCTGCTGCGCCTGTTGCGGCTGCTGCGGCTGTTGTGGCACCTGCGACACCTGCGGCTGCTGCTGCTGCGGCTGCTGAGACACTTGTGACTGCGCCGTCTGCAGCGGCTGCTGGTCCTGCGCAAAAGTGGACTGCGGCTGACGCTGTATCGGATCCACAGTGGCGTTATACTGCACGTTGCCGCCACCGTTGGTCTCCTGCACGTCCACGCTCGGCTGGAGCGGGTCAAACTCGCGCGGGGCGCGCACCAACACCCGAGGCACCTCATCTCGCACCGGCTCTGCAACAGTCCGCAGACGCCATCGTCAGCCATCAGACGAGCGAAGCGGACCACCAACACATAGCAGATACACAGCCATGCTAACAAAACATCACTCGCTTGATTTATAGCACGACATTACCAATGCCGAACTTCTGCGTATGCGCAATACTTTTATCAGAATCAGGAGTGTTCATGGTTCGGCGGTGGGTTGTACAATGCCACCATCCTAGTATTCGAAACACATCAACACAGTCCAAGCCCAACACAAACACATCATTGATAACCAAATCGTGTCAGGTAGACAAAGCAAAGGGCGAAATGAAATGCCACCTCTGAATACACGCAACAAAAAGACAAAAATCAGCATGCATGCCAAATACTTCCCTATAAAACTCGCTTGGCAGGCGTCCAATAAACGCTTAACAAAAAGTAAAAACTGGTCACTACAAATGACAGCAGTCACAGGTTACGATTTTCAGCAAATCAAGCAAAATCAAACCAAAATGAAGCCGGCACGTCTTTCAGTAGCGTCCCGTGCTGCACCAGCCGGTGTGCGAAATGAGCGGCTGTGCAGAAACTCGCGCGACAAGCCAGCATGGCAAGCGGCAAATGTAACCACTCGCAAAAGAACCTCGTGCGCATCACAACATATAAAGCACTGGCAGACACCCATCAAAGGAGCGCGGCAAGTCGCCCGGCTCCGGCGGGCCGGTCCATGCCGAGACAACCAGGCCAAGCCACGACAGACCGACCACGGCCGCGGTAGACCGGTCACGGCCGTGGCAAATCAGCACAGGCCGAGACAGCCGGGCCAGGTCAGGCCACGGCTGTGGCAGTTCAGCACAGGCCGAGACAGCCAGTCCAGGCCACGGCAGACCGGCCGCGGCCGTGGCAGACCAGTCCAGGCCGTGATAACCGGGTCAGGCCACAGCAGACCGGACACGACCGTGGCAGATCAGTGCAGGTCGATACAGCCAGACCAGGCTACGGCAGCTCAACCGGGCGGGGAGAAGAGGAGCGAGCAGGGAGGCAGATATCACCGGCCCACACAGTGTCACTGCCGGATCGTGTCGGCGGCTCGGCGAGAGCACCATAACCTGCTGAAGCGCCGACACGGTCCGGCCGGGCCGGCAGACCGCACCGGGCGAGCCATAGAATCGCGTTCACTCAAACCAACACACACTGATCGGACGCTAGCATCGCCCAGGGTTACAGACAGCATGCGTCTCAGGCCGAATAGTGAGAGCAGGCAGAGGCGGCGTCACTTACCTAGGTGGCGCGAATTTTGAACTCCTGAATGTCAACATGTCAGTTCGAGTAAACGCGATCCTATGAAACGACAGAGGTTATTTATTCCGACTGCGCTCCGGAAGACGGCCGCTCAAGCACAAGTAAACACTATGCTACAAAAGCACGTGAGCCGTCAATACAACACCGGCCGGCGACACTGCAGACATGTGGGCCTACGGTAGCACATGTCGGCAAATGCATAGGCGGCCCGGACCAACGGGCGGCAGTGGTAGTCTGACTGACGCGCCCACCGACAACGCCGTCAAATACACGCGCACACAAAGGGTACGGCACGCGCCGGAGAGCAGGCCAGGAGCCACACCTCGCCTGACACACTCAGTACACGCGTCGGAGAGCAGGCCAGGAGCCACACCTCGCCTGACACATCCAGTACACGCGCCGGAGAACAGACCATGGGCCACACCTCGCCTGCCACATCCAGTACACGCGCCGGAGAGCAGGCCAGGAGCCGCACCCCGACTGACACACACAGTACTCGCACCGAAGCCAATGATGGTCCTTTATTCATGCTGTTGACTGTTGACTGCGTGAAATGAGGCCACTAACCAGCAAACTCCGAGGCCCATCCCCTGACTGGCATGTGCAAGTACGCGCAGTGTGCTTGCATCTATACTTCCTTTTCTTCTGATTGAATGCATACAAATTGTGCCCAGTTGAATTCCACGGCGGAATTTTGTTAAAAATAAAACTGGCAGAGTGAACAAACAAAAAATCCTCAGGATATGGTTGGTTATTGGTTTTACGACCCGTCGACCGTTGAGTCATATAGCGTCGCCAATCTCTCACGCCGAGTGGTCGCGGGCGAAGAGCAGCGACAGGTGAGACTCGAACCCACAATCTTTCGATTGTGAGACGAGCATCTTACCCCTAGACCACTCGTCCCCAAATTCCTCAGGCATGAGTTTCTAAACTCCAGGGTACCGACAACATAATGGATCCAATTTGGTAAGCGGTACATGATTTTGCGGTACTGCCACCATGCCTCAACTAATTTCGAACCGAAAGTTATCGCGGACGGTCGGTTCCAGGACCCTTGCGGCATGATTAAGACCGACGAAGGTAGTTTGAGTTAGTAAATATCTTGGAAAAGCGGCCGATTTGAGTGGCTTCTGCTTTATTTCACGCCCCAGAACTTGACGTGCGACCTTTCCGAGCTGATGTAAGAGCCCGGTAGTCTGCGAGCACTGGAAACTTCGTGTCATCTGGTCTGTTCCAGCAGCTCCCAATATCTTATTGGGGTGAAATCGTGCCCATCCTCATCTCCGTCACATCCCTCCCTCCCTCCGCCAAAGGGGATGATTTTTTATGTCGACAAATGGCAGAGGTAGGGAGGGGACGATTCCACCCCAATAAGATATCGGGAACTACTAGAGCAGACCAGATATATACATATATATATATATATATATATATATATATATATATATATATATATATATATATATATATATATATATATATATATATACATACATATGATTGGCTAAGTAGCGCCTGAACGTTTTATAATATCGAGACCAAGCCCAGTGCGAGTGAGTTTTGTGTCCGGAAACTTGCGGTACATTCAACATAATTCCAAGTCCAGTGCCAGAAAGGAAGTTAACTTCTTGTGAAGTGACTTATTTGTTAATTCCGAAAAACCAGACACGGGCAACGACTTGGGACCTCATGTGAAAAGGTTCAAGCTATTCCCATCTCCCCTTCAATAAAGGGATTGCACGTGTGTCATGCTACCGTGAACATCGGCGAAGCGACAGATGACCTTCACAATGAACATCACCTCGGTGACAACAAAACAGACTAGTTTGCATCGCTCGAGAACGCAACAATAATAGCTGGTGAGAACTAAGGACGTATCGACACACATTGCACTTGCAACTATCGACTTCACAGGACAAAAGATGGAACTGAGCACACGACATTAGGCGAGCAAGGGACCAAGCAACTCTGCGTAAAGTCAACTTAACTTTCATGATGACTACATTAAAGCAAAAAATAACAGAACTGAAAACCATACAAAACCAAGCACACATTCCTCTGAGTTATTCCCTATAATTTCGTCAATGAAACATTTAGCTTAGGCTGCTCCCGAACATTGCCTTCGTAAGCAGTTCAGCAGCAGTGATTGTCAGACATACACAGAAAACAATGAATGGACAAACGACGTGGGCCCACATGTCATTAACAAATGGCTACTACAGTTTTAGCAACTTCCGAGTACTTCCTACTCATAAAGATCAACACAAAATATTAAAGCAGACTAATGCAACTAATACTGACAAACTCTATGCAGGCTTTAGCCCTTGCATCCATTATCAACAAATTACACTACTATATGCGAGGAGGCAGAGACCACAAGAGTCTCTGTGATAATACTTGAGAACGTCACTCTGGATGACTGTTACTTTTTGGCATCATATACTCCGTAAGCCGGACATTATGCTCATGGCAACTGTCCATTCTAGGGCAAGATCAAATCCCTCCGACTAGACTGTTTCAATTAGGACAAGGAGCCACCTTCAGTTCGCATAAGAATATTAAAACCAAACCAGCAGTTTGACGTCAGCAGCCCGGCATTGTTGCCCGGCCGCGCATCTCATCAGCACCTATCGGAAGCGTGCATGTGCCACAGGTGGTGCACCGTTCTGTCGATCCCTCCCCACCTCTAGCAGGCAGCCAGTTCAACACAGATGGCAGACCCTGTCTTGTCGCACACAGAACGCGACCCAGATCCCATCAGCGACACCCGAGTCCGACCATAGCTGCAGTGCGGCGAGTCAAATTCCAGCATTGTCCGCGTTTAACGGGAAACGTCGGCCGCCTGACACAAACGGGCCATCAATTCGTGGCCAGCACCTGACGTGACGCCTGTGCGACTGACTCGATCCACAGTGCAGGCTCTGACAGAGAACCTCGCGCACCGTGCGCCCACCCCACCGTACAGTATCTGGCAGTGCGTTCGAGGGCAGGTGTCGCGGCGTGTGGCGATTGGCCAGATGTTGGCGCGTCATCTCATCGTCAAACCGAGACGGCCGAGCCCACCGGGTGCCGAGCCAACACCGCGCTAAGGCACCAACAGCCGCCGTCTGCCTCGCCGGCCGACGGCAGCGAGATACCATCGTAAGGCGCACCGGCCGAGCACCGGTGACGCCATGCGGCGCGACGCTACTCCAGTCCCAACCGCACACGTCACACCCGTCGCTGCACATCGTGCTGCACGTGCTCGCAAAACGTGACCGCCGCGAGCGCTGGCGGACGGTTTCGCCGACCCAGTGGTGCGTCCGTTTCCTGTCCAACCACCAGTGCGGCTGCATCCACGCCGACTGAGTCACCCCGCGGACGGGCGCGAAACACAGACAAACGCGGCCGTCCAGAAATAGCACGGTGCCGACGGCGTCACGTGTGTTCCCAACGCGCACGGGCGCCGCCTCACCAGGGTCGGCCGCCGCACTCTTCCAGGTCCCACTTACAGACACGTGCCATGGCGAAGGGGCGTGACCTCGGCCGCTCAGACGTGATAAACTGCTTGCCGTCCGGCCGAAGAGCGCAGCAATTGAGAAAAAGCCGTTAAGAAATGAGGTAGTGAGGCTGCGATAAAATCCGGAGCGGCAGTGGCCGCTTGCAAACCGCCTCACGAAGGATACACGTCTGGAGATGTTCGGGAGCTAAAAAGGCTAGACGGAGCTCGACTAGTTCGGCATTGCAAAAGAGCAAAGTAACTAAAATGGTCAGAATATTAATTACTGTCTAGATACGAAAATAGTACGGGCGACATACATAAAGATCAATTAATTTTAGATAAATTAACATCCTCGGTAAGGCCGCATATTAAGTGTCATCACGTGCGCCACGTGTCCACATTTTACACACATCAGGTGCGGTCCACACGGCACCTCCATCCACATCCACAGGACGGCGTTGTAGCGCCCCAGCAACCATCCACCGCACATTAGCCGATCTGACTCCACGGTGTTCACAAAGCCGCGTGACCTGTCAGTGCGCCTGAGGGCACCAGCGCCGGCCACATGTCTCCGTCGCTTGGGCCGCGGCTAGTGGAACATGTCCAGACCGGCATGGACGCACTCAGATATCCAACCTGATCGCTTGGTGGCGGGCGTGGCCGGCGGCGTACTGACGTCGGAGGTGCGCCGCTGGCGCCCGCCCTCCTCCAGCTCCAGCTGCTCCAGCAAGTGGTCGATGCGCTCGCGCAGCTGGCGCAGCTCGCGCCGCACGTGCTGCACCTGTGCACGCGCCGAGCACAGGGAAGCGGGTCAGCTGGCGCAGCACGACAGACTGGCTCCACTGCATGCACTGCACAACTGGCCGGCGACACAGACAACCACGACTTAACAACCGAACGGTCGCGACTGCAATTCGACTTCACCATATGCCGAACATGCGCGCTAGTCACAGCTGAAAAGGGCACCCACTTGTGGTGAGAGAGGGTTAGAGGAAAAGCTGGCAACATTCGGAGGGGGTGGAGGTGGTGCTCTTGTCAGGGTGAGCTTCTCATGTCATGCGATATGAAGTCAATGGGAAAAGTAATTGTATTAATATTTAATCAGTTTTAGTATAGATTGTACAACTAGTTGCTGCATCAGCATAATATGAGGTCATACAAACATATAAAGGTAACTAGACACTAGCAATACCAGGGCTGGAAAGTTCATGCCATTGCTTGGTCTTCATTGGGTACAAGGTAATATAAATGGGCTGGCTAGAATTAAATTGGATTCCTAGTGACAAAAAGTGACTCAAAATTCAGTGTACGCTTTCCATGAGCAAGCTTTGCAAACATGGATATTTTCCGTAAATTGAGACACAGCAGCCCGCTGTCTGCACGTCTCATTTACCGCCTTAGCGTGCTGATGTGCCAGCCTCTCACCTGACTGCCCTCCATCGGGCGTGGCCTTCCGTTGACGAAGAGCGTGATCTTGAGGATGCGACTGCACTGGATTGCGAACGCCAGGTCCGAGCTGTCGAAGATGGTGATCAGGTCACCGTCTGTGGCAGATCAGTGACAAACACCACCGTCAGCGATAGCCCGGCGACACTGTGGCTCCTGCGACAAAGCAGTGACA
The DNA here is from genome assembly GCA_034440615.1 of Ashinkailepas kermadecensis. Taxonomy (NCBI): domain Eukaryota; kingdom Metazoa; phylum Arthropoda; class Thecostraca; family Neolepadidae; genus Ashinkailepas; species Ashinkailepas kermadecensis. The sequence continues at coordinate 660,937 of JAOTOM010005058.1, forward strand.
CGCGACAGGCAGGCGACAACGCGTTGAGTGACATACCAGTGATCACGATCAGTGACAGACTGATGACAACTTGTCATTGACGGCTATGACGTCACAATCAGTGGCAGGCTGGTGACGTCAGAGCTGCGACATCACAGTCAATCGCCGACTGGTAACAAAATCGTGAATGATCATCGGTGACAAGTGGACTAGTGGTAACATCGACGCCAGGTGTTGACGTTTATGAAATAAAATCTGGTGATGCACGTAAACCGGAAATGTTACCCATCTCGAAATCGACGGTCAAGCATAAACGACCGCCCTTTCCATGACCTAGCAAAGCTCGGTTAAGTCTGTCCAGATATGACACATTTGGCACCTGTTATACTCCCCTTCTCATTTACTGCTCTGACTCGGCACTAGCCACGTCTGTTCAATGTCTAATTATTCGATCAATGGTCTTATGAGTGGAGGTGCTCCAACACACGACAGCACACCATACGCCACGAGGGTTCAGGAAACATTCCAATGTCGCCACAACCCATGCTAATTCCGAACTTTGATCGTCATGTAGCCCATGCGAAAAACTCAACATCTTTTAGGTCACTAATCCCAAAGGAAATCCAGTTATTTCGCTTCAGATTGAGGCCTCAGCCTGAGCAACAGCACCAGCTGACCGAATATATTTTCGGTTGAGTCATACATTCCATTTCCCTCGTTTGTTATCATATATGGAAATACGATGTCAAATTGAATGCACAATTTGCATACAAACGCACACCAGCTTAGTTGTGTGTAGTGTGGTGTCACTGACCTTCATCCTTGTACTTGATGAGTATGTCATCGCTGTTGCTAATGTTCCCGCGGAACACGCGCTGCATCATCAGTACCAGCTCGTCATATGTGATCTCCTCGTTGTGTATGGGAATGCGGCGGATGTCGTTGCCAAGCTGGACCTGCACGTGAAACGGGTCACGTCACGACCGAAGAGCACGCCGGTGTGTCGCAGCAGTGGGACAACAAACACACCATCGAACGGCCATTCCCAGCGCTTGCCACAGCTCCGATATTGCTGGGGAATCTCCACAAATACAGAGAAGCGGATACTTTTGAAGTGCGCAGCCATGGTCCGTTTCAATTGGCAGGCCAGCCAATAACAACAACGCTATCGGCATCGCGATAACCCGGCAACGCCCAGCAACATAGGTGACGGCACCAGCATACCAGCACCAACGTTGCCTGATAATGGGACAAAGAGGCTGGCTATGTGTTACTCACCAGCATTCCGACGATGCATTTAGGGTGCTATGGCATTGGAACACCTACCGATTCGTGCTACACGCAAATGCTTGATAAATGCCATACTGAAACAGGCAATAAAACAGCAAAACATATCTTGGCCTCACTATTGCAACACACTGGTTGATTATTAAAGGTAGCACTGGCATTGATAGATCTCTGATAATCGTGCATCCTGGTGAACGGGGCAGATGGGAGAGGGACAACTTCTTCCCAGCTCACTCTATTGTCATGATCATGAATCGCGATATGCTTCGTCAAAAGGAACGAACTATATGTAGGACATCAGCCTGGGTGACGACCTCATGTACACAATAAGGGCGGGTCAACTCAGGTCAAATAATGAGAAACAAAGGTTTTAGGATGGATGACATGAGCAAGAGTATTCAATCTCGAGAACTATTCTGCCATTTCAACCAGGTTTTCCTGAAAGAGGGTAACATAAATAACCCGTATGCCAGGCAACGTAGGACATGTCAATCAGGGTTAAGTGGGTCAATGGCAAGATTAACTCATACATATGCAAGTTGAATGAGCAAAAACTTTGCGGTTATATTTTCCGTGTTCATGACACACGTTCACGATCAAAAAGTATAAACATCGATTCGCATATCTCAACCGAGTGCAAGCGCGTTCGTGCCCATGATACAACGGTTTGCCTTGTCACATCCCTGTATCGCTTTATGACACCCACAACTAGCTTCTCACATTGTATTTCAAGCAACAACAGTCTCACCTTAATAATAACCTTTCCTGCCAGGTCCGGAAAACTGCTGGTCTTCTTGGTGTCATTGTCCATGTTTATGATATTAGATGACGAAGGCAAATACACTGCAATCGATAAACAGTTGTTTTGGTTCTAGTTCAGGTTTGCTCCCTGCAATAAAACATAGATCTGAAAACTGAGTGTTAACATAGATCCATGGGATAACCGACAAGTTGTTTAACACCTTTCACATGCACTTGACTGAGCCAGCCATCGCATGAAAGGGTTCGCGGTGATGGCTCCGAAGAGTTTCGGCTTTAAACAAAAGGCAATATTACACATACTTCACCAGATGCAGTGTTGCAGGAAATAGTATGCTACACATCTATAAGCTATATATAATTATGGATGAGTATGAAAATAGCCTACTGACGTTATTGAGCTCATGATCAGCCATTCCCAAACCCCAAAAAGTGAGAGGCAAAATATACCATCACATGATGTCTTCCTTTGCTCATTCATTTATATCCCTATGCAGTGATAAATTATTCGTGAAATAGGGGGGAATATGCCACTTTCTGAACACCCAATCCACATCCTTCTCCAAGAAGTATCGGCATCCTGCTCCTTGAGGAATGCTTATCAAGTCTTCATGTCTCCTTTCTAACAGTATCTCGTTTATAAATAGCATGTGCATGCTCTCGATAAGGAATGGTGATACACGAATATTTTCCAATGCAATTTCAGGTAAAGGGATGGCCTATAATGTGAAATGGCATACAATATCAGTTTATAGCATAGTTATTATTCTCCCTATCCCGAATATAGCTCTTCTTAAATTATGAATATCAAAACAAATGATAAAGGTCCAGTCATAAGTACCTGCACTGTTAACTCAAATTTTAGTCTGAGAGACATCAAAAGCATTTTAAATGACACTAATTCCATGGCAAATTTCGGCATCGTGCTGGGCTCGTTTCGGCATCTCACACCAAACGAAAAACCATTATTTTAACCCTGTCCCTATGACACATGGCAATTGATCACGATTTTATCCAAACGCTTGCAGATGGCCGTCCAAACCTTTTGCTGATTTGTAAAAATTTTGCAGGTGAGATGGGCTGCCAATCAGACATGGCAACGAATCCAGTTGTTGGCTTCCAGGTCGTAGCCAAAGCCATAATAAGGTCACGAAGCCAAAGCCGAGTCAAACACAGCAGATGAAAATGCCACAAAGTCGAAGGCGAATTCAGTGGCTAAAATGACATGAAGTGATTTAAACCAATTCGTCTAGTCATGTAAAGCCAAAGCTGAATCTAATATTTCTGAAATTGAGAAATCATGGCAACATTTGCATTCGTATCTGGATATACCAGTGATCAATTATTCGCGAAATAGGGTGGAATATACCACTTAATGAACACTGAATCGACATCCTTCCCAAAGAAGTATCGCCATCGTGCTTATTGGTGCATGTTTGTGAAGTCTGTATGCCTCGTTTCTAACTGTATCCCGTTCGCAAGCATCATAATTTTGCTCACCATAACGGATCTGAGATCGTGATAAAGAACATCCCGTAGGCAAATTTCAGGTGAAGAGATTACCCATGATGTGCTATGTCATATAATGCCAGTTTATAGCATAGGTGTTTGCATCGTTATCGTTGATATCGGTATATCCAGATAGGATGCATTCCAAAACATGCAAAACAGGAACAGTCACATGTGCGCAATTATCTCAAAGCTGGGTTTGCAGGGCTTACACGATTATAAATAACATTACTTCCATGGCGAATTCGACATCCTGCCGTACTCGTTTCGACATCTCACACCTAACGAGAAATCATCATTTTAACGCTGGGATATACTCCCAGAAAAGTGCCTTGCTCAATTATGCTAAACAACTTCAATTTGTGTGAGTGAAGTCTCTTGGCAATTGCAAGACAGGTCACCAACTACAGGATCCTCCGAAAAAAATGTTCAGGCAATGGGGAGTGTGTGGACCGCAGGGGGAGTGGTATGAACTGGGCTGGGTAAAGTTATTATTTTGGAGAAAATCCTAGCAGGGGCATTCCACATGATTAGATTATAAATGTGTATTGATACTAAGGAAAATGCATCATTTAAACACATGTCCACACAGGTGCCTCTCATTTCAAATACCATTTAGTGGGAACATGCAGTCAGGCTCATGGTTTCAGAACTAAAGTCACAAAATGCTAACAAAACGAAGCCACCTGCTCAAAATGACATGGGACCAAAGTTGAAGCAGAAGTCAGCAGTTCAAAATACTACTAAGCCAAAGGCAATGAACAAATCAGAAAGCCAAATCCGAAGCCAAAGTCGGCTTTGCCAAATAGCTGCTGCCAACTGATACCTGCTTGACAATTACTTTTTAATGTTGATGAATTGCTTTCACAACAGAGGTACATTTAGGTAACCAATCAGGGGTCAGGCTAAAAACATGCCAGAAATTTCACGAGATATTGTCAGTGTGCCACATCTCTTGCAACGTGCCACGCTCCCGGTGTCCAATGATGGTGCGTGCCTGACATGCAGAGGGGGGGAGAGAGCACTGTGTTTAAGGTATTAGCATGCAGCATGTCTCGTCTGCACAAGCACGGCAAATGCTGTGTGTACCGTCAATACACGCACCAAGATTTGTAGTACTTTCCCAGTTGCAAAATATGCTACAAATATGGAAGGAGCAGCAAGCAGTGTGAATGTTTGGAGGGACGTCATTGTTGATTTGAGTAAGGTGGTGTTGACAAGGAAGGTGGAATATAGCATATAGCATATAGCAAGGGAAATAAAGCATATGTTTGTATCAAAAATGCAAATGTGAAAAACAATGTGAACAATAAGGGTAACCTGGGCACATAGGATAGCTGCAAATAGAAACAAAATTAGGTGTGCTAGGGCATCATCAGTTTTTACAAAGGACAGCTCAAGTACATGTGAAAACACTGAATGTTATCCCAGGGCATGGACGGAATAAGTTTGAAATGCTACAATATTGATAAGTGTTGCTAAAAAAAACACTTACAGAAAGTGAAGCTAAATAAAGTTCCAGGACCTAATGTTGTGTATATATATATATATATATATATATATATATATATATATATATATATATATATATATATATATATATGTATGTATGTATGTATGCATGTATGTTTGTATCTATACATGCATACATACATACATACATACATACATATATATATATATATATATATATATATATATATATATATATATATATATATACATACATACCTACATACAAACATAACATGGTCTAGGGGTAAGATGCTCGTCTCGCAATCGAAAGATTGTGGGTTCGAATCTCACCTGTCGCTACTCTTCGCCCGCGACCAATCGGCGTGAGAGATTGGCGACGCTATATGACTCAACGGTCGATGTGTCGTAAAAAAACCAATAACCAACCAATAATACATACAAACATACCTCTATATATATATATATATATATACACACACATATCATGTAGGATTTTAGTTCCTGTGTGGTGCCCTGAGTGGAGCTCTAGGGCACTGGCAGCCAATGCCAGGGTAGGTAGGCTCTGCAATTAGTTAGGTTTGACCTGATGTAGGGACCTTATGTAGTACTGAGGCATGGGTCAGTGAGAGGTATTTTAGGGATAACTTGCAGGACTACGAGATTCAGTGATACAATATATTTTCATGCAATAGGGGTCCAGCAGTGAAAGGGGGTGGTGTAATGCTCCATGTGAATAGCTTATTCAGTTCTCAAAAAGTAACAGATGGGGTAAAAAATGTGTCTGTGGAGTCCATTTGGCTTGATGTTGCTGTGGGAAAAGGCAACAGCAATAAACTGAGGATAGGAGCTTTGTACCGATCAGGAACCTTGCCACATCCTGAGCAACTGGAGCTTGACAAGGTGATTTGCGAGGAAATCAGTATAAATTTTCAGAGGAAATGCCTTATTCTTGGTGACTGTAATCTAAAAGGATATGAAAATGTTGGTGTTGGCTTACCATCATGTGAACTGTTTAGGAAATGCCTCGAAGATGACCTGTTCTTACACCAGTTTGTGACAGAACCAACTAGGCAAGGCTCATTCTTGGACCTTGTCTTCTCAGATTTAAGTGATTTAGTTCAAGACTTGACTGTAGGAGAAACTCTGAGAAGAAGTGACCATAACATAGTGAGATTTAACACGCGCACTGGAGGAGGGGGGGGGGCGAAATCCGCTCACCCCTCCGGTTTTTCGTAAATAACGGCAGATTTTTCCGGTCGATATACGCGATGTTCTGTGTACCTGCTTAGAAATGACCGGCGCGTCGTTTAAAGCAAGAAAAATGGAAATTGGCCGTACATTTTTCAAGTTAGGGGCCGGTAAAGTCAACAAAATTTCTAGCGCCAGACCACAAAAATCGGCGCTGATGCGCTTCCCGTATATTCGCAAAAGGGAAGTGTTCTTGGCAACACTAGCGACTTGTTTAATGTATATTGATATGCTATATAGTTTCAAGATCATGTTAGGTCACCGAGGTCAAGTCAGGTCAACTTTATGACAGGTTAATCGAACCAAACTTGATCAAATGGAATGTTGTCATAAATGCACTACTGTTTGTCATTTGCACTGTTTGTCATTGCGTTTCCATACTTTATTCATGTACTTCACTCCTTTCTACACGAAGCCGATTGCTCCGAACTGCCCGACGGAGCAGTCGGGCGAGCGGCCCGGTTTCGGTAACTGGAACAGGTAACTGACCTGATAAAGTGGTGCTATATAGGTGACCTGAGGTTAAATGTTGGGTCCAGCATCTGCATTGCATCATTAGAAATGTCCAAAACATCATTGATGCCCATTTTGGAGCATTTAAACACAATCGCAGCGATCCATAACGATGACAAGCGAAGCCACGCAATACCAAAAAATTTGGCAAATTTGACCTCATTTGACCTTGCAGATATTGACCTAAGGTAATGAAATTTGCACACAATAGAGTTCACTACCGTACCCATCCACCCTGCGAATTTCGTTCCTCTAGCTTCACTAGGAGCCGAGATCTTAGGGGGGCGGAATCCGCCCCCCCCCCCCTCCAGTGCGCGTAATTTTCAGAGGCCCTCCAGGGCGCGTGTTAAGGCACAAGTAGCAGGGACAATCAATGATAATTTGGCAAAGGTTCCAAATTTTAACAGTGCAGACTTTGACTGCATGAGAGGGGCTTTAAGTGCCATAAAATGGGAAGAAGAATTCTCCAATTTAAATGCCTGTGAAATGTGGGGAAAAGTTCAAATCTTACCTGTGAGAAATTCAGATTAGACATGTACTTCAAAAGCAAATGCGCAAAAGAAGGGTAGGAAAGCCAGCATGGCTTATGCCAAATTTGATAAAAGCAATGAAGGCTAAGGAAGATGCATTTAGAGTATTTAAGGAAGCTTAAAATACCATAAATCTAAAGTCGTATCAAAAAGCTAGAGACGCTGTGAAGCAGAAAACCAGAGCAGCAAAGCCAGAAAAAGAATTGGATTTGGCTAGGAACTGTAATGGGGACAGTAAAAAGTTCTTTGTTTCTACAAGCTAAGTAAAGTTTCAAGCACAATTGGTCCACTGGAAGTAAATGGGACTATGTTAAGTGAGGATGGTGAGATGGTTGAGGAACTGAGCAAGCAGTTTAAATCAGTGTTTACGTTGGAGGATGTGACTAATCTGCCAACCGTGAACCACAGTTCAGTGACAGGTGATCAGATACACGATATTGATTTCATTGATAGTGATGTTGTTTTCAATTATATCAGGAAAATAAAGCCAAACAAGGCAGCAGGACCTGATGGAATTTATGCTAGGGTATTGCGGGAAGCTGAAAAGGAACTGGCAATTCCACTTAGTATAATATTTTGTAGATCAGTTTCACAAAATGGCATTCCAACAGATTGGAAAGGGGCAAATGTAGTTCCTATTTTCAAGAAAGGAGAAAGAGGGAAAGTTGATAACTATAGGCCAGTAAGCCTCACATCCCTAGTCTGCAAGGTACTTGAATCAATTATCAAGGATATAATAGTTAGTTTTCTGGAAGGAAACAGATTGATTCAAGATACTCAACATGGGTTTAGAAAAGGGTGATCATGTCTCACAAATCTCTTGGACTTTTTGAATTTTGCTACAGAGCAATTTGATCAGGGAAATCAGGTTGATGTAGCATATCTTGACTTTAATAAGGCCTTCGACAAGGTACCCCATAAACGGTTAATGATGCAGCTTCAGGTCCATGGCATTGCAGGTAGCATCCTAAAATGGATAGCGTTGTGGCTTTCAGATAGACAGCAGAGAGTGATGCTAAATAGTACAAAGTCATCATGGCAAAATGTTCCTAGTGGAGTCCCCCAGGGGTCAGTACTGGGGCCACTATTGTTTGTTATATTTGTAAATAACATTGAAAGTGGCCTACGCCATAAGGTTTTGAAATTTGCGGATGATTTGAAGGTCTTTAGGGCAATAACAGGGCACAATGAGCAGGTTTTGCTGCAGGAAGACTTAGACGAGCTTGTGAAGTGGTCCAAAAAATGGCAAATGAAATTTAATTTTGCTAAGTGCAAAATCATGCATGTAGGTAGGCAGCATATGAAGGCTCCATTCTTGATGGGTGGCCAAGTACTATCTGTGACTCAGCAGGAGAAGGACTAAGGTGTTATTTTGGACACAAAATTGGGGCATCAGAACAGACCAAAGAAACCAGGAAGAAGGCACTAAGAATGCTTGGGGCAATAAATAGGAATGTATCATACAAAAGTGAGGAAGTCATCAGAAAGCTTTACTGTGCCAGGTCAGGCCAGGCCAGGTCAGGCCACACTTGGAATACTGTGTCCAAGCTTGGTTCCCTAGTTATGAAAAAGATTGTTGGCTTTTAGTGAGCGTACAAAAGAGGGCAACACAAATAGTTAATGGTATAGGCAACCTGGCATATGAGGAAAGATTGAAGAAATTGAATATGATTTCACTTAGATATAGAAGGCTGAGAGGAGATCTAATCGAGGTCTTTAAATTTGTCCATGGTCAGGAACAGGGATATCTCAGGGAAATATTTGAATTTAACAGAAATGATGCTATTAGAGGTCATCAATTCAAAATTAAAGTTAATCACAGCAGGACAAGGTTAAGACAGTCTTTCTTCACCAACAGGGTAGTAGAACACTGGAACCAGCTGCCAGAAACCATTGTCAGTAGCAAGTAGCAACACACTGAACATCTTTAAAAACAGCATAGACAATCATTATAAGAATAGAGGGCTTGTTTTTCTGTATTCCAGGGAGGGTTGATCGACGGATTTGGTGGGCAACTGGTTCATTGTCCAGAGTGCAACCAAGAAGGGCCCTTGTGGCTCATAGTTGCACTGATCTTTTATGTTTGTATGTCTAGTTCAGTGTGACAAGTCTTAGCAGTTCATGTATTATCATTTTCATGCAATGTTTTGAGTGTTATGAGGTGTCTGAAAATTGAAAGACTGCAAATGTAGTAATTATTTTCAAGAATATAAAATATGTAGTAAATTATGGGCAGTTGGCTTGACCACATTTTTCACAAGGTCTAGAAAGACTGATCAGAATTATCTTAATGGGCACAGGCATGAATTTTGATATGAGATCTCATTAATCTAACCTGGAATTCACAGAGCATACAACTGGGGAAGTAAATCTGAGTACAATGCTCCATATAGTGTCACAGAGCTTAGCTCTAGGTTCACCGCTGAATCATCTTTGCAGACAGTAGGTGGTTTTACAGAGGCTTTTTGCTCCAAGGTCACATGAACTCAGGAAAAGGATAGAGCAAAGAGATTTGACATTATGATCTACATACATTAGAAGCAATCACTCATTCAAATTCTCACAGCAGTTTGAATAACAATAGCTTTATAATCGACTCTGCTAAAATAAGTAGAATTAAACTTACGATCATGAGCAAATAACAATATGCATTCTGATTTTTGTTGAGACTGCACTCAGCTCTACTGTATCTGACAGCCAACATATGTCTGCCAGATGACAAATTGGTGCTATGGTGAAATTAGCAAAGGCTATGGTAATAAGTCAATTTTCTGAGCAACAGTACATAAAATGACAACAAAAGTATATTTCAAGCAATGTCAACAAAGTTTATACATCCATAGCTGATACTCCTCACATGCTCACACCCCACAAATGATGAACATTCACAACACAACCCACAAGTAGGATGCTCGTGTAACAACTGATTTGCAAATTGGGGTATGTATTTTGGAATATAAAATGGTTTAGTAAAATTATACCAGACACTCAGTCTCCAACACTGTTTACTTCCCACCACCAAACAAAAAATGTTGTCAATGAAAAAGGTGCAAACATTGATTGAAACCAATTGTTCCTAATAATAAATGCTGTATACTGTAATTTTTAGTGAATATCTGGAATGTTTTAGTGGAAGCAAAAAATAGTTTGGAAGGATGTAAAGCAACTAGATGGAGAGCAAATTGGAGTTGTAAAACTGCCTAGTGTTGAGGTAGGAATTGGGGTATTCTTTTACTTTCTGCCATAGCATTGTTTACACTAGGTTTGTAACCAAATGTGCAGCATATAAGCAAGGAATGTCGCACTGTTCAAATATACAACTAGATATGGATGCGACATTTTGATAACGTCACAAATAGTCACAGTGATACGACTTATTCATCCATCAGAAAACTGGATGGTTTTGCAACATTACATCTGACTCAGGGCAGTGTGAAACCACCATGAAACAATAGCAGTTGCTGCAGATCATCAGGATCTCTATCAATATATCCAGGGATCATACTCTGACAGTATTTCCACATAGGGATCACTAAAAGTGCATGATGGCATCAAGTAAAAGAGATGGTTATACCACATTATGTATACGTTAAGTCAGCGAGAAACCACCATGAAACAATCCGTGGTTGCTGATCATCAGGACTACTTCCAATATATCCAGTGATCATATTCTGGCAGTATTTCCACATAGGATAATGAAAAGTGCATGACTGCAGCAAGTAAAAGATAAAGCTATACCACATTATGTATATGTTAGGACAGCGTGAAACCACCATGAAACAATCGCAGTGGCCCTAAGATCATCAGGACCCCTTCCCATAGATCTAGGGATCATATTCTGGTGGTATTTCCACATGGGGATGCCAAAAAGTGCATGATGGCAGCAAGTAAAACAGAGGGTTATACCACCTTATGTATATGTTTGGGCAGCAAGAAACCACCATGAAACCATCACAGTGGCTCCAGGGTATTCTTCAAGTATTACCCCTCAGACTTCCTTTATCTCAACAATGTATCCAAGCCATCATCAGCTGACTGCCAGTCAGCTGTTGGTGACGTCACTCAAACATACCGAGACACCCCCAGTTGGGTGCACTGAATGACCCAAGGGCATCACCAGGAATATTTATAAGGGTTAGGTTAGGTTAGGTCAGGTTTTCACCATCGTGAAATAGAATCTGCACACCCTCCCCCTAGCAGGAAATTCCTTGTGCTGTATCTAGAGTGCCATTTCAACCACCACCCATCAAAGGAAAATGTCCTGTGAAGCCCTGAATATATACCTCCACAACTGCTTCGTAGACATAAATTTGTTCCTGACGCCCATGGAATAAGTCCACATCGACCCATCAGAAATATTCCTGGTGATGCCCTGGGATCATTCAGTGCACTCGTATGGAAGTGTTGTTTCTGTACGTTTGAGTGACGTCACTAACAGCTGACTGGCAGTCAGCTGACGGTGACTCGGATACATTGTTGATATAAACAAAGCATGAGGGGTAATACTTGAAGATTACTGGCTCCAGATCATCAGGACCTCTTTCAATATGTCCAGGGATCATATTCTGATGGTATTTACACATGGGGTCACAATATTTTCACATGGTTCCATGGTGGTTTCTTGCTGCCCTCACATATACATAATGTGGTATAACCTTCTGTTTTACTTTGCCATCATGCACGTTTTGGTATCCCTGGATATATTGAAAGAGGTCCTGATGATCTCAAGCCACTGTGATTGCTTCATGGTGGTTTCACGCTGCCCTGAGTCAGATGTACCTAATGTTACAAAACCATCCAGTTTCCCAATGGGCAAATAAGTAGTATCACTGCGACTGTTTGTGGTGTTATCAAAACATTGCATCCATATCCAGCTGTATATTTGAACAGCAAGACATTCCTTGCCTATATGCAGCGCATTCGGTTACATAGGTACCTAGTGTAAAAACAATGCTATGGCAGAAAGTAAAAGAATACCAGAATTAGAATGGGAAATTATGTATTGTGCAATTCAAATTGTGCAAGAGCTCAATGCCCTGTTGGCTGAGCTACCATGTCTTCTGTGCAAAACTTGTCTCATGGTTACCTTAAAATGCAATAGGTAGTACCTCTCGTACGATAATACGAATATACTACGACTAATATATGATACGAACTGCTGCTGCCCGCAGCATAGGCCGGGTACACCATAGGTACATGTGCATCCACAATCGATGTGCAATATTTGAATAATGGAACAATAATCACCTACCACGATCCATTAAATGTTTGAAAATTGTTCATGTTAAGATCCTACAGGTACCTATCCAATATCCATCAAAAACGGCGTGAACAAACCAACCCTGGCGAATACTCTTTCTTGTCCCATGCAAGGGCCTTGGTATGTGAAGACAAGATACCTTTATTAGAAGGTAGATCGAAGTTTTCCTTCAAGTCCTCATGACGTCATCCGAAGATTTGTAAATATGGTACCAATTTGGTTGGAGAATATTTGTTTTCTAAAATCATCCACAATGGTTACTTTCAATTTGTTTCCCTTTTCTTGAATGGATTGTTGATGATACATGCATAATTTAACATTTATGTAAAATGCCATGGTCATGCCAGGAATGCCTTTCTGAAACCTACCATGCGTTGCAGTCTGATTTCCTGGAGTATGAACATGGATCATGTACGCCTGGATTGGAAACTCCGCGTCGGTGCCTTTGATCTGCGCGTATCAGCGGCATCAACCTGCCACCTAGCGGAGGGTAAGTAAAAACACGGAAACGCGGCCAGTTTTAGGCCGTGCGACGATGGTAGTTCGTGGTACGCAGTTCGTATTTATTTTTTTATCCAATTGATTCAGCCACCCCAGGAGGATTGGATCTGCCTTTCGTGATACAGAATTGATCAAGGAACCTTACCATTCTTTCCTTATTGATGTATTACACTCCGTTCCAAAGTTGTCGTGATGCGAAGTGAATGCATCTGTGAGAGGGAGCCCATTTCGACGAAAGGATCGGCCCACCGATGTTTATTTCTTAAAAGTATCGGAGGGGCAAAGTACATGAAAGCAATAGGCAGACCAAAATGAATAGGGGGTAACATTCTATAGGCTCCCATGTTAGAAGTTGAAATTATTGCGGGTGGGGGAAGCAAGCATTGAGGGGGCAGTTTCACCCTCAAAGATAAGAATAGACGGTTCTCCTTTCGTCCCCACCCTCCTTGCTCTCTAGATATGTGGCTTATATTTTCAGGTGGAGTGGTTTACACAACTGAATGGGTGAGTACAGACTTCGGCGTACCAACCAATCCGCAAAGAGGATTGAGCGGAAGTTCCATGGAGGGTACAAGCCCCCCCTCCCCCTACACCATACCACTGACAAATTTATGATTTTGCCAAGGAGACGTCATTTCTCCAGAGGGGCGGCTCTTTGTCCAGAACATTTGGACGGGGTACACTCCGAACTCCCAGAGAGGCACCATTTGTTTTTGTCTGAGGAGTGCCTTTCGCCGAAAAATTCGCGGCGTGCATTCGGACTCTCAGAGGACTGTCGCTCCCAGGCCGAGGAGCGCGTTGCGCTGAGAAATTCGAGGGAGGGGATACACTGGAGCCTCCAAGAGAGGCGTCCTTCGGGTCATAAGGGGCGCAACTTTCACTTCCTCCCCTTGGATCAGCCCTTGCAACATACCCTAGCTGGCAACGCCACTACCTCTCGCCGATTCCCTACCACTTGCCAGTCGTTCGACTCAGGGGTGTTGTTTTATACACCTTTGAGGGGAACTGCTACCTCAATGTTTGCTTAACCCACCCCCGCAATTATTTCAACTTCTAACATGGGAGCCAATGGAATGTGCCCCCCCCCCCCCAATTAATTTTGGTCTGCCCATTGCCTTCATGTACTTTGCCCCGTCCAATCATTTCAAGATCAAGATAAAGATTCAAGATAAAGATCATCAAGATATCAACATCGGTGGGCCGACCCTTGGGGCGAGGAGGGCTCCCTCTCACAAATTTCTTCACTTCGCACTACAACTTCTGAACGGAGCGTAATAAATAAATAAGGAAAGAACTGTAAGGTTCCTTGATCAATTCTGTATCATGAAAGGGTGATGCAATCTTCCTGGGATGGCTGAATCAATTGGACAAAAATCAAATACGAAATGCGTACCCTGAACTCCCATAGGCGCACGGCCTAAAACCGGCCGCGATTCCGTGTTTTTACTTACCCTCAGCTGAGTGGGCCGATACGCAAACGGCTGTTGGTTTCCAATCCAGGCGTACATGATCCATGGTATGAATTCAGCATCTAGTATTAAATCAGTATTCTGCTTTAGCAAAATCTGTTAACAATACAACATGTGTTAAAGTTGTCGATGTAGGGTAAACCTGGCCTTAGGGGAAACCAAGAGTATGCTCCAAGCATTTCAACGAAATTGATAACAAGAGAAACTTAAAGCAATAACTGGTTAACCCTGTCTCTTGGCAGAGAAGCAAATGTCTCATACCATCAGCTGTTCCCACTATAATATTCCCACCAGTCAAAACCTTTGATAGTCCTGAAACCTTTTTGAATTATTGCAGCTTAGGTCATTTGCAAGATTGTGTTGTTGTGTTTTGCCTGTTTTGTTTGCATGCTTGCAATGTTTTTCCTCCACCAAAGAAAAAGATGGATAGGCCTGGTTAGATTTTGTCCTTTTATTTCAAGTTTTTTGGTGTTTTTTTTCCGAGAAAATATATTAGGGTAGCATTTTATGTTAGGCTACCTTGCAATTTATAAAGGAAAAAAGTTATTGTATATGCCCATTGAAAGTTCTCTTTTGCGTATTATTTTGTTTTTTAACCAATATTAAGCATATGCAATGAAAATGGTTACATTATCTTAGTCATGTCAATAAGCATACATTCAACCATCTCTATCAAAACCTTGTTTGTGACCTAAAATGCAAGTCTACCAAATTTTGTGCTTATTGGTAAAAATATGTTCTTATTGCATAGAAATAACAATCCTGATGAGATCCTAATGTCAATCATTTACCATACGGTTATAGTTCCACTAAGTTAAGGTCAAAGGTAAGATAAATATATTATTTTGGTCAGATCTTCTGACTGAAATGATGCTTTACCAGCCACATTTTTTTGGAATAATAGACACAAAAATGTTATCAGGTGACAAAAATATCAATTAGGTGTATTTACAGTTCAACATTTTTTTTATCAGATAGATGAAGACAATGTGGGATGGATATGAAATAGTTTGACCAGTTTGTATATTTCTTCTGTTATATCTTTAAAATTAGTCTGACATACAAGCATAACACTTATTGCTGAAAATAGCATTCTTCTTGTTATGTGAACACATGTATAACTATATTGATGAAAACCATGAAGTCTTTGGGAATGTGTGGCATTATATAGGTTTTTTAAGTGATTGGAGTATGATTTCTGGAAGTCCTGACATGCGGAATTTAAGTATGTCTCAAACTTAGTACAAAGGGGAGGATATCATGAGATAGGAAGTGAGTAATGCCTATTTTTAGGTTGATTCTTTCCATGGACAATGATAGGATTTGTGTAAAATGATTAACATGCATCAGAAGTCCCTGGACAATTTTTGACCACAATGCTGTTTTTCTGGTATTTCCTGATGTGATTTCAACGAATTTGACACTCACTTCTTTGGGAAATGAAATCTTCCCAATATATAAGCACTTCAAATTAAGTTACTTCTATCTTATAAATCAGTCCAAGAAAAGTATATCAAAACAATTGAAATAACTTATTTGAAATAAAAATAAAATTGACAATACAGATGCATGCTATCCCACCTCAAGAGCATTTCGGAAGTGTGGGGAAATGGTTTTGGGTGTGGTGGTATATAATGAAAAATAACATGCAATTATCAATACAAATTTACCTAACCTAATCTAGCCTACTGATGTTGGATGGCCTAAAACCTACCGATGTTGAATGACTTAAAATACACTGATATTGAATTGCTTAAAACCTATGGATGTTTGATTACCTAAATATGGTTTTAAAATGTGATTTACAAAACAAATGGTAGAGGAAGACGTCAGCCTTCCACAGCCGCCAGCTGCCAGCGACCATCGTGCAGACAGCGGGTCAGGTGTGCACGGTCCAGTTCGCGGACCGCCGACAGGTCATTCACATAGTGACCAGATCAGGTCGCGAGTGGTGCCATTGCTGTATCCGCTCCCGAAGTCGTCCCCGTGGGCTCCTGCACCGTCATTTGCGCGAGGGATATCTCAGCTGAGGCCACCATCAGTAGTAGCCAAACCCACTGGCGTATGTGTTCCCTTGCCACCCTGGTTCAGTACATCGGATCGAGTTCAAGCCGCTCTGCGACAGAGACGGTCACCACGTGTGCGCCAACCACTCATCCATTACGGCTGCGATGTGAGTGATGAATGAACGCAGGCGAAGCTACAGGTGGAAGGTTCTTATATTGTGAGTTCGTGATGTTTGTTTTTTTCGCCAACCAAGGTACCTGCACTGGGCCGGCGTGAATTCCCCGGGGATTTTGGTACCTGTAGCTGGGAGTAAGTAGTCGACAGTCGTGAGTAGTTTTTGGCGTCACTGCGTGGCCATCGGTCAGCCACGCAGGTAATTGTGCTGTTGCCGTTATTACTTGGTTATGTATACGTTGGCGATATATTCGTACTTGAAATGCGTTTGCGAAAAAATGTGAAAATCGTACTACGAATATATTCGTATGTGTGTAGCCAGCTTCCTGCACACACAGCCCATACCACACCAATTGTTTTCACCATTCTCCACCAATATATGCAGACTGCATATGCAATGCCCTTTGCAGCCCGCTAGTGCAGATTGCTTTTCTGTAATATATATATATATATATATATATATATATATATATATATATATATATATATATATATATATATATATATATATATATATATATATATATATATATACATATATATATATATATATATATATATATATATATATATATATATATATATATATATATATATATATATATATATATATATATATATATATATATATATATATATATATATATATATATATATATATATATGTACATGTACATGTACATGTACATGTACATGTACTGTACATGTACATGTACATGTACATGTACATGTGTACGTGTGTACGTGTGTACGTGTGCACGTGTGCACGTGTGTACGTGTGTACGTGTGTACATGTGTACATGTGTACATGCACATGCACATGCACATGCACATGCACATACACATACACATACACACACACATATATATATATATATATATATGTATATATATATATATATATATATATATATATATATATATATATATATATATATATATATATATATATATATATATATATATATATATATATATACACATATACATATACATATGCATATGCATATACATGTACATGTATATGTATATATACATGTACATATACATATTGATATATATATATATATATATATATATATATATATATATATATATATATATATATATACACAAATACACAAACACATATTACTTGGGCTACCTGAGGGGCGTCCATCCGAAGGGGGCATGCAGCGGTGAGGAGCCTCCTGTTTTGATTACATGGGGCTGTCAGTGGCGGATCCAGGGAGAGAAGCTGGGGCATGTGCCCCTCCCCTCCCCATGGAAGATAGCGCCCTTCGACCACAGGAAAAGGCGTCCATCCACGAAGGCTCGAGTGCACCCCACCCCCTCGAATTTTTCAGCCAGAGGCGCAACGCGGCAGGAAAAGGCGCCCATCCATGTACTTACGCGGTGGTGCCACTCCAAACACGTGTTCCCTCCACCAGATGACAATTCCTGGATCCGCCCGTGCCTCCTGTGGCAGCTATGGGTTTTCTGTGTCGGCTATGGGAGCTCTTATGACAACAGTGGGCCTCTTGTTGTGGTCTAAGCGTGCGGTCATATCATTTCAGATGGTCTTCTGTGGTTCCTTTTCAGGAACTCTCCTGCCACTGAGGGGAAGAAGCTATGGCGCCCTTAGTCCCCCCCCCGCCCCCACTGTCCTATCGTCCACTCTTGAACGAGGGTGACAACTTAACGAGGTAAAATATGGGCGGTAGAGGGCGCCTACCACTATCGAGATAAATCCCTTTATTCTGGAGGCGCTTGATGGTCAGTCTGCCGGAAACGGCACATTTTTAAGCAGGAAGATTGTTACTGGGTCATTTAGGATAAACTTCGCTCAAGCTGAATAATGGATATTTCAATTGGTATACGTCAAGGTACTCTTTATTGCCATAAAACATGCAAGATAGCCTAGAGAAAATCGGTAAAATCGCATGTAAACGAAAGAACCCTTTTGAATCCGATTCGATGTATTGTAGGGACATAGCATGAATTGTTTTCGATGAAAGGCAGATAGCAGGAATTGTAGCTATGTGCCGCTATGCATAGGTTGCATGCAATGGCGTCACCATGAAAAAACGAGGGGGAAGATTAGTGGGGCACATGGTGGATAATGCCGTATGGCAGGTATGGCCATGGTCACACCAACTTCAAAGTTGGTATGGCATTGCCACACTAAGTTTCTGTAAGAGCCTGTATTCCTTACATGGCAAGTCAGACAATTGTATCAGTTAAAGGTTGAATTCACAGCATTCAATAAGCCCAAGCAAAGATACCTGACGTCCACGAAAACCAATCCTCTTGATATTTATTACTTACTGTAATAATGTTAGACACTTTGACACAACACAAGGAGGCAAGTGTCCATCCTGAGAGATGGTGGACTCCCAAAGAGTCGAGCAAGGTCATCGATTAAAAAAATTATGTCTGGGCGCCAAAGATCGTGCCGGGCTGCAAATATCGCACCGATGCCTAACAAGCACGAAGCCGGGCCCCGAAAAGTAAATCCGAACCCAGAAAAAATCAATTTTGGACTCTATAAATTGTGCCAAAGGCCCCCTAAAACGCGTCGGGCTCGATAAACGTGGCGCCGAATCCTGAAAGATCATATTGGGGGCCGAAAATATCATTCCCGGCCCCCAAAATGGCACCGAGACCAGACAAACACAAAACCAGGGCCCCAAAATCAATTCAAGCCCGGTAAATCAGTCTGGGCTCGAAAATCGCGCAAAACCTCCCTAAAACGCTTTAGGTCTCGAAAAACAGCCTCGAGCCCCAACAAATCAGGTTGGGCCAGAACCGATCACACAAGGACGTCAACAATCGCACCGGAACCCAACAAAAGGAAGCCGGAGCCACAAAAAAAACAATCTGACCCTGAAGATCATTATAGGGCCCATAACATCGCGCCAAAGGTCTTCAAGACACGTCAGGCCCCGAAGAAAAATCGTACCGGAGCTACGAAAAAATAACGCTGGTGACCCCAAAAAAATGATGTCGTGTTTCTCAAAATAGCACCGGGCCCCGCCGGCACCCTGAATCACACCGAAACCTAAAAAACCAAGCTGGAATGATAAAAGAACAACCCGGGCCCAAAAACCCTATGGAGCCTCACAAATCGACCCAAAGGTCCCCAAAACGATTTGGAACCCGACGAAAGGTACCAGGTCTCCGAAGAATTCGCGCCTGATCGGGAAGGGGACTCACACCCAGAGTGGAAAAATATCGCGTCGGGGCCTTGAAAAATCGAGCCAGGCCCCACAAAAATGACGCAGAGAACCGGAAAATCGATTGATTGTTGTTGGAATATCGGTGATTGTTGATGAGTGGTTGATTTATTATGTATGCGTAGTATTTCGGGGGATGAGAGGGTGCTTGAATGTGGTATAGGCAGTGGCGTCGCCACGAAATTTTTCCAGGGGGGGGGGGGGCAAGGTCGAAAGGGGGCCTCCTGTTCCCCGAAAGGCGGCCCCCATTGTGTTAGGATCTCATATTGTTTTTTGGCTCTTATTATGGTTCTAGAATGGGGAACATGATTTCATATTGGTGTTTTGTTTGTTCTTGGCATGGTGCATCATTTACTCAAAACGCAATAGCACTAATCATTTCCGCTGAAAACTGGGCCATACCAGGTATAAATAAGTAATATTTGGATAAATACATAAGTGCCAAAACAAACCAACGTCTCAATGCTTTCTCGAATCTTCCCGCTGGCCTCTAGATTGCAACGAGCTGGCGGGGCTGGTGCTAAGCATATCTTACAGATATCTGCCATTGATGAAACCCACTTTTAAGTCCTCCAAGTCTAACTGAATATAGCTAGATTCATCACTACTGTTATTTATTCCCACCAGCTTGATGTCATAAGCAAAGAGCTTGAACGATCATTTCTCAGTACTAGGACGACAATTTCGCAAAGGTGACAACGAGAAGTGGATTGCATTGGTTTTCTGAGCGCCATCTTAGGAATTTGTTTATTTTTATAACATTTGGTGCTGACTGCAAGGCAACTGTCACACGAGCTAAAATATATCCTCAGCGAATAAATTAACGGCAAGAACAAGCATTGAATTATGTTGATTGATTGATTCGCATTGATTATGATGTCTAAAAGCAATGGTGACCCCTTTAGAGGTGGAGCAGGAGGCTCCCTTGATATATTCCCCCAGACGAATTTCGTGGCGACGCCACTGCCTCTTGGACAAGATGCTTGCTAACTTATGGGCATCATGAATCAGAGACTTCGAGAACAAGAATTCTCCTAAACAGGGATCTTCTGAACAGAGTCTCCTAAAGGATATCTACTGAACAGGGGCCTCCTGATGAAAGGCTGGCCAAACAAGTGAGGTCTCCTGGACAAGTCCCTCCTAAGCAAAAGGCGTCACGACTAGAGGCCCCTGTGCAATGCTTCTGCTTGACAAGAACCTCCTGACAAGGTGTCTTCCAAGCAAATGTTAACTGGACAAATATTCCTCCAGTACAAAGAGTCTACATGACCCGAACAGGTGATTTTTGACAACAGACTTTTTGAACCGGGTCTTCTGAATTTTTCAGCGTCGATGACCTTGGCGGAGTAGCTGTTGTTCGTGAGCATCTGCTTTACATACTGGATTCATACTAGATGCGTAGAGCCAAGAGGGATACTCGAGGTCCTAGACGTCAAGAGCCTGTTCACTTATGTTCCCGTGACTGAAAATCTGGGCTTAATTGTCGAATATGTCTATGAACACCCAGAACTCTCCAACCTAACCTAACCACGCAGGTTCTGCGAGAGATGCTTACGGAATGCACCACTAAGGCACCTTTTCGTGGCCCAAGAGCATGGCCCATGAAGTTCACATTTGCACGTTTTGCAGATGATTATTTTCCTACAAATTAGTAGTGAAGACGCTCTGGGTCGTCTGAAGAATCGATTGCAGGAATGGCCTGCCCTGCGCTTCACGTATGAACCCGACGTCATTATCAAGCTCCCGTTCTTGGATGTGCAGCTGGACATCACAAGTGGCAAGCACAAAACCTCAGTCTTCCGAAAGACAACGGACAGCTGAAGATACCTGAGCGCTTTGAGCTAATACCCTGACCGATATAAACGCGGGGTGGCGTGCACCTACATCAGGAAGGCCATCACAATCCGCAGTTCCTGGGTCTATGGACAGATACATCTAGTACGTGAAGCAGATGCTCAGGAACAACATATATTCGGCCAAGGTCATCGACATTGAAATAAGAAGAACCCTGGACGAATACATGATGATGCTAAAAGCAATGATACAAGGTGTGAAGGCAGCGAAAGCAGATGGAACGGCGATGGCTTCAACAGCAGCAGAAGGAGGGAGAACGGCGACAACGATGGCAGCATTAGCAGCG
This sequence comes from Ashinkailepas kermadecensis, assembly GCA_034440615.1. Lineage (NCBI taxonomy): Eukaryota > Metazoa > Arthropoda > Thecostraca > Neolepadidae > Ashinkailepas > Ashinkailepas kermadecensis. The sequence continues at coordinate 683,004 of JAOTOM010005058.1, forward strand.
ACGCTAACAGTCACAACATTGGAAGCAGCAGCAGCATCGGCCACAATCGTGACGCCAGCAGCAGTAAGGGCGACGGCCATGCTAGTGGTGCTGGTGGCAACAACAGCGGCGGTGGCCGCACCAGCCCCGGCAAGCGACAGCAGCGGCGGCGGTGAGTCGCACCAGCGTCGACCCCAGCGGTGCAGCAGATGCGACAATGGCCGTTATCTCAGCGCCGGTGGTAGCAGCAACGGCGTCAGCGGCAGGAGCAGCAATGACCATCGTAATGGCAGCGACAACAAAGGCAGCGGCAGGAGTGACGACAGTTAAGCTACATTACAAAATTCAGATGTGTCAAAGATACCGCATTGATGAAGGAGTGTTGCAGGATTTAATAAAAAAGCATGTCAAACTTACTTGCAACAACAACCTGAAGATGATCATGTGTTACAAAAACGAGAGAACTGCTACTTGAATCATGAAAACAACTTGAACAGGAAAACTAAGACCGAATTGACTCACGAAGTGCATTCACACAAATGTTCTGACGTATGTTGCAAATTTCGGAGCCCGTGTGTCAGCCACGCCATACCACAAGTTCACGTTCAAGATGCTTGGACTTTCATCTCCAGTCCAGTGCTCCTCATCAGCACGCCAGATGCGTCAATGGGAGACGACTTGCCAGACCGGAGCTGTTTGAAAACACCAAGGTCATCGCCGGCGAATCGAACAGGAGAGCATACATTATGGAGGCCAGTGCCTTAGGGTCGGTGCCTTAATATGGGTATGACAATGTCCTAACACGTGTTTAGGATCTTGGTCTTTTAAAGCAGAATAATGTTTTCAATAGCGCAAGAACACTGCACTTGAAATATTTAGACAATTCAGGGATATTTAATTGCCACTGTGTGACCTTCTAGCTTGACGTCTAGAGAATAGACGGAAAAAACTCGACTGCATAACTAGTAGTGGTGATCTGATAATCGAACCTGGCAATGACATAAAACATAACGTCAGAGAACACACATATATATATATATATATATATATATATATATATATATATATATATATATATATATATATATGTATATATATATATATGTATATATATGTATATATATAAATATATATATATATATATATATATATACGAGTATATATATATATATATATATATATATATATATATATATATATATATATATATATATATAATATAATATACATACATGTGTGTGTATGTGTGCGTACGCATATATGAATGTACGTATCATAGCTTCTGTGATGTCCAAGCCAGATGACATGCTGCAGTCATAGCACTTTCTTTATCAAGCAAGGGTGCGAGTTCTTGCCCGTTACGCGATAGTTCTGCGCCAACATATCGGAGCCTGGTGGCATTGTTTATTTGGATAGTTCCGACAAGGCTCGTGTGTGGACGAGATGTCGGAGCCTGGTGGCATTGTTTATTTGGATAGTTCCGACAAGGCTCATGTGTGGACGAGATGTTAAACAAAGAGCGGTGAGGCCGTGCTTGAACCATTTTCATTTTGTACACCACTCAACCAGAAAGCGCAAACAACGCCGACGGTCGGAGGCAGAGACAAGCGGAATCCCAAACAATGGCGGGCGGCAGGAGACGGGGGTGTTGTTCGTCTCGCTCGGCTATCCTGTGCCGGACAGATTGTCAGTGGTGGCGCACCGGTGCGCCACGTTTAGTGCGGAAATCCGCCCGACTTCAGGATCTAGATCCATGGGCCGAGCCTAAACAGACCGGTTAAAATAATTTGGTCCCTCCGACTTAAACTGAAGCTCCATTTTGCCGCTAAAGGATCGACAGAGTCATTGCTGTTTTTGTCATGGTTCACGGCAAAAAACGGGCCTAGTACATTCCTAATCTCTGAATCCGAAAAGGTACACTGCCCTCACAGTGACAAAGTAAAGGGTGGGTTAATTCTCCGTTCATGTTAGCTCCATTTGCCCAAGTAGGGGGTCCCAAGTCCTATTTTCGAGTAGAAATAGATGATGCTGTTCAAACGTTTTTGCAGCAGAATATTTTTTTTCGCGTGGAAACCGTGCCATGCACAACTTCCTGGAGTGGACATAGGAATGGAGAAATGACATATAAGACAGTTTTTCACAGTTGAAGCAATACCGTGAAGAGGTTTGCGTTGTGGGAGAAGTCCTATCAGTGACGTCTGCACATGACATTATCACATGATCATAATACACTCAACATTATAGCTCAGAAATTGCTCTGAATATAAGGTACCATCGCTATTGACTATATTCAGGATACAGGATGCATTTTATATACAGGACATCAATATATAAATGGTGTCGCTTTATAGACCTATGACCGAACGGTGTCCCCTCATTGTTAATTTGGCAATCGTCCGATTTCGTAATAATATCAAATTATAGTTTCCCGTGGTACACCAATAGCATGAGAGGCATACCGAAGGGGTGCTGGGTCTCGGCTCCCTTAGGGTCCGATTTTACCGTTTGTTTCTGAAAAAAAATCTCAATTTTCGGAACATGAACATAAAGAAACCAAAATACGACCATTTTGTTTTGGGAGGGTGGTCATGTATCGCATGCGAAAAACCGGTGGCTGTTACCACCGGAGCACGCACTAGCGCATCCAAGGAATGGATGGGAGGCTTGGCCCATTCTTAAGGTCCTATTTTTCGATCCTGAAAGTCTGGCAATACAAACCAATCCCAGCACATGGTTTTACAGAATGGAGGCCTAGTCTTTTAAGGTAACAGAGCCAAATCAGGGTGAATCCTGAAACTGAATCAATTTTCAAAACGATGGAGTTCTACCCAAGGCTGCCAAGCACACTGGCGCGGCTGATCCATGGTCTTTGTACTGGGATAGTACTAAGCTGAGCCACGGACTCTCTAGTGGGATAGTACTAAGCTGAGCCATGGTCTCTATTGGGATAGTATTAAGCTGATCCATGGTCTCTGTAGTGGGATAGTACTAAGCTGAGCGAAGGTCTTTCTGGTGGGATAGTACTAAGCTGAGCCATGGTCTCTATTGGGATAGTATTAAGCTGATCCATGGTCTCTGTAGTGGGATAGTACTAAGGTGAGCGAAGGTCTCTCTGGTGGGATAGTACTAAGCTGAGCCATGATCTCTATAGTGGGATAATACTAAGCTGAGTCATGGTCTCTGAAGTGAGATAGTACTAAGCTGGGGCATATGTAGGGCCAGGTATGTAGGCTAGTAAGTTACGAACTTTTGAGAAAAAGCCGAGCAAACATAGGACACAATATCAGGAAGTCGTGTAGGCTGCATTAATCATCATACCATAACAATTTGCTTCAAGTTGCCCGACTTCATACCTCTTTCTGTGGTTCTTGGTTCTTCAAAAGAACAAATGTGTTTTAAAGTTGTCGTTATCGCGTTGAACCTCATGAAATACAACATGAATTGCGCAGCATTTCACCATATAAACCGGCAGGGCAAACACGAAAAGGAATGGATCACTTGATTGACTTCCCATAGTGCTGACTTGGTTCCTCATTAACCCTTCAGTCCTTCCGGTCAGACCCTCACACCCCTTCTCAGGGGGGGGGGGGGTCATTATATACCCCCTCTAATCTCCAAACGAAGCGTCGCACGAAAGCGAAAGAGATGTCATCGGAAAGCGCTCGACGAGTAGGACCAGAAATTACCACAAATGTTTATCCCCTCAAAAAGTGATAGCACTAGTGGGGTTGATATGGTCACGGCTGACGTCATGCCTTTGGTTCTGGGTGGTGCATTTTGGGGAAGATTAAAAAGAAACTTGTGTGCGATCAGAAAATAATGGGGAAATCGATCGTGGTCCAACAAAGCTCCCCCCCCCCCCCACCCCCAAAAAAGGTATATAGCACTGGGGAGCAATTGTTTTCTTATTTTCTGTTGCATGTAATTTATCAACTCATTCTATGTATTATTTTCAACGCCAATTTCAAATTTGAAATCGGTTTTGCTCTACATGCTCTAGTTTTCATGCAATTTGAAACATGTGATTTTCGTAAAAAAGAACACCCATTCTGCACTAGCAATAGCGAGAGAAATAGGTTTAGTTCTACCCTACCATAAACTAACCAAACCTAACCTGACCTAACCTAACCTTAGACGAATTATGCCATTTTTTTTATAAACAGAAATTTGTCTTATTTTTATTGTTAATTTTGGATTCTAGAGATTGATTTAATTTACAAACAAATCACACCTGGTTTTCATTGTTTCAGATCTGATCATGGGTTCTTCAAGGAGACATAAATGTGTAAAGAATCATGATGCATTCTGTTATGTATGCGGCTGCTACACACTTCTTCGTCAAAGGCGCAATATGACTTTGTGAGGCGTGCCTATTAGGGTAGAACGTCAGAGACGAAGTATTTTTCCGGAAAAACCGCGTAGTGGGGTTTTTTGCCTTTGGTCATAAGGAACATGAAACATATTTTTTTAATTTTCAATGCAAAATTTTTGCTGCGCAAAATCGCACTTTAAAATCCAAAATTTCCCCACAAATTGGCTAAATTTGTTTTTATTTCCTTCCTAATTAAGATAGAACCATGAAACAAGTTATATCATGTTGCACGGAACGAGATGAATCCATCGACACCAAACATGATGACCTAAGATCACTGGTTCTCGCTCCAGGTGAGGTCATTGACCTCAATTTGGCCAAAAATCGCTATTTTCGTAGCTTTCCGGGGTTTATCTTGTGACGGTTACAGAAGAAATCAACAAAATTTGTAATATATTACCGATATGGCTACTACGCAGCTTGTGATATTATTTAATGCGGCATTTCTTCTCAAGGTCAGAGGTCACGAGAGGTCAAAGTTCACAGGTCACGGAAGGTCAAATTTGGAAAGTGTCCGAAATTCCCGGTTTTAAAGTTATAGACGTAAATTTAGGTGCATAATTCGAATCCAGCACTCAAAATTATCATAACTCATTATAAATCCTGTTTCATGTGAAAAAGTATAGGGATGGTACATACGACTATATTTATCATTAACAAGAATGTAAGTCATATATCCAACGGTCACAGGTGATACATTTGTAACAGACGACAGGACAAAAAAATACACGCCATGGGGAAAGAAGCCTATCGGGTTACAATCACAGGCAGCTGCTACCAGTGATGCTACTGCACGCATGTTACGTTTGCTTTCTCCCTACTCCTCCATGATCTGTTGCATTCGCATCATGTCACGTTTAGTAGCAAACACTGGCAGCAGCTCCCTGTGAACGGCTCGAACCCGAATAAATCCGTCTCGGCGGTCGAACCCGTACACTGCGGCAGATGCCGCCGTTACCTCCTTCACTATGCGCTCGGTGCCCTGCATATGAGCAGCGTAGGTGGGAGCAATCATTGGAGCTTCAATGAACTCCTTCACCTGGTCGCTGCCGAGACCGCAGGTGAGCATCGACTCATGTGCGTTATCACAGTCTATCAGTTCCTTTAGCTTGGTGGCGCCCTCGTTCAGCTTGGGCTTTCTCATTTCCCTGACAGACATGTCCCCTCGATCGTCGCCCTTGCGCAGCTGGAGGATTTTGGCGACACCAAACTCCCGCTCGGTGCAGCTGCTGCTGCACACCATCGATTGCAGAATCGCCTCACTGTGTGCAAGCCACGCGCCACGCTTGATGTGTGGTGCAACAACGTCCTGAACCACCAGATCCTGTTGCCGGAGGCATCGAAGGGCCGTGATGACGTGGCGCGGCGCGTCCAGCCAGCTACTTTTGACCTTCATGTCAAACAACATTTTGAAGTAGCAGCTGACAACGAATGTGACGAGCCGCTCGAGTCTCAGCAGTAGCTCTCCCGCTAGGCCGTGGTCGGCTACCCACAGTCGGAGAAGCGCACAGCCAGTGGTTAACCACCGGCTATGACAGATAGGCCCGTGCTGCAAGAGGGCCATGTCCCTCGGCAGCTCCCCAGACCGCACCGCCTGCACGCGTACGCGTACCGCTGGTCTGATGACAAGTCCTGCACGACTTCGTTCGGCAGATCGATCAAGGGTTCCCCGGTCGTGATGGGCTTGAACTTGAAGTTCACAGGGAGATCCTTCGCTCGCTGCAGCAGTTTGCCTACCTCGCCCGAAAACCCCGTCTTGGAGTTTGTCTTTCCATCTGCAAAACATGCTATAACTGTAACAGATATCTATTCAGTCAATACCTTTAGATTTCCGGATGCTGGGAGTCATGATTTGCAGTGCGCTAAAATATTTATTTGGCAAAAAGTTTGCAGCAGGAATTCACAATTCTTTCAAATGCATACAGGCAGGAATACATCTGTATATCGGAATATAACGGGCCCTAGCCAAAGAGAGGCATAATACTGACCTCTGTATCGTAATGAGACTTGATAACCGGATTACCTAGACTGACAACACGGTTTAGCGAGAGCATGCTACGAACTGAAATGACCTCTCACCCAGCTGTTCGATGAGGTGGCGAAGAGGTAGCTCATTCGTATGGAGCTCGCACACCAGCCACGCACACTTTCGCCCCAGCTTCTGCTCAATGAAGTGGATGATTCCACCTTTGTGGCCGATGTTGCTTGCAGTCGAGTCAGCTCCGATAGCGACGAGTGTTTCATCAACTCCGTGTGTCGTCATCCAATTCACAATGAAGTCTGCAGCTTGTTCTGAAGTAGACGTGGTTCCCTCTACCTTCTCATGGGTAAAGTGAGTGAGATACTTTCCGGCTTCGTCAGTTAGTGAATAGTAGTTTTCCATCCTCAGTGTCGTATGATTTGTCTGTGTTTCTTCGTCATAGATAATGACTTTAGTCGCATCAATTCTGCTGTCAAACATCACACATTCCGCTCCGCCTTCTTTCCGTCCGTCTTTCCTCATGCTCATCATCAGACTGTTCTTGGCCCTAGTGAACTTCATTCGATCTACTGCGAGATGTCCCATATTATTTTGCACAATGTCAGCCCTCATGAGATCTTGCAGATATTCGCTCGCGACAGCAGCGGTTGCGTAATCGGACACATTGAAGCGAATAGCCGCGAGTGCAGTCTGTGCTATTTTTACCATAATTCTGGTGCCGCTGGGCTGCACTTGACTCGTTAAAGATTCTGCATCATCTTCTGTGTCGGCACTGTTATCGACATCTTTAGGCATCATTTCTCTCATCATCTCCCCTGAAGTCCTTTCATCAGAAGTTGACTCTCTCGAGTCTCGCCCTCTCACCCCGAGCCCTTGCTGTGTCCTGTCTCACTTCGCGTGCTCTCTCTCTCCCCTGGACTCAATGGCATCTTTCCCCATCATCTGCATCGATCCCTTCATATCACTTGACTTTTGCCTTTGGCTCATGAGGAATTTGAGTTCGATGCGTGGAATTTTCCGCTCTCGGGGGCAGCTGCACTCGCAGTGCGCCTCGGTATCACAGCCCTCACAACCGGCTTGATTGCACGCCACAATCGGACATTTACAACGCGACAAATCTAGGAGTTTGTCTAGCCTGTCGGTTTCCTTTTGTACCTCTTTTTTCGACGTTACTTTTCTTCTGCCGATGTCGGATGCTATTTTCAGAGCTGTCTCGATATTCCTCTGTAGTTGCCGCTCACTTATAACGACTGGTGGACGGAACTTCCTGTTAGCTCTTTGCCAGGTAGTCATAACTTCTACGGCAAGTTCTTTGGCGATGGCTGCATAGGGAATGTTCCCTTATCGGCCAGATCTGTGCTCTGTGCTGTGCTCTGTAGGAATAAGCCATGACGTAGGACTTCCCTCAGCGTTGGTAATTCGGATCTCACAAGCTTCTTAGCGGAACCAACAAAATCCGCCAAACCCGTTGCCGATTGTGACCTGGTTTGCACATGCACACTCTCCGCCGCCATTTTCAGCAGACAACTAACCTTGCATTGTTTACAAATAATTGCGCCATTCCAGCGCTGCAACAGATCTTTTGAAGCAGAAGCACGAAAAATTTGTTGTATACAGTTTTTGCCTTCTCTCATATAAATATATTTTTGGTCATATTTTTTAATGTAAAATGTAGAAGATCCAAATATGCAAGATATTTGGGGTTACCTAACATCCCATTAATTATAAGAATTCCTGATAGAGATGCTACTTTTTCCTCCTAAATTACACGTAACAAGTGTATAATTACTTGACGCGGTTAAACGAACTGAAAGAAGACAAAAAGGAAAAAGAGGGTAATTTTTAGCGCTGAATTCGAATGCGACGCCCAAATTTATCTCGGACCTTCAAAACTTGGAATTTCGTACACTTTCCAATTTTGACCTTCTGTGACCTCTGAACTTTGACCTCTCGTGACCTCCGACCTCGAGAAGAAATGCTGCATTATATATTATCACAAGCTGCGTAGTAGCCATATCGGTAATATATTCCAAATTTTGGTGATTTCTTCTGTAACCATCACAAGATAAATCCCGGAAAGTTACGAAAATAGCGATTTTTTGCTAAATTGAGGTCAATGACCTGACCTGAAGCGAGAACCCGTGACCTTAGGTCATAATATTTGGTGTCGATGGATTCATCTCGTTGCGTGCAACATGATATAACTTGTTTCATGGTTCTATCTTAATTAGGAAGGAAATGAGAACAAATTTAGCCTATTTTGGGGGAAATTTTGGATTTTAAAGTGCGATTTTGCGCAGCAAAAATTGGAAATCCAGAAATAAAAAAATATGTTTCATGTTCCTCATGACCAAAGGCAAAAACTCCACTACGCGGTTTTTCCGGAAAAAATTATTCGTCTCTGACGTTCTACCCTAGTGCCTATGTAGCCTATTTTGAAGTTCCCCTTGGCGACCAAGACAAGAAATGGGCTCCGCATATTTTGTCATAATTGTGAGGAAATACTTCGTGACTGGCAAAAAGAAAACGAAAGAGTCTGCCTTTTAGGGTTCCCATGGTTTGGCGAGAACCCAAAAACCACACAACTGACTGCAATTTTTGTCCGGTCACCACCAAGGGTGTCGGCGAGAAAAACCGGCATAATATCACCTATTCCAGTATTCCCTCAGTAATCGACCTACTCTGCACTCTGATGAACTCCCGATTCCGGTTTTTAATGCTTTGCCACAAACAGTCATCAGCACCTCAGCAGTTTAGCCAACCAGAATTGAATGACTGAGTGCGTGATTTTTAGCTATCCAAGAAAGCAGCTGAGGTATTAGCCTTCAGGTTGCAATACAAAAATACACTTGCCCGATTTGCAGGTGTCATATTTCCGAAAGTCGGACCGGATTTTTGTAAACTTTTTTTTTCAGAAGACAAGCAGTTTGCTTACTGCCACGATATCCCAGGTCTTCTCAGGCAATTAGGTGTTACCTTGTATAGTGCAACAGAATGGCGATAATTTCTTGATAGCTCTAAGCGCAGCCTAAAGTGTGTTCTTTTGCACAATGGCAATGTTTATGGAGCGGTTCCAGTTGGTCAATCAGTGCATTTGTGAGAACAGCATAATGACATAAAAATGGTCATTGACTTACTAAAATATCATAAGCACAACTGGATCATTTGTGTGGACCTGCAAATGCTCAACTTCCTCCTGTCAACAGAAAGGCTAAGTTGTAAAAAAAAACTAAGTTTCCATGCTTTCTCTGCATGTGGGACAGCCGAACTCGAGAGAAACACTGAACCCAGGAGGAGTGGCCCATCCGTGAAGCTCTGGAAGCAGGCATGGCAAACATTGTGAATGACCCAATCGTCAGCCGAGACAAGATCATTCCCTCCCCTCACTCCATATCAAGCTCGGCTTGATGAAACAGTTCGTGAAGGAATTGAGTAGTGTTGGTAAATGTTTCCAACATATAATTTCTGCTTTTCCTGCTTTGTCTTTCGAGAAGATCAAAGCAGGTGTGTTCGATGGACCACATATTCGTGCCCTTGTATGTGATGAGGAATTTGTCAGGAAGATGAATGACAAGAAGTCAGCATGTCTGTTTTTCGTGGGAGTTATACAAAACTTTCTCGGGAACAAAAAGGCAGATAACTGAGATTCTGGTTACTAGAACGCTGTTGGCTTTTCGCGATCTTGGGTGCAACATGAGTGTCAAACTCCATTTCCTGAATAGTCACCTTGATGAATTCCCCGAAACCCCGAAACCCTAATTAATTCCCCTAAACCCTTGGGGCTGTCAGTGGTGAGCAGGGAGGGCGCTTCCACCAAGACCTCAGGACGATGGAAGAGCGCTATCAAGGACGATGGGACAAACATATGATGGGAGACTACCGCTAGAGCATCAAACGAGATCGCCGTGAGGATGTCCACAAACGGAAGAGCTACAAGCGCAAATTCTTGCCTGAATAGGACCTATTTGAACTTGATATTCCATCCTTATCATTTGTGCTCAGTCATCTATCATGTTTATGTCGAAATATATGTTAATGGCTAAATGTTTTTGCCTTTTCTTTAAAATATTAATGCATATTGTGATGCGCCTATGCGAAAAATGAAAATGTTGAATTGCAAAAAAATAGAGCTTGCAGAGAAAAACTAACTTCACATTTGAATTCCGCACATTCAAATTAGGTAAGAAAAAGTGCTGGCATCAATGCAACACAATTTTGTTCCCCAGTGTAATGGTTAAAATTGCGAAATTTAGAGTTTTTCCTTATTTATTTCAAAAAGTTTTATAGTAGGTTCGGCGCACCGAGAAACGCTGTTTTAAGTGAATGTAGCCTCATAAAAAGTCCTTACTTTAGCCAGAATCTTTTATTTTAGCCATAATGGGCAGATATGCAAAACAAAGAAGTCATGTTAAAAAACAAATATTCTGGTGTAATTTTGCTATGTCCCTAAAGATACGTAAACGGTGAATGTTTCATTCAAATATCGTCATCTGTTACAACGTGACGACTGGTTGAACATTTTTTTAGGTCACCTCACTTGACTTTGACTAACTCTGTGATCGTGGATGACCTGACCTCATAATCTTCACACATGTCCAAGTGATGTGGGAAAAGGTATGCCAAATTTCGGCGCGCTACCTCACGCCGTGTTTTCGCTATCCGCGGAAAATCATAGAGGGGAGTGAAAAGACCCTCCCCCACACCGAGACGACGCGGATTAACCTATTGAAAGCATCCCGTGATGCCAGTTGTAGAGAAGTTCGGAGCTGCTGGCAATCCAGTCTTGTTTTGTGGCCTGAGCGATTGCCAGTGGGGCCTCGGACGCTGGCAACCCAGTGCTTCTTGTGGCTTGAGCGATTGCCAGCGATACCTCGACTGCTGCGATGACTGGGTTGGAAGGGGCTGCTCGCTGGCCGCTGTATTTTACTGGACTTCAGCAACGGAAGACGGCTGCCCGATGCTGCTCAAAGTGACTCCGTGCTCAGAGCAGCCGGATGGTGCGACGTCGTCAACATTTCGGCCGCGACTCTTGCAACGGGAGCCTGTCGGCGACAGCCGTGTCACCACCGTCTCCAGAGGAGGGCACCGCCCCCCGGAGCAGCCGACGAACATACAATAGGTGAGGCAATATACGTGAGGTGAGACGTCACCTCACGCGATGGGGGCGGCACCGCACGACCCGACTCGCCCGGCGAAAATCACGATGTCGGTCGTCAGCCTGCCGTCGGCACCCAGACGTCAGCCGGCCATCGGCCGTCAGCCTGCCGTCGGCACCCAGACGTCAGCCGGCCATCGGTCGTCAGCCTGCCGTCGGCACCCAGACTTCAGCCGGCCACTGGCCGTCAGCCTGCCGTCGGCACCCAGAGGTCAGCCGGCCATTGGCCGTCAGCCTGCCATCGGCACCCAGACGCCGACTCAGCGGTACAGCATTACGTGCCACTCTCCGCCACACGACGGACAATGGCCGGCAAGTCAAAATAAATGCGCATTGCACGTATGCGCGTTTATTTATTACAGCTATGTATTATTACAGCTGCAATTTTGCTAACTGATTTGTTAGTAAAGCCAGACCCAGAGCTTAACTGCGGCAGACAGCACATGCCCCTCCTTCAACACTGCATCGCACCTGTCCCTACCCTGGACGCTACCCTGGATGCTCTCTTGATTGAAGCCAACACACATTCCATTGAGATTCTGTTTATGATGATTCTTCGGCACCGTGAGGCCCCACGGACCACCCTCTGTTAGCTTCACGTTAACTATTCTAGGCAGAAGGGAAGTGTTAAGGGCTGGCGGCGGATCGCTTCAGGTTATCTCTTCACAGGGATTATTGAGAATTCGGGAGACGAAAAAGCCCGCATGTTTCTGTCGATAGGATAGTCTCCACCGGTCCGCAATTATCGTAATCTCTCTGGGCCAGTCCAATTATACCATCCCATACATATTGGCGGATGACGTTTTATTGTCAGTGCTCGTATCAACTCTGTGGAATAGTAGCAAAATAAAGAGGGCTTTGAGTAGTTAATGCTAAGTATGCAGGCAGGTCACGCTTATCTTAAATGACAGGCAGAAATGGAGTTGGCTGATATTGGGCCGAGTATTGTGAAGGCGAATAATTCGAGCTCTTCAAGTATCCAAAAATCGAGACTGGCACCAGCTCTTCGTCAGGGCATCGTCGATAATTATCAGTGGGGGCGAACCACGAGAGAGTCTACTCCTTTTGTATGCCTATGCAAAAGTGTTCATTCTCGTGGCTTAACCAGATCCGGCCCAGCTCGATCGTAACGCTTTTTATCCTTAGAAACATGTCCCAACCAACCGAGCATGATACCTTCAACAAATGAGTAGATTCAAGATATATCAAAGCCTGGAATTCAAACGGTATTGTATTCTAAAAAAGAACAAAATCTCCATCGATAATTGTAATGATGTGAGTAATGTAAAGCATTTTCCTTCTTCACTTTATTTCCCTGTTATGCTTCATGTTAATTTGAATGCCTTAACATGGTCAAATGTGCTAGTAAAACACTGAAAGTGTATCCATGATTTAGGCACCGTTGATTAATGCATGGCATAACATGTCGCAGACTACCATGGAAAGTCGCGGCAAAGTCGCCGGTCTCAGCTGCAAGCTAGTCGCGAATGCTCTCGGGGGAGGGGGAGGGGTGGGGGCGAGCAATCGCCTAGCACGAGCAAAAGGCGTCTCTGCTGCTATACAAGCCCCACAAGCCCCATTGTTGTCTCTTCGTCTCGTATAAGGCTGCAAGACATCCGAAAAGCCACGATAGTCCTTGGCTAACAACTGTTGACAACTTAATTGCCTTCACGAATGAGAACAATCTGACGCGGTTGCGCAGTCGCGATAGGTGACACGGTCTTCATCTGAGCGGTACTGATGCCAGTCGGTGCTAGTGGTATTCATGGCGGCCCTGGCAGCTTCACCACCTCCGGTACGTCATGGACTCACGACAGTGTGGTGCCCTGGGATGCAGGTGCCCCTCGAGGCAGTGCAGGCCCATCACATGACTCCATTTCGACATGCGTATGCCCAGTTTGGTGCTGACGTCACTGGCTTCATCGAACTGAGCCCAGTCCGCGAGCAATAGGTCTCAGCAGGGCGCATCTCAGTTCATTCAGTTCCATGGTCGCGTGATGCGTTCCGGGATCTTCCGGCGCGGTTTTGGGATATGTGTGGTCGTAATGTAGGTCAGGTCTGACGACGCGCGCAGTCTGGCCGGCGGCAGCTACTTCCTCACAGCTGATTCGTCACGGTGGCGGACGGGCAGACATGGTGCACATGCTGTGATCTCACAGTTAGGTAATACAAAGACAGCATTGAGGTGCAGCACTTTTCCTAGCCCTTAGCTTGCTTCCTAGTGGATATTTCCGGCACAAGCAGATAAGCTATAGTCTTAAAAATGCAGGAACTCGAAGTGAGCACATGGGACATATTGTGACAAATCTACCTCGAGGTCAGCTTAGGTCATTTCCGAATGGCATCATACAAATATATTTCTAGTAGTGATTTTTACTCCACCGCACGTACTTTGTGCATAGTCAGTTGTTTTGCGGCTTCAATATTTTTAAACAATAAATGGTGGTAATTTGTGTTCAATTTGGCCAGCCTGCCACCGGGTGGTAATTTACGCAACGATGTGAATTAAAAAACAATGAGAACGAGATTTCAGTCGACTATAATTTATCCCACGTGCCATTTGAACAGAAATCAGTGAGGAATTATCCGACGAACATTTCGCGGCCGATTATCTTTCATTTCAAATTTCGGTTCCAATTTTTCCAACATAAGGTAATCTATCTCCCTGAAAGCCATTCTAGCCGAACACCGTTTAGATATTCCTTCTAGCGCCATCTATTGATTGACTTTGAAAATACGTAACTTCCAAAAAGGTGGCGCTACTTCTGCACCGGAACGCATAAGGCCAAAACGTAGAAAAGAAACATTCAGCAAATGTTCAGAAAGCACCCACATCAGTCACATTGTAGGGTCATGAATGTGTCATGTCGATGTTCAGTGGACGGCTGGACTCAGCGGCGGCCTACCCACGTCAACACACAAAGTTCGGTGCGAATGCGCTCTGGCCGCCTCCACAGCCAGTCAGCGGAGGCGGCCGGTCGTCGCCGTCCCGACGCCCACGGACCGTCCAGCTGGCACCGGACGGCCGGCAGCCCAGCCGATACGTCCCGTTGTCGTCCTGCACCTCGAGCCGCAGCGACACCGGCAGCTGCTCGTGTCTCGACGGTGGCGGGCGCGCCGCATCGCCATCGCACTTCCGAGACGTGTACAGCAATTTAACTTTTCCCTCTTTGAGTGAGCTGACACAAGTCCTTTGACTTGTGGTAAGTGTACTGTATGAACACTGCATGCACAGTATGCTGCATGGTTGTATCAACGCATCTTGTTGTATTTTATGTTTTCTGCACCTCCTGTATTTTATCCATGATCAACATGGTCGATGCGCCCTGAAGCCCCAACCTCCTATATTTGACGAAGCACCTGAAGGAAGCTGTGGTCGAATGGAATGAGTTGAATAAATACTGTTTATACACTTCTCCACCTACACAGGACTGCATGGAGCCCCTTCCCAATGGCATGATTAGCAATAGCATAGCTTAGCTTCGTGTTCTGAACTTGTGCACAGATTGCAAGAAAATTCGACTGATTTATTGAAAGGTATAATTACAATACAACGTATATGTTGATGCTGATTGTATTTATGTACTAGTATGTCCATGTAGCTCTCTTTTATTAAGACTTCTGACTATTGGACAAGGGATCTGGTACATGAGGGGTGGTTTTCAAGGATGAGCACAGTGCACACAGTACACTCGACAGCATTTTTTTTGACGGGCTCGACAAATTATTTTAGGAACTTGGTGCGGATGCTTCGCTGAAACATGGAGGAATATGCGTGAATGTTCTTGGCACGCGCTTCGTTTTTCGCTAAAGGTCACTGGAAATCCAGAAAATCTTGGTGGAATCGTGTTTCCTCTCGCACGTTTCAAAACACAACTAGCTTTAGTAGTATAGGGGAGGAGTAGTCTATGGGTAAGTTGCCCATCTCACAATCGAAAGATTGTGGGTTCGAGTCTCACCTGTCGCTACTCTTCGCCCGCGACCAATCGGCGTGAGAGATTGGCGACGCTATGTGACCCAACGATCGACGTATCGTAAAAAAACAATAACGACCACTAGCTTTAGTAGTATAGTAAAGATGCCCACACAAGTCTTAAGGGTACTCCTACGTTTAAAAAAAGCCATACAGGGACGTAGAGGTAAGCCAGCAAGTGAGTGGGACGTTCTGGTCAAAGCGCCACATGCAAAAATATGACGCAGGAGCGGCACCTGCGAACAGATACCGAGTGCTGTCCAGTTGTAGCGTCGCCATGAGTGTAAGAGCGTTTGAAGAAGTGGGGAGGGGCAGATGAAAACCTTTGAGCTGATGGATGGAGTATGACAATTGCGGTGAGTAAAGTAAAATACTGAAGGATTCCGCAAGCTTAGCAATGGCTTATTTTTTACATTTACTTGCGTGTTTCTTTCCAGAATCCCGCCTCACGGAGACAGACAGGCAGAACGTGATGTAAAAGAAGCTCACATTTAAAGAACCTCAAGAGTTTCATGTACTCTTCGCAACTGTGCGTGTTCTTATTGGCATGAGTTTGCATTCCTAGCACCTTTTTCTATGTCAGCAAAAATTCCGCAACCTCAGGTGGCCACTTGATAACGTTCTTGTGGACAAGGTAGATCTGACGATTCAGATACACAAAATTAAAACCAAAAGGGTCCTTGGGTGCCACCTTATATGAATTGTGTTAGAAATATGCAAGTTACATATGCACTTGTAGCTATTTCTGACTTTCTCTTGGCTCAAATTTACGCCACGATGATATTTTTACGAAACGTCGCGGATAATTACTAGACAAAATGAATGGCATGCTAAAAAGGCTTGTTTGAGCTATCAACATCTCTAGACCAATACACAGAACGCATATAAATATACCGGATCTCTGCAGTGCTAGTCCGGCGTACACCGAAAACAATACTACGGCAGATTGCGGTTTACACGTATAGTGGAGGGGAGAATGCAATCTAAAAGTCCTATTTTTTTTCGGATTGGAGGCAGATAATTTTGCGGGGCGCGCCAGTGTTCTATTTGGCTGCTCCGAGGCGTAGTACGCATGGAAGAGACACCATAGGCCGTACAATTCATGCTGTCTAGACTTTAAAAGTTAAAGTTATCATCAACAGACTATAATGAAACGCGACCAACACCAAGTTTGTGAGGTGCTGTTGCGTTATCAGTAATTTTAGCATGCCATGACCTGGCTTGACATGTGATAATGACAGACAGACGTGCGGTCTGTTGAACTGATCAGTGTCATTCCAGGAAGAATGATATCAGCAAAGCTAAGTTCCGGGAAGCAACGAGCTAGAGAGCTAATTTGATGAGCCGTTCGTGGTGGGACGTGTGTTAGAGTCTGGCATACAGCGATCGTGATTTTGGCCCGGGAATGTCGGCTGGCAGCAGGACAGGGAGGGTCTCGGCTTCTTGGGCAGGGTCGATGCATTGAAGGCAAGTTAGGTGATCGGATAAACTATGCCTTGAACTGGAATTTTACGACGGGGTGGTGGGCACTGCTACAATAAAAACAGCATATATTCGGATACAATGCAATGCAACACAACTTGAGAGTTACGCATTGAATACGGAACTTCGAAAGTGACAATGCAAGAGAAGAAAGTGACTATGTGCTATTCCTGGTTTCTAGAACTTCGTATGTAAAGAACATAGGAAAAATAAGAGAACAACATATTTCAGATCGTATGCTTGTGGTAAAACCGACCACTAGCACACAATGATTACATGGATCACTGCTCACAAACACATAGCTACATCGCTCGGTACAGCATTAACAAAAATAACACTTGCATTCGGAGGAAAAACATTGCGTGCTTCATGATCCATTTGACTGCAATACAATGCAGCCATGCTAAAATGTCCATGCACATTCCGCACAGAGTGGTGAGAACAGTGCGAGGTATTTTCGTCTGCTTTGTGGTTGGGTGCCCTGCCCGCTGTCGGAGCTGTTGAGTGAGAACAACATTGGCATCTGGCACCAGCTTGTAATCGTGACGGGGCTCTATTAATTCAATGCTGATACCAAATTGTTTTTAGGTATCGGCTACATTCCAGTGTCAAATATTGCAATGCTGAAAAAATGTGAACAGGCAGGTAGTTTTTGCGAGCTCGATAGAAGTCCTATGAAGAAAATGATGTGAAACGCTGCTCATAAGCAAGATAAAAGAAACAGAAGTATTCGCAAAAAACAAGGAGAAGTAAAACAAATGCAACAAACATGCCTAAAATATGGAGAGAAAAAATTGCAAACAAATTAATAAGTTATTCTCATAGTTCCCAAATTCAAGGTAGCTTTGATATGCTTGACATTGAACTTAAAGGATGTTTCTGGAACCGCAAGCGGTCTTGCCAACCTTCAACCAGAGTTCATGTTTTCTTCTGCGAGCTATGTCGCCAAGTGCATCTATTGTGCATTTGATCCATTTTGCTGAAGCAAGTAAATACGTGCAACATTCTAATAAGGATAACACTTAATGCCGAATGGAGAAGCTACGCAAGATTTATGAAATCATGCCTAGTACAATTAAAGCGTATGTAATACACCATTGATCGACATCTGTGCCTTGACAGCACCGGCGGAATATTTTGACGTGAGGAAGGGCGCAGGCGACATCTAAAGCTGCTCGGTTGCAATCA
The DNA here is from genome assembly GCA_034440615.1 of Ashinkailepas kermadecensis. Taxonomy (NCBI): domain Eukaryota; kingdom Metazoa; phylum Arthropoda; class Thecostraca; family Neolepadidae; genus Ashinkailepas; species Ashinkailepas kermadecensis. The sequence continues at coordinate 701,134 of JAOTOM010005058.1, forward strand.
ACGTCACGCGGTTAATGTGCCGTAATTGAGGTTGCGGCGCCCCAGCACCAGACCGGCTCCGCCGTCCATGAGCTCAGGCAGACCTGACGCACAGTGAACATCCGCTGTGATTCGTCATGGGCCGGACAGTATAGCGGAGGTAACCATGATAAGTGTGCATGTATGTTCCAGGACAAACATTTGGTCCGGATTTGATCCAGATACATTGCATCATTGAATAAATGTACGAAGAACTAGACAGCGACTTATGGGCACGGTTACTGCTGGCACAACAAAATACAGAAACGCGCCGCTGGAAACCTGCAAAAATGTACATAAATTTGTACATAAATTTGGAACTTCCTAGGAGTTATGTAAGTGAACAGTACAGGGAGACGTACCATTTCTAGCCCCTCTGATCTCCCGCATTCCCACGCTTACCAGCGTTACAGTACAGGCCATATCGTTCAAATACCATGGCTGGAGAGTTTTCCATTGCTAGTATTGCAGGCGCAACAACTTTCACAGGGAAACGGCCATTCGCATAATTTTTGCGTCATAAACCTACCATTTTTTTGATGATATGTAGCACACTTCTCACAAGCTTACTATGCCTTTGCTAACGCCTACTCTTCAGGAGTGTACGAGAACTATAGCATGGCGGTAACACGCTGTAACAGCGCAGGTTGAGATAGCTGGGTGTGTAATATGGACCCAATGATTTAATTTGTGACTACTGATACTGCTTGACAATTCTGCATCATAAACGTTGCACAACATGCACATAACATACGTTTTATCCCTCGCCCGTGCAAGACCCTGGGGCTTCACGCACCCCTCCCTCACCAGAGTAATCTCGCAACCACACAAAAACGACGCGAGGCAGTGCGAACCCGCTTGGTGTTGATAGTAAGGCATCCTTCGCCGACGTTACGGCATATATGGCTGACATGGGACAGTTCCACACCAAGCAGACATGTGAAACGGTGTGGACAACAGAACAAATGGCGCCCGGACTCGCTGGTGGTAAACCAGAAATGCAGACAATCGTTAGAAGCGAGACTAGACAGCTATTGCAGCATAATTCTCAGTACATTTCAGTCATAATAATATTCCCGCTGTTGTTATTTAAACGAAACAGAGTGCTCATCTATGTCATAATACATCAGCGCCTATGGAGAAGTGGCTCAAAATGACTCGGTATTCGGCTCGCCGGCCAGTGAAAAACTGCAAAGGCCCTAACCCTGGAAAAACCAGTGCCTAATTGTAGTATTTATATGCCTTTGTACTAGTAAGAGTACTTCCTTCAATATGTCAATGCTACTGTGCCAGTTCAATGAAGAATTGTGGCACGTCCGGCCAATGTGAACCCCGGTCCCTGATCGGTGTGGGCAATAGAGATAATACACTTGATCTCTGACGACGTAACCTAGTACGTGAGAGATCATGTCCACGGCGTGATAAGCCAGCGGCTGGGAGCTTATGCGTGGTGGCGGAGAAACGCCGCCATTAAATCTAGGATCGTCGCAGTCCACTTTGAGTTCAACATTGAGCAACCAATTACGCTAGCCACATTCACACATGCGTCAATTTGCGTTACAGACTGATGTAACCGAGGCGTTGCACGCCTCTGACATCTCGTGCCGTGCGTCGCCACGAGATGTCGGAAGACTGGTATCTAGTGCTGCCATCCAGTGTTTCGAGTTGTTAAGAATGGCGTTGCGCGCCAAACATTTGACTGATCAGCGACACTAGCGCCACGCATCGGACGAAGCGTAAGTTACGATGCCAACATGCATGTATTTAAAAAATTACCTATAAACTAAAACTAAAAAACTTTACCGCCGAAGATGAAAATAGCCATTATCCAAAATTTGGCATTTAACATCTGACCATTTCCTTGGCGATGGGTCCTTGCTAATCAAAGCCTATTCTCGCTTTCATGTCCATAATCAATGTCCAGAGTGCAACCAAGAAGGGTCCTTGCGGCCCATAGTTGCACTGATCTTTTATGTCTTTATAACTATATAACCAACCCCCGTTGCTGATCACCAGACTAATGTTCTGTACGGTTTGTATGGATGTCGTGAGTAGTGAGCATGTGCCTGTTGTGACCAGTAGCCATGCAAGGACCATCCATGAAATGAGGTCAACTGGCCGAATCACTCATAACTTCATTATTTCCACACAACATGGCGACTAATGCTCAACATAAAAGAATGGATCATGCAAAGTGGTGAAGGTCTCGTGAAAAAAATTGGAGGGTTAAATACAAAGTCCTTCAAACTGCATATAATAGTATTTCATGTTTTGGGTATACTGCATGGGACATAAGTACACTTTCCCTTGCAGTATTTATGGTTTGGGATAATATTTAACTATTAGTATTACAGGGATGTAGTAGACAGTGAGAATGTCACATTGCCCTGCGGTTACATATACTGATGGATGGTGGGACATTGAGTAGTGGGCATGTCACATCGCCCTGCAATTACACATACTGAGGGATGGTGGAACATAAATGGCTGGATGCCAGATTCACGACTATTTAGAGACTAAATCATTCCTATGTGAATCACTTCTGGCATCTATTGAGGTGACAATCCACGTTTACACATTGACCTTGCTGTCAGCCAGCAATATGTGACAGCGGTATAAAAATATCTTACCAGATCTGATACGCTAAAGGTGACAGCATGAACATTTCGGTCTCTGCATCTCATTGAGAATCCATTGTCTAAAGCTTATCAGCTTAGGCTTATGGCGTTGTATGGAAAAGGAACAACGAACATGTCTTCCATCGCCCATTAAAGCCACCACTGATCTCAGTCTTTGTTGATGACCTTTAGCAGAGCTATTGTCTCAGAAGTGACTAACACCATAAAGAACTGTCAAGTGTCTCGACAAACGTCACAGGCCAAAGCTTATCACGCAGCAATACTCCAACTCCAAAGAAACCAGAGCACACATTTGTCCCCAGTTGAGGTCTACCACGCCCAGCAGTTTCCGGAATTATCCAGTCTGCAGACCATCGTTTAAGATACAGCCTGCCATTCCCAGGAAAGCATCGAGCCTCTATCGATGAATTAATGAGCCGCCATCCTGCGGAGCAGTCCTCTCAGCCCTTCCAGACCACAAACACTACCCAGTTGAATCGCGCTATTTGTAAACGTCGCGCCGCTCGGCATCGGCCACTCCACAACAACAGCAGTGTCGAATACCGTCCGCTGTATGCCCAGCAAACGCACCACACACGAGAGGCTCAGGAGCGGTGACGGACACTCCACAACAGCAGTGTCGGATACCGTCAGCTGTCTGCCCGGCCACCGCCTCAGACCCGGGCGGTTCGGCAGCGGTGTCGGACGCTCCACAACAACAGCAGTGTCGGATACCGTCAGCTGTCTGCCCGGCCACCGCCTCAGACCCGGGCGGTTCGGCAGCGGTGTCGGACGCTCCACAACAACAGCAGTGTCGGATACCGTCAGCTGTCTGCCCGACAAACGCATGCCACACCAGTGAGGCTCAGGAGCGGTGACGGACACTCCACAACAGCAATGTCGGATACCGTCAGCTGTCTGCCCGGCCACCGCCTCAGACCCGGGCGGCTTGGCAGCGGAGCGTGTCTGCACCTGGCGAAGCTCTCGGAGCGGAGAGGTGTGTTAAGCGGAGCGCAGGGGCGCATTTCCTGCCGATGTGCACTGTACGGATGAGTATGATTTAATGCACTACATGGTGAATATATTATTTAATGAAGTGGTATTTAAATTATTGTCGCGCAATGGGGAGGATTGGGCAATTATCTTTTCTGGAAGTGTGACATCGGCTTTTTCCAACTCGTTCTCAAACTCTCGAAATTTAATCATAAGTTACTTGAACCATTCCGTTAGATAATAAGAAAAAAGGCCCCTGTTTACACGGCAACTTTTCCTTACCAGCATGAAACGCAAGTGCTAATTGATACGAGATCAGACTCGCTGCTTCATGAGCAAATTCAGAACGCTATGACTACGGTACTATTTTCCATGGCCTACGGAAGCAGAACAATTCGACATTGTGCAGTGGAGTTGTTTACTTTTTTGTTTAAGGATGTGCTTTATCTATAAAATAAACAATCCCGCTTAAAATAACGCATTTGGTGCTTGTGGGTTTTAGGTGAATAATGTACGGCTGCCTTGTTTAACTCAATATCGTTAACAGCCTTCCCAGCACAGAAAGGTGCAACTTAGACGCATATTTCGATGAATTCAGTGCCACTTTATATATGATACTAGCATCGCCTCATCTCTGTCTGATACCGTACCGAACCGATATTTGCACTGTAAGCAGCTTTACCGAGTCCCATATGTACCACAGCGATGTCATAGGTATTAGGGCCATCCAGGCACCCGAAAGTGAATGCACTCCTCTACCGCTGTTGATGAACCGAGACAAGCTCTGGCAAATGTGTTGATATCTCCCCCCCCATGTCAGTGACGAGTCGTTAATCACGTGTATGCACAACAATGTTCGGATTTTCCTTGTCAGTTGAATCAGACCTGGCAAAGCGTTTCTAGTCGAAGTTGGGTGGGGGCTGCGACGGCTGGAACTGTTGACCCACTCGCATCTGCTCCGGTTTTCGACGATGATCGCCAGCGGCACCGCCCGGAGATTCGGGAGTTATTTCAGTGGTCTCCGCCAATAGGCACCCAATCGGTCTGGGAGTTCTACCAGCGAAATCAGTCGCGCGCCCTGTATTGTGCGGGGCTCTGTGACGGTCCGATACTGGCCGTGCTGACCGTCCGGCTACCTCGTGACCAAGCGGCCATTGTGGCACTGCGCACGTCCAGACCAAGGCTGGATGAGGTGTGCGACGATGCACGAGCTGGTGGAGATATTCACGTACACCTTACGATGGAAGAGGCGATGGTCGGCGCTCCGGGCAGGAATGGCCCGCACCCAGCAGCGCGGGACACCAGATCGACGTCGCTCCTGCTGCAGCGGCAGCGGCAGTCCGCCCAACTTCGCCGCCGCAGGCCGCCGTGCCGATCGCGTCTCGCCACCTGTTGCCGCCGGCCGGGGCGGGCCGGATCACGAGCGGGTCGGATCACGAGCGACCCGGCCCAAGTTTGGCCCATTCAGTCGCGCCGAGCCGCTCGTAACTTGCGAGCGACCGACGACTCCTTGGCGGCTGTCCGGCCAAAGCAGGCCTCCCGCCGAGTGCCGTGGAGGTGCAGCCGCCTGCAGTCGGCGCGGAGGCTGGCCTGGGCGGCACGGCCCGACTGCACGCTCGAATGCCAGTGACGCCTGCCAGTGACGGCGGGCGTGGCCAACAAACACCGGACGTTCGCACCACAGTCGGAAGGCACCCTTCTCGTGGAAATGATCCCACCCTCGTGCCGTGTAGGACAGGATGTACTGACGTGACGAGTTTCTGGAGATTGACCATTAGTCTTAGCAGTGCGGGGCGGGGCTGTATTTAACCCCCTCATTAGGTTTTTATCATTCTTTTCAGATAATTCCTAAATTTTCAAGATATCACTTTCAACTTCGACATACTTTCCGACAATTGATGAGCACATGGAGGTGCAGTCTATTAAGGCTCCGGATCTAGAACAGGCTAAAATCAAGTCACGACCTCGTCTATATGCAGTTTTTCGATATACCTTGAAACATTTATCGTGTACTCTCGGTTCAGATCACAACAGGTGAAAAGGACGCTGAAGCTGAACAAAGAGTTTTATGCAAGATTGTGCGTGATTTGTTTTACCGGAATATAACCGGAATGATGGTAAAAGGTGTTGTGTGATCATGCTCAACCTTTCCCTTTAATATCATGTCAGGCTACTGATAGCTAGCCTGAAATGTGGTTACAGGTATTGCAAGATATCTGGGGATTAAAATTCGGACTATCACAAAATAAAAATGGTTATCCCAGGGTTCCCAGGTTACAGGATACCTACGCACGCCGATATCGTTCCTGATATGAATTTGGTGTTCGAATTTGTTTTGAAAACGTTCAATTTTTAGGGAGAAAATACATCGAATATTGTACTTCGTGTCATATTTTGTCCTTAGATAGTCACCCAGGGAGGAGCAAACAATTGGCATGGCATTGGTAACACTCGTAATCTTTTCCTGAGCATAAGCAGTGTCGACAATCGTCAGCTTCAAAAGTCCATCACATAATTCCAGGTACTTGGCCTTGACTGATGGGTGACCTAAACCTTTGCATGTGTCAGTGTGTGAGACCTGCATGTGTCAGTTCGTGAAACCAAGTGTTCAATGTGCATATCACCTATATTGAAGCACGAAGTCGCATTTGCTTTACAACGACAAACTGAGAACTACGGCGAAGACGGAGTGATTTACCGTGCCACCAAATTGACCCGCTTGACCTGAGATGGAAGGTTACGTAAAGGACCAATAAAAATGTCCTAAGTAACTGCAATGTAAAAGGATTGAGGTACATCATGCTGTTTACAATATTTATCCATCTTGTGGTTCAAATTGACCCCTCCCCTCCTACACTGCGAAGCATAAGACATTCGACTATGGTACCATAGCACAACACTGTGATAGTTAAAGAAAATGAACGCACGTTTCCTCGTAGCTTGAAATTGCAATGCTATTGTGACGAGTCACTTGCTACCATCTTTTTTCTATACTCTGATAATTCCGAAGAAAAACTATCGAGAAACAACAGCTTTTGGCCTCGCTTTAACTAAAAACCTTCCTGCTATTACATCGCCATATCTCATCGCATTATTGAACAGAAACATGCATATGTAAATGCAAGCTGCAAGAGCTCGCATATCATCAGAAAGCACTTCCGGCGAATTTCACTGCGAGTGAGCGCCACCCCTATCGCTTCGTACACTGCACCCTTTGGGTTTGTCAATTTCGAAGTTGATTGGTTACCACTAGACCTGCTGGTTTTCACATAATGCTTCAGTGAAAATCCACAAAATCCTAGTACCATGATATTGGGGTGCCCTGGGGAAGTCAATGTTTGCAGAAATCACCCAGCATCAAGCACCTCGAGCCTCGAGCCATCACTCTATTCCTGTTGGGCCTTTCTGGAGCTAAATCTGTTGGGGCGGGGGGGGGGGCGATTCGGCCCCCCCCCCCTGATATCTTGAAAACTATACGTTCTAAAGACTCGGGAGTGGGCTCAAGCGACTTGTTTTGGCCTAACCTACATGATGAACACTCAAAACATAAAAAAATATAACTGGCGCAGTCAGGGACGCAAGTTTTATAACACTGTTTTTTGGAGTTTTATAACACTGAATTGAGCGTAAGAAATAGGAATCTGGTGTCGGTGGACACTAACAGTATATAGCTATCTGACAAAAATTATCTTCTGATAATATTCGTAAAATAGCGTACCTAGGCACTGAGGTGAGCATGGGAGGTAACTCACCACATATGAGTGAACGTAGTTTTATGGATTGGTTCAGCATTTCGATAGCCAAAATAGTTGATGCACCCTAATACCCTTAGGACCATTGAGACCCTTTGGACCATGCACGTCCCCAAAATAAGCATCTTACGCGGTGCCAGTTAGTGAAGCAGGGAGGCTGTATGAGTGATGGGTCGGATATTTTGAGCGCCTTGGTACAAATTGGTGTACTTCTACCAATGCATAGGGTTGCGAATAGACAAAAATAATGTAGAATTATAAGAAAGTTTCAAGGTTCTGCCTCTAGCGATGTGGAACCATGGCAAGCCTCCCAAAATCCGTCCTTGGAGGCACCCATGGACATTCCCTGGAACAGCCCTTGCCACCAAAAAATGGTTTTGCTCCTCGTAGATGATGGTGAATGAGTCTGCTCATTTCCAAATATCGCTCGAAGACTTGGGACACATTATATGATCATGCAGCCATGACAGGAACTCCACATACCATAGAAAATCACATTAGAGCCGCCCCTGGGCTAGTCAAAATGTTTTTGTTTAATACTCACAAATTTCGCGCAAAGAATAGGCAATGAATATCCGTAGAATGCATACGCCTTTCTCTAGAGGTATGGAGCTATGGCGTGGACATCTCATACCTCACAAAATCCTTCCCTGGATTTACCCATGGAGAAACAAATAATTGCAAAACTCATAAGATGATCACAAATAACAGCTGAGAAATGGAACAAAAAGATTCAAGAACCTACCGACATTGGCTAGAGGACTGCAGGGGATGCCATCGGACACCTTGACATACAACAAATAGAAAGCATACCTCCCAAAATCCTTGCCTCGAGCTGCTCCTGGGACACCCAAAATGTTGGAAGTAATGGCAAAAAAATGCGCAATGAATACTTATGAAAAGTTGCAAAGTTTCAAGAGTCTATCCTAGTGGTTAGAGGACAGCATCAGAAAAAAAAACACAGGGGGCCCTATTCGGCCTCCCTTAACAGGAATATGGTTAAAGCCGGTTTGAAGACCTCGCCAATCTAATTTCAGCCTAAATTTTGGAGCGAAGGACGACGCTGGCTACGCCGAGGTAAAACGGCTACCAGCTCGACATCACATGCACTTCAAGGCCCTATCACCATAGTACAGACAATCCGATCCCTGCCTGAGGTGTGCTGGACGTGCCGGCTACGAAATTTGTTTTTGTTGTTGTTGGATGAGTTTGGCCAGCCTGACACCGTCAGGTGATATCGGCTGTTTAGGTGTTTATAGATGTGATGTTAGAGGTGGTCCGGACGGTGCCGTAAGGGGTGTAGAGTGGGGGTAATGTGGGGTCATTGCCGTTGATTTGAACATTACAAGAACCCTTATACATACGATTATATACGATTATACACCGCTTTACGGACATACGATTATACACTGCTTTGGGCCTTTTCTTTTTACTAAGTGCTTGTTTGTTTTTTTCCCGGTTTTTGGCCTTTTAGTTTGTTTTTTTCTCTCTCTTAGTTCTATTGTTTTGTTTTTGTCTTTTGTGTTTTGTTTTGCTTCTTTTTCCTTTTTGGTATCTTTCACACATCATGGATAGAGTAGGGAGAGTCCAGGTGAAAGGAGTTGTTAGGATGTTGTTCAGTGTCGAGAGGATTTGGCGCGAGTGTGTGGTTTCTTGTTGGCAGAGGTGGTCTTTGTTTTGTTGTTTGCTCGTGGGGTAGGTGCATGGGTAGTGACAGTGATGTGGTCTGAGCTGTTGTCGTCGTCTGAGTCTGTGAGTGTCTCGAATTCAAAGCGTAGGTTATTGCGTACTGTGTAAGGTGTTAGTGTCGGTTGTGATGGGCCTGGTACTGGCGATGGGTTGCGTGTTCCACGTTGTGGTACTGGGGGTGGTGCCTGTGTTGAGTGGGTGGGTGAGTGGTGTCGGGGTTTGTTTTGTTTTGGTGCCTTGGGTTGCGGCCTGATAATGATTGCTGGGTCTGTCTGTGTTTCTTTGGTAGATGGTGTAGTCGTGTGAGATGTGTGTGTTTGTGTAGAGTGCGTGGACGCTTTGTGATGATGTGTGGGCTGCGTCGGCTGCTGGCCGTTGACCCACGACCTTGCCCGCGGCACGGCCCAGCCCTCCAGGTGAACAAGACGGAGAATCTCCTTCTCCCTCGTCCACCGAGGGCAGGCCCTGTCCCGGGAGGTGTGGTCTCCGCCGCAACCGACGCAGCGTAGTGTGCTGCTGGTGCATGTGTTTGTGTCGTGTGATGCGGCACAATTTGCGCACGTGGGTGTTGTGTCGTGGCACCCCCTCCCCCTTCGAGTGTCCGTATCGCTGACAGAACAGACAGCGTCGAGTGAGGGGTGCTCGTGGCGTGACCTCATACCTAATGTAGCCGGCTTTAACGTGTGTGGGTGGTTATCTTGTGTTGAAGGTCAGTATGAGAGTGTGTGAGTCTTGTTTGTATGCAGGGGTGGGTGGCCTGTAGACGGAGGAGATACCCTGGCTCCTGAACCTGAGAGCCAGTTCCTCCTCCGTCATCCAGGCCACCTCCGGAGCGTATATCGTGTCTTGCGATGTGTTGAGGTGTGCGGCCAGTGTTACGGTGATCGGTATGCCAGTGATGTCTGTGATGTGTGTCAGTATGTCTGTGTCGTGGGTGTTGTATGCTTGAATGAGAAGTGCCCCGGAACGAATTTAGCGTGCGTGTAGGGGCTGTCGTGTCCGACGGGTGATTTCCTCCTCCACCGTCTAGGGGTCAAGGGAGCCCATGGGCTCCCCGTCATCCCGGCGGCAGAGGAGGAAGTCACCCGTCGGTGTGTTCAGTGTGGTGTCCATGTTTGATGATTGTGGTGGGTCGAGGGTTTGGCGTTGTGGTAAGGATAGAAAGGTGTACACGTATTACAAATATCGGCGGAATGGGGGGGGGGCACCGCCGGACCAACCTGTCGAGTTGAAGATGTAGAGCAGGCTAGAAGTTGGTGATGAAGAGTAGAGCTAGAAGTCGGCAGTGAAGAGGAAGGCGAGTTGGTGGCAGGCTGGTCGGGCGAGTTGCGGTCGGTTGGGTTGCGCGGCCAAAAATGGCGTCGGCCCGTCTTCTGGGTGTTCTTGGGGTTGGTCGGCTGGCGTTGGCCCGGCTTGCTTTGCAAGCCTTCGGCGCAACCTGGCTTTGTATGTCCCTGCGGTGCTGCGAGTACGAGCACGTTGGTAGTAGCCGTTCCGTTGCGCCTGCGGCGTCGAAGCCTCTAGGTGGTGTTCCGGCTTCGCGGCGGTTTGTGACCAACTGGCCATTCTTGGTTTATGGTTTTCGAGAGAGATTTTAGGCCTCATTGTTTGTTGCTTGGTTGTTGCTTGTCGCTGTCTGAAGAAAATCGTGTGCTACGAAATTGGCGATCCACCACGTAGGTCCGTGGAAGTGGCCATTGCGCATGCTTTCGGAGGAAGAATCGAGATAACAATGGGAACCACCTTCGCCCATTTTTCCCTTTTCCACTCGTTCATTACACCCGGTGATATTGGAAGGCCCAATGAATGTGGAGCACCGGTGATACACCCTGTGATCAATTGGTCATGATCAAATAGCATTCCAAAATGGATTATTTTCACCCGCCCTTTCCGAACAGGTGCAGTTGGCGATCCCCCTCCCAGTACGTGCCAGGATATACAGGATACAGTACCTGCCAATTAATGCACGTGTAATCGGCACGTGGAGCAATCAATTTGGTTCCTGTTTTGTTTTATCAAATGGCCGGCGTAAGCGCAAGGTTCCAGTCCCAACTATGTCGTTTTGGAGGCGAGAGCCTATGGCAGAATTCGAGTAAGAGTTATGCTGGAGCTAATATTTTACATGCAACTCCCATCATAGGGTTAATATTAAAGCCTATCTACAGTTGGAAGGAGGGGGGGGAGGGGGTAGGGTGCAGAAGTTGTTCACACTTTCTCCTACTGCTATTTTGGTTCCTATGTTCATGTTTCGCTTGGCATCCATACAATACATGCATTGCACTATACAATGCATCCATTATAATATACGGTACATTGCATCCATCCATGAATTTTATATTTGGTAATATCAACACTTTTCGATTGGCTGGTAATTTGATACCGTTTTCATTTCTAACGTGGCTCAACTCTCATCAGAAAAGAGGTTTTGCATTGTTGCCAATTATTTGGTGTCCCATACCAAGACTAATTATAAGTTATCCTAAGCATACTAGAAACCCATGAACATGCTTTGAATCATTCCACATCAATGCAGGTCAAGTATAATAAATTCGTCATAATTTGGCCAACTTTCGTAGCACGACCTCAATTGACTTCGATTGATCTAAACCTGCGACCTTGGCAAGCGCGTGCTAAAGTTCCATTGAGTCAGCAATCTATTCTGAGAGCATGATGCTGCCAACACGAGATATTTAAGGATGAGGTATCTTCTCCACATCATGAACAACTGCCCTTCCCGTGTATGTGTCATGTGCTTGGCTGATTAATATGGGACGCCTACCTACCTGAACAGAGCATTTAGTTGGAATATCCAATGATATTTAAGATGGATTAACTGTTGAGATTCCTCAGTATTCTTCGACTCCTGGTGCATCATTCTATGACGAACTTGATTGCCAACACGTTCCAGTCCTTGACACTTAAACTTATCTCCCGAGCTCTCCTTCATAGTACTCTGTGGCAGACCATTTCCATGTCATCATAGGTAATGTCATCAGAACTTCAAAATACAGCTATGTGAAACAATGCGAAGACCCGAATTGCGGAAGCTCCTCCTCCTTAACAAGAATAAGTATTTCCCACCGCATTTGACAGTATCTCAAGGTGGTCGTATCAAGTTCGTCACCGCCAACTTGAGCGATTGACCACGCCCATGCCGTCGTTACGTGTCAGAGTCACATACCACCGTCGAAATATGCACATGTGCGCCTCTCTCTCTCTCTCTCTCTCTCTCTCTCTCTCTCTCTCTCTCTCTCTCTCTCTCTCTCTCTCTCTCTCTCTCTCTCTCTCCCTCTCTCTCTCTCTCGTCCATTTACCACCCCGTCCCGGGATGATAGCAGATACCGTCCGTGGGACTGGAGCCGGCCTTATCGGCGCCAATCCCCAAGTTAGGCCGAACGAGCGCCGACTCGGCCTGACGTCGGTGCTGGCGGGATGGATGCCCGAGTTAGGCCGAACGAGCGCCGACTCGGCCTGACGTCAGTGCTGGCGGGATGGATGCCCGAGTTAGGCCGAACGAGCGCCGACTCGGCCTGACGTCAGTGCTGGCGGGATGGATGCCCGAGTTAGGGCGAGCTGAACGCCGACTCGGCCTGACGTCAGTGCTGGCGGGATGGATGCCCGAGTTTGGCCGAACGAGCGCCGACTCGGCCTGACGTCAGTGCTGGCGGGATGGATGCCCGAGTTAGGCCGAACGAGCGCCGACTCGGCCTGACGTCAGTGCTGGCGGGATGGATGCCCGAGTTAGGGCGATCTGAGGGCGATCCCTGTAGTGCTGGCGGGATGGATGCCCGAGTTAGGGCGATCTGAGCGCGAGCTAAAGCTGCAGCTACTCATGAGAACACGGAGTCTCAAGTTAGCCAGACTTGCCTCCCTATTAGCATGGGTGTGTGAAGAGTCCGACTCACTTGCGAACTTGCCGTTGCAAAATATCACTTGCTGACACTAATGACAGGAAGCCTTGCCCGATTATCCTGATTTAGGAGACATCTTAATTCACGCGTGGCGTGTGAGACGATGCATCATTAGGCACATCCGCAGACGGGAGCACACACCGAGCGTTCACGATAAATGGCACTCGCTACCCAACGGTACGTGTTCAGACAACGCTTGTCTTCAAACAGCGCTGCGACGGACTGCGAGCCCGCCCACACACCGTGCCACTGTCGGGCGTGCGCTGCCCAACGGTACGTCTTCAAACAGCGCTGCGACGTACTGCGAGCCCGCCCGCACACCGTGCCACGTCGGGCGTGCGCTACCAACGGTACGTCTTCAAACAGCGCTGCGACGTACTGCGAGTCCGCCGCACACCGTGCCACTGTCGGGCGTGCGCTACCCAACGGTACGTCTTCAAACAGCGCTGCGACGTACTGCGAGCCCGCCCGCACACCGTGCCACTGTCGGGCGTGCGCTGCCCAACGGTACGTCTTCAAACAGCGCTGCGACGTACTGCGAGCCCGCCCGCACACCGTGCCACTGTCGGGCGTGCGCTACCCAACGGTACGTCTTCAAACAGCGCTGCGACGTACTGCGAGCCCGCCCGCACACCGTGCCACTGTCGGGCGTGCGCTACCCAACGGTACGTCTTCAAACAGCGCTGCGACGTACTGCGAGCCCGCCCGCACACCGTGCCACTGTCGGGCGTGCGCTCGCAACGTTGGCCGATCGATGGCCGGACAGCACTGAAGTGTCCCGCATGATCCATGCTGATCCATGCTGATGCCAGGGAGAGGCGTGATTGCTGTGCTTTTCTCCCCGGCCAGAAGCCAGCGTGCATAATTCCCTGATGGGAATACTCTTGCGGAGGCATCATCAGTCTGTCAGCTGATGACTCTCTGGGGCTGTTTGGTGGTGCCACGAGGAGGTGATAGGACAACGAGAAGCTCCGCATCCAGCCATATAATGGAGGTGTCACGACCCGCCATTTATTACCATGTAATCCAATATCAATAAAGTCTGCCACACATTTTACTAATAAAGTTGGTCTTAGGGACCCACAGAGTGACGATGTTATAGCAGGGAAGACTACCGGTAGTCCTTCTACGAAATATGGTTGTCCTGCTGCGAAAGGCATCGTCTACTGCTCGCAAATGAGTAATTTTAGTTGTTAACCCTCGCCAGTATTCGGCATTTTACCACCTTCGGTCGTATAGGTGGGGGGGGGGTACGACCCCCCCCCCCTGGCGATTCGAAACCGTGCATGTTACGAAAAGGAACTAAAGGCCAAAGTTATAGATCTGGCCGAGATCTCGCGATTGGAAGTCAGTATGACCTTCTAAGGTCAATGGTTGACCTTCCAGGTCAGGTCAAAGGTCTTAATTTTTTTTTTTGTATTTTCTTAAGACAATCGTCAGTTATATCGAAACTACTGTCTAAATATACACGAAATGGCCGGAAATATGTTTATTGGGACCTTGCGAACATAACGACATGTCACACGATGTGATCGGACCAATATGTCATGCACCAAATGAGGTCAAAGCCGTGACCCCAAATATCCAACTTTTTGAAAAGTGGTTCCAATTTCGAAGTTTAAAATTCCCTAGGGTAAAAATGGACGCTGAATTCGAATTCAGCACGAAAAATTACCGTAGGTCAGCTAAAAAAGGTCGAAAGGTCAAACGAGGTCAACCGAGGTCAACCGAGGTCACCGATTTTTGGAACATTATTTTTAAATGGGAACCCATCCCACCCATTGGTATTGGACAATTATAGTAGCATTCTGACAAGTGTGACAAAGTGCACCACCGGTCATGTTACCTTACCTATCCGGCAATACCCAAGTCCCAACCTGAACCAAGAAGAGCCACACTGAGCCAAATATATCTGCCAACTGAAACGATGATAGAATAAAGTCGGCAATAGGCTGCATGCACATTGCATTGTAATTGATATTCTTGAAGAAAGCACTTGGTACTGAGCCATAGCTTACGTCACGTTCTATATTAACCTTCTAAAATCACACATCAACGCCACATGTCAGTCGGAACAGTGGCCATGCAATAGACACTAGTGCGCATGAAATGCCACAGGGAGAGATAGAAGATAAGCCTGCAAACTAAGACTATCTTTCAAATTATCTGAACTTATATACGCTCATCAATCAAATTTTTGGACGGGAGATAATGTCATATAGCGTTTACATTATAACACGTTGAGATTTGCTCACGCTGATACACTTAGAACCTAGAAATTGTATTCAATTGCATAGCTTCATGAAGTAAACATTGCTAGCTTTAACCTAGGTTACATTTGTTAACGCATCCATCTCTAGGATGACAAGAAATACTAATATAAGCAACATTTTGTAGTTTTTACCATCAAATGTTAAAAACAAGTTGTGTAAAACACATATACAATATATCCTGGTGTGTTCCTGGTTTTTGTTTCTCATTGAAAGTAACTCGGAAAGAAAAATACGCCACCACATATCAAAGTGTATGGGCAGTCGACGAATCTGACACTGACACTCTGACATAGGGGCAGTCAGGGGCAGTCGACGGACGAATTCGATGGACCGCATCTCATCACTGTCCATATGCGCGAGTGCTTTGTTGCCACGATATATCTCACATTACATCTAATCATCATTGGCAATGGATTCAGCAGCAGATTGAACAGCTCAGTACACATTCAGCTGCTGGGCGTCTTAATTGTGCAGCCGAACTTGCGCTGAATATGCGCTGAATGTACGTCTGGCTGCTGAATCAGAATATGCTAAACCTCTGGAATGTACTGCCGAATATACGCTGGATGGGCGCTGAATGTGCGCTGGTCTGTTGAATTCGGTGTTAAATATCCTGAATGTGCTGCCGAATATGCATTGAATGTAGGTTCAATGTGAGCGGCTCCTGAATCCGTTGCAAAATATCATGAATGTGCTGCGGAATAGGTACTGAATGTGTGACTGTGTGAATGTGACAATGACTGCTAAATCTGCTGCTGAGTCTACCGCCGAATCATCTGCTAAATTATACTACATCCAATATTTTTTGTTCTCTTATCACTGTGATATTAGTGCTAGAATTTGACACCAGGGTGTCTATTTTCGACACCTCTGAAAGACAGAGTGTGAAGGTCCCGGGACGACAGATCAACTTAGTTCATGGCTTAGCTTAGACCTTTGTTCATGTTCATAAAGTAACTATTAGGCAGAGGTGAATTAATGTAAAAGGAACTGATCACTCAATGCTGATTGGGCAGGACGAAAGTATGCCTGTACATCGCTTGCTTCTAAAGACATATTCACATGTTGCAAAGACATATTGCAAGTTCGTAATGTACAACCAGTAATAAATCCAGAGGCGTAGTTGAAGGGCATCTGCAATTGGCGCACCCATAATTTTGCTGAGGCTAGCGTCCCGGAGGAAGAAGACGATTCGAGGGGAGGGGCGGGGGGGGCGGTTCTCTCTTGTACTTTCGAATGCCTCCGACGAGTTGCTGAGGAGACCCCTTCGAAGCACAATTTTTGGATCGCAATTTTTGAAGAGCTTTGGATGACTCTAATGACACTTTCAGGGCATACTAGGGAACCTCCTGAACGGATTTAGAGTTCACGAGGACTTTTCTTCGAAACATTCAGATGTCGCCAAGGGGCTCAAGCCAGTGGGGCTTCCAAAATTCAATTCTTCCCGCCCTTAACGTGTTTTCGGAGCCGCCACTGTCCAGGATAAAGTATTCAGAATTTCTGAAACGTAGAAAAGGTTAAAGCTTCTTCGCACTGGCCAATCCATATTTCTTTTTAATCGGAGGAAGGGGTGCACTTGTCCACCCAGGGGCCGCCATGAGTTGAGGATTAGTGCACTTGGACCTCCTCGAGTACATCACTTCCTATCGGAGGAGCATTGCTTTGAAAATGTTGTTGGCAGGGCGTCTGAAGGTCTACCTTCGGCTGAATAATTAGAAGGATGGGTGCACTTGGACCTTCCCAATGAGATGCCGATTTCAAATCTGGACGGAGGAGCAGATTCAGCATTGCCCGGGAACTCCGGCCATTTTAAGACAATTCAGCATTGCCCCTCTAGATCCTTCAATACCAGTTCGGCTGTAGTTTATCGTTGAGTCGTAGTGAAGTGGACAGAGTGACAGGGAGAACGGTATATATATATATATATATATCACGACATAGTTTCCCACCGATTTACGACAAAAGACGATTTTCGAGACGAGGAGATCATTATGTGCTTCTTTCCATTCAATGTCATAATGCCACATGCGTACCACTCAACATTCGGCAAAGCTCAGGACGACACATCATCCACTTCCTTTCGGCCACGCTCAGGATCCAATCCCAAGTGTCTCAACAATGCAGGACAAAATAGGTTAAGCTGCTTCATCACTTACTTACGAAGCATCTGATGTCCGATATCATGTGTCCAATATTCTGTGTCCAAAATCTGTTGCCTGCTATAGAAACCCTATGCAATTCTTCTGAAGGAAATAAATAATCAATGAGAAACGCTCTGAGGTGCTAATTTCTGCACGGTGGAAGAAAACGTCGGAGAAACTTGCTAGGTTGCTATTTTGAACACAGTGTTATACGTTAAGCCGACACCAAGTATCCTGCATTGATCACCATGATGAAGGGGTGGTGCCATAACACTAATGCACACATAACACATGCTGTGCCATAACACGTTGACTCTAATTTGTCGAATAAACTATAAGCAATTGAAAATCACAAGGTCATCAATGGAAAAACAATTGTCCTCTCTTTTCTCTCGCTGGAGTGCTAAACAATGTCGTTGCTATTTGACAACATTGCGCAAATTAGTCATCAATTTATATTTTGAAGGAAGAAAAAAATGCTTCAAAATGGCAACATCAGATTCTTGAGTTTTGTAAAACTGTCGATCTTTTGTGTTCTTTTGTAAAACTGTCGTTTTCAAACGCAAGCTTTCATTGCAGATATAATAATGCATATATATGGAAGACAATTATGGATACACTACCTGCTCCTAGACTTCTTGTTCTACATGCCATTTTTAATCAAATTATTCAGATAAAACAAAGAACAAAATCAGACAGCAAAAACCGAAATCATGAAAAGGAGTTTCTGATCGAACAAGAAGAAAGAAAAGCACGTTCTTGACATTTGAGGGCATGTCGATTATCCCTTCGGAGTTCATAATTCAAAAGTATGAATACAATCCTGACCTAGAGAGTACCAGCTAGGTTCAACTATAATCCCTCATGGCCATGGTACATGTGCTTCATGAGGATTCAATGAAATAATTACGGGAAGATAAAACATCTGATGTGTTTCAGTGCGGCTCCAAGGAGAATGTGTGATGATATATATATATATATATATATATATATATATATATATATATATATATATATATATATATATATATATATATATTATATATATTATTATTATATATATATATATATATATATATATATATATATATATATATATATATATATATATATATATATATATATATATATATCAGGGACATTTAATATGACCCTCTCCTTGAAATTGAAAAAAATGTAGTCATCAATCTTATATTTTGAAGCGATGAAGATAACGTGCTCGGCACTTCTTCAAATTCCATGGCAATCCATCAGATTCTGATGAAGTGCAGAGCATGATAGTTTAATCGCTAAAAAATATAGTATTTTTGACAATATTTTTTACAATCTCAAGGGGTAGGTCATATTAAGTGTCACTGCTATATAAGATAAAATACCCATTAAAGCATTATGATCTACAAATAGGTTATCATGCATACATACCGCCTGCCTGCCTATAGGTAGGAGGGCAGGTGGGCATGCGGACAGGCGGATACATGGGTGCATTGGTGCCATCACGGGATGCTGAGATGAGAGTTTGGGGACATACTCATTGCGCACAATGTCACAGGCGTAATGCTAGATAAGCTGAAGCTAATTATATGTATGGGTCGTATGGTAGCCAACTTGATCGTAGTTCAGCCCTTAAAGGCAATCACCGATCCACACGGAAACAAACCACAGGTAGGTAGGTACCGAAGGTCCTTATTTACACTTCGTGAATATCTCATGCGAAAGCAAGCACACTTTCTTTTTGCAGAACAGTCGTCACCGAAACTTGAACTGCTGTGAACAACGGATAAACATATTGTCCATACCCATATAGAACATATAGATGCACACACACACACACACACACACACACACACACACACATACATATGTATATATATGCATATATATATATATATATATATATATATATATATATAAACGCAAGCTTTCACTACAGATAGCATAATGCATAGATGAGAACAATTAAGACAATTATGGATAAACCATTTGTTCCTAGACTTCTTGTTCTACGTGCTATTTTTAATCAAATAATTCAGACAAAACAAAAACAAAATCAAACGGCGTAGTCCGACATCATAAATTAACTTTCTTGCCTCAGTCCGTGAGTCAGCCTTCTAAGCTGACGCACTTTTTCCGTTGACAAGTGCGAACGGCTTTCAAGGCATCCATTAGTGACGTCACGGCACTGTACATCCCGACCGACAAACCGGGCAATAGGAGTTGCCAGAGTGGCGATGCCCTGATAGCTACCGGGAAGTCCGGCCATTCAAGGACAACCTACCAGACTATACAGCGACAAAGAGAGAACACACCGTCAGGATCTTCACGACGCATTTCAGAGTGGTTCATGGCTGGAACTGGAGGCGTGTTTAATGCATGTCGAGTGATGTTGTCGGACCTGGCCAGAAGTTCCTGTAAACAATCTGCGGTCGAACCGGCCACCTGTCCGTAGCCGGCGTGCCTGTCTGATTTGGCGTGATGATGGATTTGTGCTTTAGCGTGTGTCGACTGCGTTGATCATTTTGCGCCCATCAGATTTGGCGTGACGTGATGCTGCAGGTGTGTGACGTGAAAATAAAACTGTGGGTGTGTGTGTGTGTGTGTGTGTGCGTGTTGCACCATGCTGCATCAATTTACGTCCATGTTATCACAGTCCCTCTGTGACAGATGTCACCCATTTCCAGGTAATTCATCTTTGCCTGCCATGATCACAATGGGCTTCTTGGTCAGCTTCACATATTATGCCAGTTCAAAATGTCAACCTGGCAGGTTTTCCGGGCATCATCTTCCACCGTTCGGAGATTAGATAATGAGAAGTCTCATTGTTAATTCATTATCTCCTTCAGAATCATTGTATAGAGTTGCTTTAGCAAACAAAATAAATCCTCCCAGATCGAAGGATCTCGTCGACCGCGGACTGTTTACAGGGACTTCGGGCCAGGTCCGACATCACTCGACATGCATTAAACACGCCTCCGGTTCCGGCCATGAACCACTCTGAAATGCGTCGTGAAGATCCAGATCAGACATTTGGCCTGCCAGTGCTTCGTCGTTCGGAAGCATCCGGAACGAATGAAGCAAATTGTAGCCTGCAACGAACTATAGCGCTATGCATAGGCTATGTATAAATAGTACGTAGGTTGGTTGTTTGTTGGCTTGGCGACGTGTCAACTGCTCCGGTCATGTAGCGTCGACAATCTCTCACGAAGAGTGGTCGCGGACGAAGAACAGCTGCATGTGTGACTTGAATCCATAAGCTTTGGGTTGGGAGACGTGCATCACAGAGATGGTAGAGTTGCAGGTTTATCGTAGTCTATATATGGGTTGATAGAGACTGCATTATGCGATTCCGATAGATGCACAAATAGGATTTCGGGCAAGCAACGGGGATTCCCATGTCATGGCCAATGTGTACCCATTTAAAGATAACCCCGCCAACATTGCCCGGAGGCATCTCACGCACGACGTTGGAGAATCGTTCCCATCCCAGTTCCGGTTTGATGCTCTGGCCTCATCTGTGACCAAGTGTCAGTCACTCCCGATGTTGGAGAATCGTTCCCATCACAGGCCCGGTTTGATGCTCGGACTTCATCTGTGACCAAGTGTCAGTCACTCACGATGTTGAGGAATCGTTCCCATCACAAGTCCGGCTTGATGCTCTGACCTCATCTGTGACCAAGTGTCAGCTCACTGATGCTCTGACACGAGCGTATTGGACGGAAGACGATGGCACTGGCACCTAATTTGTTGAGCCATTGCGTCAGCTCGCGACCGGCCTCGATCCATGGCTTCTGTACAGTGCGACACCTGCTGGCGCATTCAGCCACTGGCACGAGGCGGAAGCGCCAGTTCTCCCATTCAGCCACTGGCACGAGGCGGAAGCGCCAGTTCTCCCATTCAGCCACTGGCACGAGGCGGAAGCGCCAGTTCTCCCATTCAGCCACTGGCACGAGGCGGAAGCGCCAGTTCTCCCATTCAGCCACTGGCACGAGGCGGAAGCGCCAGTTCTCCCATTCAGCCACTGGCACGAGGCGGAAGCGCCAGTTCTCCCATTCAGCCACTGGCACGAGGCGGAAGCGCCAGTTCTCCCATTCAGCCACTGGCACGAGGCGGAAGCGCCAGTTCTCCCATTCAGCCACTGGCACGAGGCGGAAGCGCCAGTTCTCCCATTCAGCCACTGGCACGAGGCGGAAGCGCCAGTTCTCCCATTCAGCCACTGGCACGAGGCGGAAGCGCCAGTTCTCCCATTCAGCCACTGGCACGAGGCGGAAGCGCCAGTTCTCCCATTCAGCCACTGGCACGAGGCGGAAGCGCCAGTTCTCCCATTCAGCCACTGGCACGAGGCGGAAGCGCCAGTTCTCCCGCACCAACTTCAGCGTCAGCCATGAGCTGATACTAGTTGAAATCAACAGCCGAGCATAGAATGACCTGTTGATGAGTGTTCGATGCCTCATAATGCCATACCGCAGATCTAGTGAACGGAAATGATTTGGACGTAGTTTGACCACCCTTGCCGTTGGATTTTTGTACCTTAATTTACTCGTTATTTTATGGGGTCAGAGAACAGATGTCATGTAGGCTTTCAAGCCTTGCGGCACACATGAGATGGTCACATGGCGCGATCCAGGCCAGAAGCATATATTCGATTATATATTATGTCAGATCAGGCTATGGTAAAAAAAAGGTTTGCTCATTCAGTGACCAGCTGGGAGATGAATTTCTGTTATGTGTACTCCGAAAGTCTTAAAATGAACGGTATGTTATATTATGTGTTGCAGAATCCATTACAAAGCATCAAAACCATTTTCATCATCGAAAAGTGACTCTGAGATTTATAACAAAATGCTCAATTCACACGACATCAGCCTGAATGGATCCGTGGATCCGTGGATCCGTGGGTCCGTAGATTAGGGGCACTTGATGTGGTGTGGGGCGCACCACACGTATATTTGGACATTTAGAACGCTATTTATAACACGTGGATTACTCACTAGTGGACGCCTGCATCGCATGTACTATCATCAAACGCGCCATGTGTGGCCCTAGACGAACGAGGGCAAGCAGCGAGCTATGTGCCTTCTCTGCTGCAGTGCTGCAGACACAGGGTCAGGCACCACGCCGCGACAAGTGGCCTGTTGACAAACCGCAACCGCGCTCGCTTGGCAGCAAGTGAAGAATACAGCTCATCGCGTTCGATCTTCGTGGAAGTGCAGGAATATCAGAAATGTGTGACAGTCTTTAGTGAGTTCCACACAGTGCATTCAAAGTTTGGATGCGTGCTCCATGGAGTGTGCACGGACTAGGCGTAGTCTGCAGTCCCAACTGCCATCTTGCAGACATAGCGCCTCAAATGCTGACACGTATGGACGGAAGCTCAATCTGATTCAGTCGAAATTGCCTGCACCACTTTGCCGACATCGATTTATCTGCAGAATATTGTGCATGTCTCTCAACTTTAATGCACCACCCCGATTTGTAGAACTAACACAGGTGTTACGGTCCTTTTGGTTCACAGCTGCCCCGCGCCAGTGTATGCCTGTCCAGCTCAACGCACGCCCGGGAACTGACACTGCCCCGCTTCGGGGTGCGCAGGTCACGTGGTGGCATGACGTATATCAGGCAGTGACCGGCTGTGGTTGTTGTAGCGAGATATCTCCCTACAATGCAAAGTCGTCTAACTGACTGCGCATGCTATATGTGAATGCCTTAGTAAAGAAAATAAAGGAACGTGATTGTGAAACATGACGCAGTCGGCAGGATCAAAAAAGGTAGCCTTTAGACACACTTGCAGAAACCTCATTGCGTTGCATTATTTAGCATTAAATGCTTAGCTTTATTGGACAATGTCTGGATTTGTGTCACCAGACTACCATCAATCTCCCATGTCCTGAAAAATGGCCGTTATGGAGGAACATATTCGCACGCTATCGCTTAGCACCCAAATTGAATACAGAAATTGAAGAGACCCAGCTAAGCATCTTCTGCATGGTATGAGCATACAGACGGGACATATTGTCCTGAGCATTCGATGTTTTCCTATTAATGAATTTCAGCGGACCATGACAAAACTAGACTCGTATTCATGTCCAAGCGAAGTATGTCAGGCGGACCGCCGAAAGTAGAGTACAGGAACAAGACGACGGGAACGAAGCGTTCATTCGAAGTGTCGCACAAGCTAGTGGGGCACTGTGCTCTGGGGTCTACTGAAATGGAACAAATTAGAGATTTTCGTTTATTTGTGTATTCACATAAATCCTCAAAAGTATATGCGTCCCACTAATAGACGAGGTCGATAAACTCAGTGAAGTCAAAACTAAGTCGCACTCACACAATACATAGGGGCGGGGAATATGCGAAAGATACGAAACGTTTTTGTAAGCAATTATACTAACTTATCGCAAACGTTGTCTTCTAAAACTTTTATTCAGGAAAATTGCTGCAAAACTTCCTTCTTGTACGCACTTATGTAGTCCGACAATACATCAGCGTAACTATTGATTCGATACAGAAAGTCATCAACGACTTGAGAAATCCAAACTCAAAATCCGTCTCAAACGCATTTCAGCCGCGCGCGCGGGACAGAGAACAGCTGTTGTCCGCGGGTCACTCAGGTCACTCAGGTCGGTACGTGGGGGGCACAGCTTAGCAGGGCTGGCGAGTCAGCTCTGGCCGCAAAAAAAATGTTTCTAAAAAATACAACATTGTGTTGTCCTCTCCATGCCGAAAGTGCGATGGCAATATAGGATCGGCACCGCCGATCTGTGAAGAGTGGATGACCATCACCATCACTAAGTCCCTGCTAGTCCCTATGTCCCTGCTAGCGCGGCTGACTATGCTGGCCACATGCGCGGAAAAATTGATCCTCCTATTAATTATTACGCCGAGATCCCTTATCTCGTCGACAGCTTCCAGTTCCTCATCATATACCTGGTAATGGGCTTTGGACGGGTACGCGCCTGATGGTTATCGTAAACTATTTGCATTTGACGGATTTAAGCTAAGGCCCAGCTGGGACCAGGCTCCGTGGTGATTGAAGTCACCAGAAGCTCGGCACCGTCAGCGGGACCTCGAATATTGCGTGACATTTTGACGTCATGAGCGTTCATCAAGTACCCGGACTTGATGCCATGACTTGCAAATCATTGACCAATATCGAGCACAATTCATGACGAAGGTAGTCCTCCCTCAAAGATGCCGGAATTGACGGGCTTCCAATCTGATGTTGTGCCATCCACGATGACCCTCTGGCGTCTGTCAGACAGGTATGAGATAAGCCAGCGTAGGAATGCATTTTGAATTTTCAAGCAGTTTTTGATCTTATAGATAATGAGACGATGGTTGACATTTTGGAATGCGGTCATATAATCTGTGTAGATTGAACCCATCCGATATCCGTCTGATATGGTCTCACATGTATGCCTCATGTGCACCGCAAAGTTCGTCACACAAGACTTGCGAGGAATGAAACCGTGCTGTTCTGAGCAGAACAATGGAAAACTGACTAAATAGATGCTCATAAGCACATCATTGAAGTACTTTTTCGGACAATGACAGGGAGGACACCGAAAGATGGTTCGATGCGATTTTCTTGTCCACTTTTGTGTGCATAGTGAATGTGCTAGCATCCTTCGACGCTTTGGAACACGTACCTTGCTGTACAGAGGCAATAAACTATAGCGTAGCCAGCCCATCCCGGCACTCCTTAACGATACGATAGTCGGCTGTATCTTAAGAACGGCCCGAATCGTTTTGGCTTAGTTTATTTATGTATTTATTTATTTCACAATACATGCCCTCCACGTACAGTGGCTGTTATGGACAGTCTGGGTATAACTCACAGATATTTACAAAGAAAGGATATATTTGTGGTCAATAGTGGGAGCAGATGCGCAACAAACATTCATGCACCAACATAATACAATACCCATATCACTATCTGCACTACACACACTGTGCTTGCAACACGAGTAATAAACGAGTAGTTTATAAAAGTGATAGGCAAGCGATGGCCTAAAGGTGAGTTCATAGTGTACACACACACCCATTGTGTAAGTTTTTTTTTGTGTGGCTAGTGTTGTTCGTGGATATAAGCTAGTGCATGTTTCTTGAAGTTAGACAGCCTCGATGTTTTTGTTTCAGCAGGAAGTTTGTTATAGTGGAAGACAGACGAGTAGATATATCTCCTGCGGCCCGCCTCTCTGTGTATGGCTGACAGGTGCAGGTGGTCGTCTGCACGTGTATAACGGTTTCGCAGGGTAGAGTTTGCAGTGATTTGACCGGCAATGTGCGTTGGCTCACCCGTCAGAATGATCTTGTGGAGCAAAGTAAGGCTGTAAAATAGATGCAGATCAGATGCGGTGAGGAGACCCAACTCATTACGGGCATCAGAAATATGATCAAATTTCTGTAGACCTGACACGACTCTAGTGGCGAAGTTAATGATCTTGTCTAGTCTGTGGATGTTTGCTGCCGACCCATTCCCGTAAACAGATATGCAGTAGCGGATATTGGATATAACTAGGCTATTGACTATAGTGAAGAGGGTACTGGTGGGCAGATGGTGACGCAGATGGCTCAGGGCCAGAAGGAATCCAGTGCACTTGCGGAACCACAACAGCTACATGGGAATCCCACATGTGGCGCTCAAATGTCACCCCAAAGTTCCTACACGAATGGCTCTCATCTATCACGGTGTCCCTAAAGCACACTCGTATCTGGGTAATATTGCGAAGATTTTGACGCGATCCGAACGTGAGAAGCCGAGTTTTGGTCGGGTTTACCTTCAAACCGTTATCCAGGAAGTAGTCGTAGAGTTGGTTCAGACATGTCTCCATCTGACTTATCAGATGTGGGAGATCATATTTGCGACCGGACATGAGGACCTGCGTGTCGTCTGCGAACTGAGTGACGTGTGCTACCGGGACGTGCAAACTGAGGTCGTTCGAAAAGATGCAATGGAGGAGTGGACCTAGTGATGAGCCTTCAAGAATAACTATGTTGTTTGGGAGAAATGAGGAGAGATGCCTGTTTCCGTGTTGATCTGAGATGCTAACAGCCTGCGTGTGACCTCCCAGATATGCCCTAATCCAATCAGTATCGATTCCATGGAGTTCTAGTTTAGTGAGCAGTTTGGTGTAGTCTATTACATCGAAGCATTTACTGAGGTCCAGAATGCAAAGGATAGCTACTTCCGAACGGTCCATTCCTGCTAGTATTTTGTCCGTGACTAAGATGAGGGCGGTTTCCGTAGAGTGGCGTGGTCTGAAGCCGTGCTGAGTTTGGGCCAGTAGGTGGTTTGAGTTCAGGTAGTGATAAAGTTGTTTCTGCACTACCCTCTCTGTAATTGTGGCGAAAACCGGAACCAATGAGATGGGCCTAAAATTAGAGGGATCCGAAGGATCTCCTGATTTCTGAATGGGAGTTATTATTAACTGTTTCCAAGTGGAGGGGATATCAGCTGTAGTCAGGCATGTGTTTATATTGTCGAGCAGCAATTCTCCGGTAAAAAAGACCAGAAATTTGATAACCTTGATACAGATCCCGTGAACAAGTTAGTGTGCACATCATGTGATAGTCAATAAATCTATTCGGAATACTTTGCGTTTGCCACTGTTTTAAATTCCGCTATCCTATTGCTGAACTCGCTCTCAGTCGCCAGGGAAGCGTTGCGTCGTAGACGGTGGAAGTCAGCTCCTCTCATCCTCAGTTCCTCACGCACAGACCTGTCGAGCCAGGGCTGCAGCCTCTGCCGGAGCGTCGCCATGGGGATGTGGTCAGAAATGGCAGATTCCGGTAGGGAGCAAAACATGTCGACCGTCTCCACCCTACAACCCCCACGGAGGTTCTGGGAGGCTGTGACGCAAGCCGCTGAAGTCAGCACGCCTGCAATCAAAGGCCGAGCGCCGGATAACAAACGGGTTGCTCTTGCACTGGAATCTTCAGTGTTACAATTACAGGTGGTCAGATACGAATAGGCCATCCTGCACAACGACATGGACGTTCTTGCCTCTCTCTAAAAAAAGGTCAGCATAATTTGATCACCGCGGTGGGCTCCGGGATCCACTATCTGGGTCCCAGCAAGTCGCAGTTGTCGAGGAAACGCGTGGCACGGGCAGTGACCTGGTACAGCTGTGGGACGGCTCCACCAACCCTCGCCGTTCAACCGGTCTCGGGCAGGTTAAAATCGTCCATCACAGCTGGTCTCGTATTCGGGCGCTGTACCGAAGATCACCAAGGTGGTGATGCGATCCATAGCGGCGGCGTCGGCCCCAGGGCGGTAGCGGACACCAAGGGCCATCGCCGCGCCTCCGAGTCGTAGCAGCATTTCGGTGTTGGCCGACTCCGGCAGGAGCAGCGGCAGAAGCGACGTCTTGGCGGCACACGCCACTCCACCACCTGCTAAACGACGGTCGCGTCGAAACGAGGTGAAATTATCGAAGCCAAATTCGAGCTCAGATGCGCTGACCTGATGGACCAACCGACGTTGAGGACTGGGAAGCAGCAAACTATATACCTGAGTGACGAATCTCGACTATGCAACTTCTGAGGATGAGGTCGATACCGAATGTCACGACAATACCCGGCGTATGAAAAAAGTGTGACCTTTGTGGCACGAAGAACTATTTCGGACGTGTCCGCGCAGGAGCGGAATGCGGGAAGTTTGGGAAGTAGCGAAGGATATCGACTGATCCGGCACGAGCGGATCTCACGAACCGTCCTCAAGCGGAGCTGCAGAAAGAGGAGTACGTACCGCGAAATGCATTTTGCGCCAAGGAAACCACGACATAGCCATTGAATTACAGAGCAACGCCAACTGGTTTGTGTGGCTTTACGCCTTACCACCCGAGGCTACATTACGTCGCCTGCCTCTCACCCTGGCAAAAACGCAGGCATCGCAGGGAATCGTACCCCGTACGTTTTGTTTCATAGGCGCTCAGCTTACCCATTGGGCTACCGACGCCACGCAACCTCAACTGAGCTAGCTAACTGAACTATTCACCTGCTCACCTGCTACTGAGCCTTGACATCCTGACCAGGCGACCGGTGATCCGGAAGCTACTCCCAGTGAATGACGAACATATATATCGTGATTCCACTGCACAAATGGATGAGAGCAGATTCTCTATTACCGTCAAGTTCAACTAACACAACGGGAATAGGAGTCTGCAGCCGCTCAAATCTGGATACACGGTCCGAATCAAAACGGAGGTGGTGAGATGGAGCCAGCAAGTCAAACCATCCGCCGTGAATTCAACAATGTTTATCTACGTTCTACGTAATCCAGAACTGAGATGGCGGCCAGCATCGTGAACACCGCTGACATCTGACGGCCGTGCTACCGAAACATCCAGCTGATGCAACCGCTGAATGCGAGTCGGTGTACAGCAGCAGAGAGTCAAGACCGATGACAGTGGACTCAACTCGCCTGCTGACACACCGGAAATGCGCAAGTAACGACGACATTACATAATCATACAGCGGAGGACAGGAGCAATCCTCGTACAGGGTCCCAGGTCAGTTCTAGCGCCACAAGGAGCGGAAAGCAAGTTAGCTGTTGAAGCCATTTTGAAACGATATGTTCCATGAACGAGTTACGTGAGTATGGTATAGTTGTTCTTTCTACGTAGTGCTTGGTTTGTGGTGCACTGAAGTAATTCCACATGATCTCCCATAGTACATGTCCAGCGATCGATTTCAAAGAGGAGAGATCTAACAGGATTTGTGCCAATAATGTCACGTACACTGACAGCGCATGACATCGATCTGTGCGATGGTGTTAATGGAGATAAATGAAGGGACTTGGTCGTGAATCATCTGGCCACCCCAAGGCCAGAGCCGGTTGGATCACCGCCGATGTAGCAACATAAGCTCATAAGCTGATTCATCATGACTTCTTTGGTAAAACAAAGATGCGCGCACTAGGTATTGAAGTAATACTGTAAATGTGAGGTTTGATAGCGAAGGAGCGAGCCGAGTTGACACTTGTCTGGATCCAGCATGTCAGTGGCAGCGAAAAGAAACTTTAAATGTATCGACATGAAATTGTATTGCTATACATGGATGATTGACAGTAGCACGCTGTGATGCTTTATGTTTTCATTGTTTATTTTGCTTGCATGCATGCATTCTTTTTCACGCACCTTCTCATGTCGGCATGAATCAATGCCTCTGAAATAGCTATATATTTTCAGCTGAATTTCAACATGGATAGATGATTCGGCAGACCTGCGCCTTGGACCATTTTTATTTCAATTGTAAGCTTGTGCTTTAGGGCACGTTTTTAAATTATTGGTATTTATTGACAATGCAATGTTTGTGAACGTGTTTAAGACGATGTCACAACTCATTTCCTCTGCGAATGCTTACTTCTCAATTGGAAGGCAGAATAACAACCAAAAGAGGCTTTTAGTCATGTAGTATCAGGCAGCAAATAATGTTTAGAAATAAAAATGTAGTATGACCTAACGTACCGAGCCCAACCTCCTTTGAAATTTTTATTTATTTAAGAAATTGATACTTGAAGATAATGTTTGAATTCTTTGAATTTGATATTATGCAAAATGAGGTAAAAAGCATAAAAATGCGAAGTCGCCTAATCTAGCCTAACCTAACCACCTCACGTAAAACAACAAATTCTCAAAAAGGTGACAAAAATGTTAACAATCTCAATCTTAACTTTAATTAAAATACCTACCCTGAACTAACCTTGCCTAAACTAACCTATTAGTGAAAATCCAATGAAGAAAATAATTAAAAGGATTTTTTTTTCTCAAACTGGGACAAAAAACTCACCTAACCTAATAAAACCAAACCTAACCACGTTGTTTGCTTCATGGAGACAAGCTGTGTGTGAAGCTTGTCTCTTAACTGACTTAAAGGACAATGATACCTTTTTATTGGCAATAATTTGAAACATATTTTGTTGGGATAATTTTCCAAAAGAAAAAACCTAACAAAACGTAATATAACCCAGCCTAACCTATTTTGATGAAAATCATTTGGAAAAATTAAAACTAAAAATTCTCAAAATTTTTCAACTGAGAAAAAAAACCTAACTTAGCCTAACCTAACCAAATATAGACCCTCTTCTTGCCTTATGGAGGTAAATGTTTGTAGAACGTGTCATGTGAATACCATAAAGCACTATAATACCTTGATAAAGACCTTGAATCTCGACATTGACAGTATTAAGATTTACAGCAGAAGATTGATTGAGATGATAACTACTGATGTCAAACTATGAAGCATTTGATCCACATGTGCTTCCTCAAGAACACAAATAATCATGCAGACATGTAGCTTCAAGCAGTAATATTAAGCTAAAAAGGAGGGAATTGATTTAAAAGCGTATGCAAATGAAATGAAAATGAATGATGAAATGAAAATGAATGAAAAAGAATTAAAATCGAAACTAAAAACAAATGAAAATCAAATGAAAAAGCGTAAGGAAAATACCCACATATAAAGTGTGGTAAGTCATATTTGGTTGGGTATTTGAGCTTAGGGCACACATGAGCAAATTTGAGCACATTTGAGCTTAGGGTCATTGGTCATATGGCGCACCAAAGTAATTGATATTTATGTGGGTGCATACTTCGCTGACCCACACAAGGCTTATCTATTATCATGATACATGACTAGTCTGAAATACAAATTTTGCATGGTGGAATCACTGTTCAGCCTCCCCTCCTTGTATAATGTAATGGTAAATATGCATCGGGAGCATTTTAGGTGATCAAACATCAGCAGGTTAAGTTAGGCTATGCCTTTTTTTAAAATTTGTGTTATTCTTCATCATACATTGTACTACATAAACCCCAGTTTTCTACGTGGGTTTGATATATTTTGTTGGAGAGAGATGGCATCATATACATATGTATTGTCAACAAAAATTGGTGGTATTTTGGATGTTATTTTAATGAATTTCATGTTCTTTCATGGCGAAATTACTACTTAATTTGGAAATAAGTATTTCAACTTAAATTGCTTATATCTTAAACAGTTATAATTTCCGAAAGAAATTAAGATCAGATTCACTCAAATCACATAAGAAAGTACCGGATTATTTTTCGTGAAATAATTGCCTACGAGATTCTATATATTCATCAACATATTAAACCGAGATGGCTTTCGGCATGCCGAAAATATATAGCTTTGCTTGGTAAAAACCAAACTTTCTTATGATCTCGTGCATGTTTATTGGTGTAAGGGGCAGCACCCCCCCCCCTGGTTGCGCCTGTGACCGTAGGTATAAGTTCGAAAGCAGACTTATATCTTAACAACGGAGAGAACATACAACTGAATAGCAGTTATACGTGTTTTCCCAGCTTCAAGAACACAGAACCCCTGGCGCGTGGGCTACGCCATCACAAATCGGGAGATGTCTGCCAATGCTAGTATTGGAAATATGTCTAGGCGTGTCTATCGCATCCAAAGAAGGCAATTATAATTACTTGGAGTGGCCTTCTTTTAACGCCTTGGTCGGTGCAGGATGCACTTTGTGGGTTGTACCGCCGGCACAGCGCAGCGCGGCAGTTGTTCCAAGCATGGCCGGGGAGGAGAAGTGTAAGTGACTCTCAAAGTTTATACACAAAGTTCCATTTTCATTCCATCCTCAGTCGTCCATTTTACTTTCATTTTCATAATGCAAGGGCAGCCAGCATCAGCGTTCATAATTGGGTGAGCCACAGTTTGCCATTTCAGTTTGCATTTTATATAGGGCCGTGGTCGACATATGAGCATACATAGGGTCGTGGTTGCACTTTACTAGTCGACAGTCGTGATTGGCGTCAGGGCTACGGTAATAGCTACAGTGGCACACTAACACTGGGAATCGACAGACCTTTGTCGGGCGGTTTAGTTAATATAACACAAATGTGACGTGGCCGCAGCGATAAACGATTCAAGCGCTTTGCCAAGGCAATCTGTTTGAAACACCAGTGGATTGCAACAACCGACCTCCCTGGGTCGGCAGAAGCCCTGCCAACGCCAGGGCTAAAAGACGAATAGTGATTAACGTTATGTGGACATCTTCGGAAGTCAGAGATCGTGTCAATTTCAGCGAGTGCCTGTACCTTGCATGGAACGGCTTAATCGCACGGTCACTCTTTTTTGGGCGCGAATGCATACTACTCTCGTATATTCGCGTGTGTCGCGTCTGTCGCATAACAGCCGAAGTCTTAGTTTTTGTTTCCCTCTACGTCATACTCTGTCCCGAAATGAAAGAAGTGATGCCACTCTTACGACTGCACAGGTTAACACTCCTAGAAGGCGTTAAAGATACCTTTGGTGCCCTTTGGTCCGACTGCATCCCGTCTACTTTTCCCGTCCTTTTCCTCGGTGAGAAGGAGAAAAAGAAATCGACCGGCCGCATACCCCTTCTGGGGGAAATCGACCGCCCTTGGGAAGGCCCGACACCCTTCACTTGAAACTTGCATTCATAAGTCTCATCCATCTGAGGAAATAACGCCCTCCAAATCAGCGTGTCTCCCTGAATCAGGTCAAGATTCCATTTGCAATAATTAACCATTTCACCGAAATTCAAACGGAGCGATTCTGTGCATGGCGTCATATCAACGCAATCTAACATGGCCCGAGCAAAAAATAGCGAGGCGTAGATCGCAGGCCCGTACTGATCCGGGCCCTTCTCGGTCACGGACCTTCGGTTGGCTTCTTCAGGTATTAGATTACTTCGGTTGGCTTCTTCAGCTAAAGCATGCTCCACATTTATCCTATGCCTTGAATTCGAATTCAACATTTATGTTTTTCGCGAAAATTGAATATGGCTATTTATGATAACAATTCATAATTTCCATCCTTGGGGTGGCTACCTCCACCTGACTTGAACGGTACCCTACCCAACCAAATGTGGAGTTCGTGCGTCATTCGCTATCACCCATTCGCAAGGATGTATGCTCGTTAATGCCGTACCCGTTCGCACAGGCAAGACTTGATTTCGTTCCATCCGCCCAATCGCACGGAACGTGCGATCGACATGATACACACAAAGATACTGCCAGGCGCCGCCGTTACCAACCAGCGGCACACACGGGACACTGCCAGGCGCCGCCGTCGCCAACCATCCGCACACACGGGACACTGTCAGGTTCCGCCGTTACCAACCAGCGGTGCACACGGGACACTGCCAGGCGCCGCCGTTACCAACCAGCGGCACACACGGGACACTGCCAGGCGCCGCCGTCGCCAACCAGCGGCACACACGGGACACTGCCAGGTGCCGCCGTTACCAACCAGCGGCACACACGGGACACTGCCAGGCGCCGCCGTTACCAACCAGCGGCACACACGGGACACTGCCAGGCGCCGCCGTTACCAACCAGCGGCACACACGGGACACTGCCAGGCGCCGCCGTCGCCAACCAGCGGCACACACGGGACACTGCCAGGTGCCGCCGTTACCAACCAGCGGCACACACGGGACACTGCCAGGGGCCGCCGTTACCAACCAGCGGCACACACGGGACACTGCCAGGTGCCGCCGTTACCAACCAGCGGCACACACGGGACACTGCCAGGCGCCGCCGTTACCAACCATCCGCACACACGGGACACTGTCAGGTTCCGCCGTTACCAACCAGCGGTGCACACGGGACACTGCCAGGCGCCGCCGTTACCAACCAGCGGCACACACGGGACACTGCCAGGTGCCGCCGTTACCAACCAGCGGCACACACGGGACACTGCCAGGGCCGCCGTTACCAACCAGCGGCACACACGGGACACTGCCAGGCGCCGCCGTTACCAACCAGCGGCACACACGGGACACTGCCAGGCGCCGCCGTCACCAACCAGCGGCACACACGGGACACTGCCAGGCGCCGCCGTTACCAACCAGCGGCACACACGGGACACTGCCAGGCGCCGCCGTCGCCAACCAGCGGCACACACGGGACACTGCCAGGCGCCGCCGTTACCAACCAGTCCGCACACACGGGACACTGTCAGGTTCCGCCGTTACCAACCAGCGGTGCACACGGGACACTGCCAGGTGCCGCCGTTACCAACCAGCGGCACACACGGGACACTGCCAGGTGCCGCCGTTACCAACCAGCGGCACACACGGGACACTGCCAGGTGCCGCCGTTACCAACCAGCGGCACACACGGACACTGGCACACACGGGACACTGCCAGGGCCGCCGTTACCAACCAGCGGCACACACGGGACACTGCCAGGCGCCGCCGTTACCAAACAGAAGGTTACCCAGGCCACACGGGACACTGCCAGGCGCCGCCGTCGCCAACCAGCGGCCACACGGGACACTGTCAGGTTCCGCCGTTACCAACCAGCGGTGCACACGGGACACTGTCAGGTGCCGCCGTTACCAACCAGTGGCACACACGGGACACTGCCAGGTGCCGCCGTTACCAACCATCCGCACACACGGGACACTCAGGTTCCGCCGTTACCAACCAGCGGCACACGGGACACTGCCAGGCGCCGCCGTTACCAACCATCCGCACACACAGGGACACTGTCTCGCCGTACAACCGTGACCACGGGACACTGCCAGGTGCCGCCGTTACCAACCATCCGCACACACGGGACACTGTCAGGTTCCGCCGTTACCAACCAGCGGCACACACGGGACACTGCCAGGCGCCGCCGTTACCAACCATCCGCACACACGGGACACTGTCAGGTTCCGCCGTTACCAACCAGCGGTGCACACGGGACACTGCCAGGCGCCGCCGTTACCAACCAGCGGCACACACGGGACACTGCCAGGCGCCGCCGTTACCAACCAGCGGCACACACGGGACACTGCCAGGTGCCGCCGTTACCAACCAGTGGCACACACGGGACACTGTCAGGTGCCGCCGTTACCAACCAGCGGTGCACGGGACACGCCAGGCGCCGCCGTTACACCAGGCACCACGGACCTGTCAGTTCCGCCGTTACCAACCAGCGGTGCACACGGGACACTGCCAGGCGCCGCCGTTACCAACCAGCGGCACACACGGGACACTGCCAGGCGCCGCCGTTACCAACCAGCGGTGCACACGGCGAAACATGCATCTGGAAGCGATTCCTAGGGCGATGGGGCGGAGGAGCGGTTAATCTACCAGACAGACAGTACAGAGCACGGGAGGGCGAGAGAGGAGATTGGCCGAGGGGCATGAAATGAGTGAAGGCAAAGTAATGATCCACGGTCGCTGCGTGTGGCATGTGATACGTTGCTAGAGTCGGTTGCAAGACATTAAGAAAACCTCTGATAATACTTTGAACTTGATATCTCCAATAACTTGGCAACAGGCTACTCGATTTTTATTATATTTTGTTTGACGTAATTGTCATGATCCGACTTTTCGCATAAGTGGAAGACGAACAAGTAAAAAAGAAGTTGTTTTGCAAAGATCCAAAGTATGAACCTTGCCACCAGTTGCGAGATATTGGTACAGATAACACGGCCGTCTGAGCTTCAATTTACTGATATGCTGCGTTTGGAAACGTCAGACAGCACAACTAAAAACTCCTTCCCAATAGCGTAGGAGTTGATGTTGATGCTGCACACGGGCAAGGAATACATGTTGCACCCCCATGCAGTCTCCGACCCATCCCGGCTCGTAGCCGTGGTTGTTCATTGTTTATTTAGTGGTTTACGACGCACTTTACGCACGATCACGGCTAATGGCGCCGCCCGCACTGTTCCACCGGTGGGCCGCGGGATTGTGAAGTGGCTCGAATGGTGCAAGTGTTGAACTCGGGACATCGGTATCCGGAGCTCAACACCTTACCCACTCGGCCACCGCACCCTTTGTAGCCGAGATGCAAGACGGTGACGACATGGATGCGCTTGGTGCGGGACTGCCCACACCCGTGTCGCTTTGGACCACCACATGGACCACGCCTGCTCGTACCCAGAGCATTGCACCGACGCCCGGGCTGCGCACTGTACAATCGTCCCAGCGTCAGCCTGCCGCCAGACACATGCTTTGACTTCCGTCCTGCAACCCTGTGTTCTTTGTCGGCTACGGTGTTCGCATTCTGCGAGCTTGACTGCGCCGGGAAAATACGGCAGCCCGCTAATCCACGACTAATTCCGCACACAAGCACTCAGCAACAGGTGGCGCGGCGGACGAGCGCGAGCGTCGAGCGTGTGGCGCGGCCGGCGGCCGGCAGCCTGCAGGCGCCGCCGACCGCCGCGCCAGTGGCGGCCGCTCGGCGTGCAGAGCTCTCACCTGGCATCGCCACCGCCGGCCGGCCGGCCTCTTATTGAGTTGCTGCGCGCGCGACCGGCAGCGCCGGCGGCCGCGTCCCGGGCGGGCAGTCGAGCTCGCGCCGCCCGCCCTCCGACACCGGCCGGCACAGCCATGCGCTGACCTGTTGATCGGCACCGTGACCCAGCATGGGGACGGCGTCGGCTGGCCACGGGGCGCGCCTCCTGTGGGTCGGCCTGCTGACGCTCCTGCCGGCAGGTGAGTCGACCCGATCCGGCGGGCGGTGCCGTCCGGCCGCGGCTCGGCCGCTCGCCGCCGCCAGACCGGCCGACGCTTTGTCGCCGGATCGTGTGCACTGGTCCATACTCCGGGGGACAGGCCGGACTTAGAACATCGTCGCCGAGTTTTGCGGCAGTAATCAGGTCGATGTGACTGCGGGAGTTGGCAGTTCGTTGGCGGTTCTCTGACACGGTGAATGTGTGATTTTGACACCTCCGACAACCAATATGGTGGTGTGGGAAAACATCCGACGGTAGGTGGCGTCATCGACATTTTCTGCACTTAATGATACCAGAAAGAGGAAGGAAGTATTGTTCTTGGCAAGCCCTAATGGGTATGGCGTCATTTAATTGCCACCGCAAATCAACATCTTGTTTTGATATTATATTCATTGTGCTCGGCTTGAGACGTCTCGTAGATGTGAAATAATTTGTATGCTATTCGTTGACGCAGTTCCCATAATTTGATATTTTGCATCAATGTTGTGTTCGGTATCATTGGACTGTATGCTGTAATCATTGGTATTTATCTCTGAAGATGGGCCGCGAATTAAATGTTCAGGCATACGTTATTTCTAATAAATTCCTAATATATGCTCCATATCCATATCGGTGTTGTCCAAGTAGGAACGGTTCTCGTGCAACTAAAACCTAGATAGGAATAACTAACACGCAGCCACACTACTCGTTGAACAAGTGCACTAACTGACCAAGAGCTGTGAAAGATAATTACAAATAAATTGTTGATGCTAATCATTATCATGGTTTGCATGCAAAGGCCCAGCCAAAGGGGACAAGCGGGAGCCCGAGACCCCCTCCCTCTTAGGAACTAGATAAAGCAAGAAATTGCGAGAATTTCACTACGCAAAACACTAACTTTTCGGCGCCATTCGCGCGCTCAAACCTTTTCTATTTCATTACACATTTTTTAGTCGGCCCACCCCTTACACAAATCCTGGCTGCTCTACTATTTGCATGATGGGTACATCTGGAAATCAACGTTGCATCAGCCTGAAAGTTGTTCAGAAACATCTAAGTACAGGTTCGAAACCACGGAAAAACTAACATGAATGATATTTTGAACACCGTTATGAATAAAGTCATCCGATTAATAATCTGTATCTGCTGACATAAGTCACATTTTCTCAGCTAAATACCGCTAGAACGGCATTCCCGGTACGTGCAGCGTTTTGTGCCATAGCTAATGATGGACTCGCCTGATAAATATTGTGTCGCTCCCTACTTCTGATATTCCCGACATAACGATGCTCTTACCTGATATCAGTGCTGTATTATGGATATAAGAATGGCCTTCGTAAAGGTAAAAACCAAGTGAAATAACACATTTCCCTGTGCTATCATCCCTTAACACACCATGCATTGAACAAACACACCACATACCCAACAAATATGAAACACAACGAAAGATATTTGAGTAGGCAAATTAAGAAGGTAAGGAATGATAAGAAGCCACAAGTCAGGCCAATAATCCGCAGTTCAAACTGCTCGTGTTTTGAATGAAGTACACGGTGTGCAGAGTTTCCAGCAGTAGCGTCGACTGGGAGTAGTTCGGCTGAGCAGCTAGATGCCGGCTTTATGCTTTATGCTTTATGCTTTATGCTAAATGTAGGCTTTAGCCAGCGGCATGCACTCGTAGGCATAGTTTACATCGGTTGAAGTACGCATAGCGGCATGAACGTCCCAACTGCGGTGTGCAAGGCTGGTAAGCATAATGAATTATTGAGAGATGTGCCAGGGCGCGATTGTTGGGAGTATTATTGAATGCTCACACATAACACCCAACTAAACACATATAATAATACTTCTGTGTTAGGCTAGCTTCTTTCATACAACATCCAGATGTGGCATGTTGAATGAAGCCTGCATTGATCTATTCTCTGATATCCAATGGTAATAAACATCATGCTGTCACCATGACACAATCACTAGTGGTGCGCAAAGCGGTGGAATGGATGTCAAGCATAGGTGTCAAAAGAGATAAAGAAAAACCAGGGATAACAAGATAGTGTAAAGGCCATCTGCTGCTGAGAAGACCAATTTGGGTGAGCCATTCTTCCAGATTTTACTTATTGGATAGTGCAATGCATTACTAGGACGACTTTTACTCGTGAAAGTGTTGCGTAACGTTCTCAAATATGCTTGCTATATGCGTAGGCTACAATGCATGGATGTGCATACTGTATGCATATGCTAAGGTGTTTCTATAACTATACCGCACTACCAGCCGCAAACTAATGCAAAAGTATTTTCCACATGCGAAATACTATTCGAAAATCCACACTTCTCTCCTATCCCTATTCACATGAATGGTGACCTTATCCTAATCTGACAGGGTCGTGCCCCGGAAATTGAAAAAAAAGAAGCATGGATGAGAACAGAGAACGAGAACGGGAAGCAACTGCCTCCGCAGCTTACGCCACAATCATGCTAGGAAGTAACGCGTTAGATACTTATTTTATATGTATCTCAGCAGAAATTATTTCCAAACAGACAAAAATCCAATGTCTGATTTATGTCACAAAGCGAGCAAAAAATGACTATTCTGCACACTTGCACTGCGAGGGACTGGGCCAACGTAAATAACTAATGGTTCAAAGTTAATCTGCACATATTCTTATGTTGTGAATTAATATAACAGGATATTGTTATATTTAAATCTTCTGGGACCGGGGATCAATGTAAGATTACGCATGAAAAGGTAGTAAAAGGGAGAATAATTACAGCAAGAGCAGTGGATTTAGTGGATTTAGCAAGTGGATTTTACTACAGGATTTCAAAGCAAAACATGACTTTCTAGGACGATCCATTTAGTCTTGAAATCGATGGTGAAATTTTGAAAAGCGCACAACTTAATAGACAAGTTTCTTTTTCTCGAATCTTTTCAGTTGGATTGCTGTTTTGATTGTAGAAACAGGACGTGGTGGCAGTGAAAAATTATTAACGATATTCGGACGAATGGGTATAAATTTACGGATCTAAAAAACTGTGTTTTATTGTTATTTTATGTTTTCCATCTTTTTTTGCTTGTGAACTGTGAACTTCGTTTCCCAAGTTTTCTTCTCCCAGAGAACCTCAGGTCAAAACTAAGCCTCTCACCCTGTCCCCTCATGATGAGTGCGGACCACCCACTCCCAGCCCAGCTTCCGGACATGAACACAGCCGTCAGTCCTGTCGATCTATGTGTCGTCGGATCGGCCTGCCGACTTCGACAGTCTGTAGCGGTCAGAGTGCCCACCTGTGAAACAACTATGGTTCAAAATATACACCACATGTCTGCTGCAAGGTAGGTATGTGCACGGTGTAGAATGGCCATGCGATTGAAAGTTATAACTCAAAAACCTGCATGCACACCAGGCACAGGAGTGGGCAGGAGGAGGGAAATTCCCAACCTCCATATAATTCAAATGCGTTCGCTAAGTACTCAAAGCATCACTCAGATGGCAAACGCTTTCATAACCAAATTGTACTTCTCAGGCATTGTATGGACATCGCCATTCACTGCAAGCCATGTGTTGTTCTTCGCTATCTACCCAATAATGTTATATTTTCAGTTGTTTCTAGCTTGTTATGTTTTGAACTTTTAAACCGTCCGTCATGAACAAAAAAACGTAATGGTAAGCGAATATTTACCAGGATTCATCAATCAACAAACTGACGAGAGCAGCTTATGGACTCAGAACAGTTCTAGTATTTAATTGAAATCACTGCAAATGATGGAATTCTGCAGCACAATTACATTTTTCACAAGCATAGTCATCACTATCATCGCAGAACGAATTTCGTAATCGTTGCAATGAGTAACAAACATATACATGTACAACTTAATATTAAAGAATAATAATGACATCAATTATAGCCAGATTAATCAGTCATAATTTTAACATCAATCATCAATTAACTATAATTATAGCCAGGCTACTGAACGGAATGATATGACAATATCAAATAACTGATTGTAAATCTTATCAGCTAATATCAGCATTATCTCGGGTCACTTGCCACCTCACCATGATTTACGTCACCATCTTCCCCAACGTTTTAAGATGGTTTTCAGGTTATGACCAGAGGTTAAAGTTTGAACTACAAGGAAGATGGCAAGTACTACGATATTTGAGTGTTTTAATCTCATTTGTGTTTTGCTTTCACTGCGATGGCTTGGTATTGGCAGTGCTTGACAAAGGAGCGGGATCTAGAAACATGGAACAGGCTAGCAAACGTCTGAGTTTATCCTTTTCATGAGGAAAAATTCATTCATGGCATCAGTGATCGGGTTTTTGAAAAGTGGACCTGGAGGGAGATGGTCCCTATAATCCTGATCTTTGGCTTTCCCCTTCCGTGAGGTCTTGAACATAAAATGTATGAGGAAGCTAGACGAACTTACTCGTACTAACCAAAACATCATTAGCACTTACCGAGCGTAACTTTGCTCAGCACTAATGGCAAACACATCTTTCTGGAAAATCCGGATCTCAAACATTCTGCCCATCCACCTACGAGCCAGCCGCGGTCGGACGACGGAGCCAGCGGGCCAGACGTGCATCCGAGCGGCGCTGTCATGTGTGCCGGCGGCGGCGATACCTCGGCCGCGCTGAAACTGTCGACACGTGCCGGCGCGCGGCCATCCGCCGGCTCGGCGGCAGCTAACACACGGCGGCAGGTGGCCATAGCTCCCGGCGCCGCTCGTTTCCGGACGGCGGCGCCGACCGACGTCGGCACGACCAGTGGACGCCAACTGTCGGCGCGGCTGAAATCACGCGCGCCCTCCGACCTGAGTCGTCCCGACAGCAGTGGAGTCACGCGCGCCGTCCGACAGGAGTGGAATCACGCGCGCCGTCGGACTGGGGTCGTCCCGACAGCAGTGGAATCACGCGCTCCGTCCGACAGGAGTGGAATCACGCGCGCCGTCGGACTGGGGTCGTCCCGACAGCAGTGGAATCACACGCGCCGTCCGACAGGAGTGGAATCACGCGCGCCGTCGGACTGGGGTCGTCCCGACAGCAGTGGAATCACACGCGCCGTCCGACAGGAGTGGAATCACGCCCGCCGTCGGACTGGGGTCGTCCCGACAGCAGTGAAATCACGCGCGCCGTTGGACTGGGGTCGTCCCGACAGCAGCGGAATCACGCGCACCGTCCGACAGCAGTGGAATCACGCGCGCCGTCCGACAGGAGTGGAATCACGCGCGCCGTCGGACTGGGGTCGTCCCGACAGCAGCGGAATCACGCGCACCGTCCGACCGGAGTCTTTCCGACAGGAGTGGAATCACGCGCGCCGTCCGACCGGAGTCTTCCCGACAGCGCTCTTCGACTGGAATTGTCCCGGCGTGAGTGGAATCATGCTACCCAGTAATGCTACACTAGCGGCACGGGATGACCTGGCACCTTCCGACCCTGCTACGTGATGACGCCACTTGGCGGCATAGCATGGCCTGGTCGGGACGGAGCCGTTTTATTCCACCCGAGGGCGCTACGTCGGGTCCATCTGCCTGAATGTGGGGCGTGCACGCTCTGTCGCAGGCAATTGTGCAGCCGTTCGTTAGCCGGCCGGTCGCCATAGCCGGCCGGTCGTTACCAGCCGGCCGTGAGTGACGGCACGTTTGCCCCGTCACCCAGGCGCGTGCTCACTATTTGTTATGAGAAATGAGGTCGGCTCGCCGGATGGAGACGCGGGTGGAGATAGTCCCATGGAGACCAGGCAGCTTGCCCCGATGTGGGAGCGTGGAGGCCCTTTCTTTGTCTTTCACCTGCCTTGTTCTATTGCGCGTTAGATTGGGGAGGTATGGCCCTGCGGGGGCCAGATGACATGTCACATCGACATCGCTAGACGGAGGCGAGAAATTTCCATGGCATAAAGGAAAAGATGCGACTCATGTGTGTTGGCCAGACAGCGGAACTTGCAAATCTCGCGGGAGATGAGCGAGGGTTCCCCCGCAACTGCGAAAGTAAGCACTCGGTTTGCGAAGGCGAACAGGCATTGGCACCGTGCGTGGTGTGCCAGCAGCAACAGTACGTTGCAACGGCGATATGTGGTAGATGCGGCTCCGGTCACACTGCAGACTAGACGATGGAGATGCCGCTCCGGTCAGACCGCTGACCAGACGTTGGAGACGCCGCTCCGGTAAGACTGCTGGTCAGACAAGAGGTCGTACAAAAACGGATGTCACCAACAAGAACTCTACACCTTCATTTTGTCTCCAGTGGAGAAAAGTCGAAAAGGGCTTCAACCTTAGCTCCTTCGCTGTTAAAATCATTGGGTATTCCTGATCAACTGGAAACCGTCACCTGTTGTTTTCACCCACACAACGCCGCATTGTTGGCCGCACATCGGATTTTACTTCTTATTCGCGTTGTCAGAATCGGTGATAACGGAAATCATACGTACATCAATACGAACCGAAAATGCAGCACGCAATGCGTGCAAATTGTATGGTTCGCGGTAAAAGCAAGCTTGTATGGTGAGCCAACATGATAAGGTCTTGCAAACATTCACAAAAGTAGCAACATGCCTCTTATCAATACTATGTATATACAAATTTTACTTCATGGGTAGTGCATAAGTATGCACAACCTCTTTTATCATTTGCAATTATTAGATCCTGCGCATAGTGCGATCCACAGATGGCCTTTCTGGAGCCATAATGTGGCCTTTAATTCAGCATTTTAATGTGGTTCTGACATCTATGATTAGTTTCGACAAATGCGTTTTGTCAAACTTTCAATCAAATGTAATCCACACACACAATTTCCATCTACTTCCATGATACCACATGTCCAGACTACTGATGTAAGTAATTTTTCATGGATGCACATGCATCGATAAACTTAGACTTTGGCCATGGAAGTTTTACTTGCACACCTAAGGACTTATATCAACTAGTAAGTAATTTCACAAACCTCTAGTTAGACAATATAGAATGGGCCCAATGCACAAAAATGGCTTATTATCCCATATACCAAATATGTCATTCCTACTAGCAACCAGTTTGCAAACCTTGGCAAGCTTTATCATCAAATTATGGTGCTTTCTTGATCAAAACCTTGTGACCTGAGCCTGCGTTAACACAAAAATGCAGGTTATGCCAGAAAAAAATTAACCAAAGAGCAGTCCTCCAAAGACAACCAGTTGTGGAGGAAAACATACCTTTTCACAGGTTTTCAAATCAAATTAATGAAAAATGAGTCGTGAAGTACCTGGCATACAGTATAATTGCAATGATAGCTCGACGGTGAAGCTGAAGGTAACCAAAATTTGATGGAAAGAGCACAGAAGCATGCTACATGATAGATATCGTCAATGGCTATTTATGTAAAGAATCAACTGGCTATTGATGCAAGCATACAGTTTATTGCACTTGTCCGCCCGAATCATTATCTGCATAATCACCATCATTCATTATTGCTCAATACACCCACCATGTTACCTTTCTACTAATCACACTTCTTGTTTCTACCTTTTTAACTTCCATGCTGATGGCGTTGCATAACTCTATGATAAGTGATATGCATTTGGCATTCAGTTCCTTCCATGTTACGTCATGATGCGCTACCTGACAATATACCGGAACTTAAACCTTTATATTTTGGTATGATTTAGATGCGAAGCATAATGCATTGTTATCTCCGTACAGTTGACAGCAATCCACAGAGCAATGCAACGTCACGATGGGCACA
Source organism: Ashinkailepas kermadecensis (assembly GCA_034440615.1). Lineage (NCBI taxonomy): Eukaryota > Metazoa > Arthropoda > Thecostraca > Neolepadidae > Ashinkailepas > Ashinkailepas kermadecensis. The sequence goes on from JAOTOM010005058.1 coordinate 745,673, forward strand.
TTCACTTGATGGGGAGGTTAAGTTACTGCCCTAAATCAGCTTTTCATGAGATCTAGTGGAGCTCGACATTTGGCATGCTCCCTGATGCTGTTTTTTTTTTAAATCACAGAGTATCATGGCACTTCTATGTCACTTATGAAAAACAATGCAAGCAGAACCCACAAGGATGGCCACAAAAATTATGCGAGGCTTCGGATAACTGGCGTAGCTCCTTAGCCAACACAGCTAGGCTGCCTTAATGTACACTCTTAGCTATATATATATATATATATATTATATTTTTTTTTTTTTTTTTTTTTTTTTTTTTTTTTTTTTTTTTTTTTTTTTTTTTTTTTTTTTTTTTTTTTTTTTTTTTTTTTTTTTTTTTATATATATATATATATATATATATATATATATATATATATATATATATATATATATATATATATATATATATATATATATATATATATATATATATATATATATATATATACATGAAATAATGTTTTTCGCCCAAAGCGCAGTTGTGCTTACAGTTAGGTCCCACATTCGCGAACATCTTCATGAGCTTCCACAAAAAGAGGTGGTTAGATTCATGTCCCCTTGAAGTCAAGCCTATCTTTTACCGCCGCGATGTCGATGACTGTTTCCTACTCTTTCGTGAGCGGTAGAATGTTGCTAAATCTCAGCATTACCTGAACGGTCAGCACCCGAACATCACATTCACGAAAGAAGAAGAACACAACGGATCTCTCCCCTTATTGGACGTCCTAATCATAAAAGAGCATGGCTACCTTACTACTTCTGTTTATCACAAGCCCACCCTCTCGGGATTGGGAACCAGCTTTCTCAGCTTCATCCCTCGCTCCATGAAAAACTGCATTATCTACTCTTCCATCGTCAGGACGTTCCACCTAGGCTCAACCTATGCCCTCCTTGGCATTGAACTACAATTTCTCAAAAATATTTTCATGTGTAATGCGTTCCCAACCCACATGGTAAACTTTTATATTCAAAAGTTTCTGGACTCCAATATAAGTAGGAAAACTCTCATAACTACAGTTCCAAAGCTGCCCAAGTACTTTGTTCTTCCTTTTTTCGGGCAGCAGTCTGATAATCTGAAGTCTGAACTTATTCGATTACTGTCGAACTTTTACCCTTACAGGGACCCAAGATCATCTTAGTGAATTATTTCACAATAGGCTCCTTTTTCTGATATAAGGACAGGATTCCTAAATGTTGTTCATCCTCAGTGGTATATCGCTTCAGTTGTGCCTCGTGTGAGGCATCGTACGTGGAGTCTACCCTGTGTAGTCTATACTGTAGGGTACAACAGCATCTAGGGAGATCAGACCGCACTAAGCAAGTCCTCTGCAACCCCGACCCGTCACCAGTCAGAGAACACTCTTTTGTGTGCGATACACACTTCTCCATTGACGACTTTTCAATCTTGTCCCGGTGTAATTCGATCCTCGACCTCCGTATTATGGAGTCTTTGCACAACATAAACAGCGCCCCAGCCTAAATACTATGGCATCATCTTTGACGCCAAAATTCGTACCGTAGGTTTTAGCTGGCGAGAGGGATTGATAAATTAAACGGATCGTGTTCTTCTTCTTGCATCCGTGTGTTTTCAGTCACTGTAGGAACGATGTGTAATTATGTGTTTTTGTTTCGCCATTGTTTTACTGTTTTGCTCCTGCAGATGTTATGTAATGTAACGAAACGTTGAGTTCGAACAATATAGTTCTAATTGAGGTCTCATGATCTATATAGCTCTATTGGCCATCATGTTTATCCTATATATATATATATATATATATATATATAGCTCCCTGGTAGCATGTTCCAAGACAAGAACAATTGCCCACAAGGTGTTTTTGTAAAATATATTTGATGACGATGACATTGCACAAAACATATCCATAATCAATTATCGCTCCTTGCAGTTTTATCAAATGACACCGTGATGCCACCCATCAATTAGGTACCTACAAATTGGCCATCTTAATCAAGTTGCATGGAAGCTCTCACGAAAATAGCACCACGATTTATTAATACTCACCAAGGTCACTGAACTCCCAGGGGTTCACAGGGTCCAAGGATCCAAGGGTCCCTCTTCAAAGGACTTGCTCTTCAAAAAATAAAATAAAAAGGCATATAATCGCTAGAAGACCGCAAGCAAATTATAAGCGGTTTTGCCAAATTCGTGCCAGGAAATCAACACCTGTTTCAACACTGATCAAACCCATGATTCGGCTTCGTGATTTACAGAGCGAAAGCACTTTGCAAGGCTTCCAGTTGCGAAATAACGTGTCCGTTCCGCCAATACGCAGTTATTTTTTTTCTAGATCTCGCTGGGCTCGGCTCTCCAAAATCGGCCGGTTGCTAATGTGGCCTTGGAGACACGTCATTGCCAAATCATGTGTCTCCGGAAAGTGTCTCCAAGCCGGAGTTAACCGCCAAGATGTGAACTTAGCGGGAGACACTCCTAAGCTAGACTAACACCGCCAGTCGTTGAGGCTCACCAAAAGGCAAACTGCAGACATATTCAAACAATGTTTAGGCACGCCAGCACCTGCCGCTTCCTACACACAAGCCATGCTAGAATGGTAACAGACATGCCAGTGTCGTTCGTTGATTTCCCAAAATTGTTGGTGGTGGGGGTAATGGGCGGTCCCAAATGGATTAGAGGAGGAGGCCCATCCAATAGGGTCCCATGTTAAAGGTTTATTTTTTATTTGTGTGTGTGTGGGGGGGGGGGGCAACCCACCACGGGGATAAGGACCCCTTAACGTATACAAATCGGTACCCATGAGTCACCCTATGATGATACTGTCAAGAGAGGGTTTGTTAATTTTTGTCTGTAAGTATTCTTCCTGAATAGCAATTTCTGTCACCAACGTCGTAGCTAGATTGCTTGGATTTGCGACCTATTTGTCAGATGTTGTAGACGCAGCTGCTATCAGAGTGGTGCATATGGGAGATGAAGTTTCACTCAGACCGTTAACCAGACATTGGAGACGCAGTTCCGATCAGATCAATGTGCGTTAGGGAGGCAGCTTCGATCAAACAAGTGTACGCGCTTCGTCGGAGACGCAGTTCCGATAAGACCAATGTGCGTTAGAGACGCGGCTCCGGCCAGACCAGCGTACGTTGGAGCCGCGGCTCCGGCCAGACCAGCGTACGTTGGAGACGCGGCTCCGGCCAGACCAGCGTACGTTGGAGACGAGGCTCCGGCCAGACCAGCGTACGTTGGAGACGCAGCTCCGGCCAGACGGCCGTTCAGATTTCCAGCCGTGGCCGATTTGTATGCAGGTCACAGCCGGGGAGATTGGCGTCGCCGACAGCTTCCCATACAGCTCACGGCCGCTGGTGCCGGGTTATGGCGGCCGCACGCTTCCGGTCGTGGTCAGCGGAGGCTCAGGCCAGCCGACTGTAACACTGGGTACAACTCACGGCCACTGGCGCCGGGTCATGGCGGCCGCTGCCTTCCGGTCGTGGTCAGCGGAGGCTCAGACCAGCCAACTGTAACACTGGGTACAACTCACGGCCACTGGCGCCGGGTCATGGCGGCCGCTGCCTTCCGGTCGTGGTCAGCGGAGGCTCAGGCCAGCCGACTGTAACACTGGGTACAACTCACGGCCACTGGCGCCGGGTCATGGCGGCCGCTGCCTTCCGGTCGTGGTCAGCGGAGGCTCAGGCCAGCCGACTGTAACACTGGGTACAACTCACGGCCACTGGCGCCGGGTCATGGCGGCCGCTGCCTTCCGGTCGTGGTCAGCGGAGACTCAGGCCAGCCGACTATAACACTGGGTACAACTCACGGCCACTGGTGCCGGGTCATGGCGGCCGCTGCCTTCCGGTCGTGGTCAGCGGAGGCTCAGACCAGCCAACTGTAGCACTACAATTTGGAATTACTTGTTGATTGACCCAACGGCCGCAAGGGCTCGCCAATGACGTCTTGAGATGAAGGAGAAACACTGGGATATGCTGGAAATGTGGTGCAATCATGGCAGTTACTTCATATTGGTCATGCTCTATTGACAGATGTCTGTTCTTGGTAAATAGAAGCGATTGTGGCATCCTGAAATGTGCAACGAATGCAGTCACATGATAGTTCGGCTCTGTAAGGTACCTTACGTTTCTTGTGGAAATTTCCTGCTTTGTGTTCAGGTGAGCATGACAGCCTTTATACTTGTATATAAATTCCTTGTTTATGTTGCATGCATTCGACATAATCTATTATTATTTGTTCATGAATGGAAGGCATGTAAATTTTGAATGACATTATCGCTTATTACCGTGACCGAAATGCTAATTATGAGGTCTCGAGAAGGTGCTTTCAGCTGCTAAGTAGGTCATCGTGATTGAATGTATTGATCAGGCAGAATTCCAACTCACCTGCTACAAACCAGTAAAAGAGGAAGCTTTGAGATGAGAAGACGATGACAATGACACATCTATTTAATATCAAGCAGCAGTGCTACCTGGCACAAGTGATCAATGCCTCATTTTGTCAATGGCTGGATTTGATTTTCATCCGCGATATGTCTGAATGACGGGAAGTGGTAATCAACCCAGTGCTCACTAGAGGTATATCCTGGCATTGGGACCCTCTGGATTTGCTTCGAAGTTCAAGCTTCATTTGGGTGCAATAGAGATGCATTCAGCTACTACCTTGGCTGCGTCAAAAAGAACTGCGCCTAATGAGACTTAGTCGCAGCAGAAGTCACTTCAAACTGAACAACTGTGCCAATCATAACCGAAGGACGCTGGGATAAATATATATAAAAGTATGCTATTAAAAGATGGAGACCACTCGAAAAGTACGTTTCAAAACTTGATATCGTTTGAAAATATTGGATTGATTCAGTTGTGAAATATTGGCAATTAGGCCAAGCGCGGGGGCAAGGGGGCGAAGACCAGGAAGGAGAGAGGGGCTTGAGCTTTTTATCAAACGCTGGTGGAAAATAAGATGTGCACTGATTACTCGGTCGATGCATCACTGGGTAAGTGGTGCCCGGTGGTGCTGCCTGTTTGCGAGGGAGCCGTGGTGGACCCTTGAAGATGAAATGCTAGAAATCATGCTCGAATGTAATTCCCATCAGCATGACGAGAGGCCGTGTGATAGTCTGGAGCCTTATGATAGCCTGGATACATGTGATAGCCTGGATACATGTGATAGCCTGAAGCCGTGTGATAGAATGGAGCCGTGTGATAGCCTTCCGATTGTAATGCTTAGGCGTGTAAGCTGATATATGTTCCATCTCTGCAGTTGTCACACTATTTTGTGAGTACGGTTTGGTCCATTAACATTATTTCAAATAGCATTACGTTTTCCATATAAAAACATAGTGAGGGTGAGTTCACAAGTCCCAACAGGATTCTGGTAGCTCCTATTGATAGTAAAGCGAGTAACACACAGTGTCTGTGTAATAGTGCAAGTACCTCTGGGAGGCTATGTTATACTGAAATTATCAGTGGACTCCTATCTAAGAGTGGAGAACATCTGCGACATATCTGGTATAAATTCTGTCAACGTCAGCGCTTATAACTTAAGCTGAAAAGGGCACACAAAAGACCATCTGTGGGTACATTTTTCCACATCACCCCATGTCTGCATATATATGCGCTAGGAAGGTCATATAAATTAGTGTTCGCAACGAGTTGGTTGGGATGCATAAGCCATGGGCCCGGCCCGGGATGAGCTATGGTTCGGCTATAATTATCTCATCGCGTATGGCCTCCGAACGGGTCAGAGCTTTGTGTCGATAGCCGTCAGACAATGCCCATCAGATACGACCAAATGAAATAAAGTCATGGCCAACTAACGATTCACAAGATATAGCTTCATATTGCTCAGTATAAGAAAGCACTAAGCAAACTTTTGTATTCTATTTAGATGTTCGCACCATAATGCATGGCATTGTTTCGTCATATAACACCAAGTTTATAAACCATTGCATTTCAAAGTGTTTCTAACTGGGTATTAATCCGCTTCATTCAGTAAACGTGCTTATCCGGGCTTGGGTCCCATGGTATCTGAATGAGCGGGCCAGCGCTGAGACCGTGCTCAGTTTCCATGGCCCTGAGCTAGACTAGCGACTGACTGCCTATGTGGTACAGTGATGCTAGTGCATCATTATTACGGATGCTGTTGGCATTGCATGCATCCCAGCCACTATCAGTTTCATCACACCATTTTCTGCCCTACCTGTCGCAGAGACCGTGCCCTACCAGGTTCTACATCATGTTCTGCCCTACCAGTTACAGGGGTCGTGCCCTACCAGTTTCCACATCATTATCTGCCCTACCAGTCACAGGGACCACACCCTACCAGGCTCCACATCATTATTTGACTTCCATTTACCATACCATTATATGTCCTTCCAGTCATTGTTTGCGGGCAGTGCCCGATAATAGACCAACCCATAAAGCGCATTAGACCAAGGCCCATAAGACAACATATGTGCTTCATGCACGCACAATGCCCTGAACTTTTTAAATTTGCGTGGAAACATAGCCTCCCTATCAGGAATTTGCTTTGACTTGCGAACATAATTTCGACCTCCTGAATAGACGTTCGTGAAATTTCACAATATGCAACTGTAATAACGCTTTTAAGAAATACTCGATTCTTGGCATCTGTGCCATCACATCCTTGCCAGCAGATGCCATTTCATCTGCTAATATCATCTTTTGTCCGCACTTTTTTCTGTCACATTGCTAAACTGCTTCGACGTCATCAGAGGCTGTCACGTCTTCGCCTGCTACTCACGTCTTCGCCCGCTACTCACGTCTTCGCCTGCTACTCACGTCTTCGCCTGCTACTCTCGTCTTCGCCTGCTACTCTCCACGCTACGAAAAATGGATTTCAGGACACTCTGTGTCCATGGCGCATAATGTTTGGTAATAAAACGTCATTAATGCCCTTAATTGATCCAGTGCACCAGAATATTGCTGGCAATGGGATGACCCAGACTCAATAAGTATTTGGTTAAACTTTTTTTTTCGACAGAGAACCGGCATCATTTACATAGGCAAGCACAACCTTACTACCGCCAATGGAGGTTCTTTGCTCGTCATATCTTCCAACTTTGATTACTACTCGATCCATCAGTTGTGAGCCTTCTGACAGCAAAGCCGCAAAATTATTCTGGGTCACTCGCTATGACATCACGAAGACTCACAATTTCGCTATATTGTGTACATTATTCGTTGCACATGTACATGTTTCAGCTCTGGCTGGCAGTTAAAGCTTAGTGTTGATATTCAAAAGTTTGAATCGAAGTCACACAAAACAGCTTCAACAGCTTATTGACAGCTTGAATTCTTGTCAGCTTACGTCGTCAGCTTACATTGTCAGCTTACATTGTCAATGTCGGTTAGAAACATCAGCCTACGTCGTCAATGTCGGTCGGAATTGTCAGCTTACGTTGTCAGTGTTGACCCGAATTGTCAGCCTACGTCGTCAATGTCGGTCGGAATTGTCAGCTTACGTTGTCAATGTTGGTCCGAATTGTCAGCTTACGTTGTCAATGTCGGTTGTAATTGTCAGCTTACGTTGTCAATGTCGGTTGGAAGTGTCGGCCTACCTTATCAGTGTCGGTTGGAATTGTCAGTTTGCACTGCCAATGTCAGTTTGAATTGTTGGCTTACGTCGTCAATGTGGGTTGGAATTCTGCATGGCAAATGTTCGGCGTCAAATGTAGGTATTTGACCATCATCCGTCACATTTAAGAATAATCGACTCCGGATAAGATGGTATCCTAAGGTCTAGGCGTCCTCCCAGTCAGTGGCGTTTGGCTAGCGCCCCAGCTGATGCTGGGTTAAGTCGGCTGTAACTGAGACACGGTCGGATGTGGAACAGCATATGTACATACATGTGCGCGAGCGAGGAGTGAGGGCGGGGAGGGTTACAGATGCGCCACGCATCAATATACTTCCCAGCTGGTAGCGGCAGCTACCTGCTTGCCCAGGTCAAGTGCCTGCATTGAGGATGTTGATGGGATACAATTCATAAATGCCGGTTGCGGAGCAATAATGTACTGGGTGTAACATCAATGAGCCATGTATGTCGACCTGCAATCATTTCAACAATTATGTGCATTCAAGTCTAGGTGCTAGTTGCTACCCTCCGTGACGATGAACATTCATTATTACCGACGAGGTCATGCCCTTCACCAATGTCAGCATCCATCATCGTAATTCCGCACTGCTGCCTCGAGAGATGTGCTGGCTGTTATTAGCCTGCTGTGATCTCTCTACCCTGACAAAGCAGGGCCGCGGTTGCTACGAGAACCCGGATTCTCGGCATTGCTGCTGGTGCACGAAGTGGAAACCAGCCTGACCTGGATACACAATTGTGCAATGGGTGGCGTAGCGCGCAATGACGTCATTTCATCGGTATTGGTTACTGACATTGGTTTGTGCCGTGCTTTGTCTGACCGAACGTTGAATTGTTTCAAATGTCTTCGAGATTCATTCCGGCCGCGGTCAAAGACCCCTTTGTGGAACTTCAATGACCGGATGGAAGAAGGACGTTTGAACACAATACATCTCTTCTAGAAGCCAACTGGCAAATGGGGCCGATTCATAGGCAACGGATAGGTATGCATCGTGGACGGCATCCGGTATAATAACTCTGGATTTTGCTGTCTTGGATAACGTCAAAGGTCAGGTCAAGAGAGGTTTAGAAATACAGCCCAAATTGCACTTTGTTCTTTGTTTGTTTCAGCAGGCAAACTACGAATTAAGGTAATCGAGGCGACAATGGGAAGCCAATATTGCAATCTTGACTACAAGATTACAAGCATAATTTTTCAAAGCGAACGCTTCAATACAAGCGCAGCTTTGCAACTTGAAGCATTGCGCTTCCTTTTTAACACGAGCACTGGAGGGGGGGGGGGCGAAATCCGCCCACCCATCCGGTTTTTCGTACATAACTCCAGATTTTACCGTTCCATATACGCCCTTTTTGGCGTACCTGCTTAAAAATGACCGGCGCGTCGTTTAAAATAAGAAAGATGGAAATATATTGACTATTTTTCGAGTTGGGAGCCGTTAAAGTAAAAAAATTCGTAGCGCCAGACCATAAAAATCGGCGCTGATGCGCTTCCCGTATATCCGCAAAAGGGAAGTGTTCTTGGCAACACTAGCGACTTGTTTGATGTATATTGATATGCTATATAGTTTCAAGGTCATGTTAGGTCACCGAGGTCAATTCAGGTCAAGTTCATGACAGGTTAATGGAACCAAACTTGGTCAACTGGAATGTTGTCATGAATGCACTACTGTTTGTCATTGTGTACCTAAGCGTTTCCATACTTCATTCATGTACTTCACTCCTTTCTTTGCGAAGCCGATTGGGCTTAACTGACTTGATAAAGTGCTGCTATATAGGTGACTTGAGGTCAAATGTCGGGTCTAGCATCTGTATTGCATCATTAGTAATGTCCAAAACATCATTGATGCCTATTTTGGAGCATTTAAACACAATCACAGCGATCTATAACAATGACAAGCCAAGCCACGCAAAACAAGAAAACTTTGACAAATGTGACCTCATTTGACCTTGAAGGTATTGTCCTAAGGTCATAAAATTTATACACAATAGAGTTCACTATCGTACCCATCCACCCGGCGAATTTCGTTCCTCCAGCTTTAATAGGAGCCGAGATCTTAGGGGGGGGGGGCGGAATCCGCCCACCCTCCTCCAATGCGCGTATTTTTCAGAGGCCCTCCAGAGCGCGTGCTAAGCCTTGCATAGGGTGAAATCATACCTGTGTCTTATGCATGCATCTTAGCAAACTGCTCTAACAAATACTAGAATGTGTCTTTCGAAGCTATTGATATCGCTTACATCGGTTGAACCGCCAATTCTGGTACCTGCTGGCCGAGTAAGATTAATCTGCATTAAGGGCATGGCCGCGAAAATGATAGCTTTCATGATGCTGCAATATATTTATTTGTTACTGTAGATCATAACTACCAAGAACTGCATCCAACATAATGTATCTTGGAGTATCCAAAAGACCGATCGCAGCTGGAAAACTTTATATGCCCTAATGCATTTATAAAAACATCAAAATGCAGCAGTGGTATTTAATCCAAGAAGCTATTAAGCGGTCAAAAGAGTTTTGATTGGACGCTTCTTGCAGATGGACTTGACCTTGGTTGCTCCTGAAAGTTATGATATCCGGACGCAATCTCGGCTGGTACCTACGATTTCGAACAATGCACATCCGGCCTTCCCTAGCACAGGGCAGGCAACTTGTTTCCTGCAGTTCAGCTCTCGTCACATCGGGATTGTACTTTTGTTGTCATCCTTGGGAGAGCATAGTGAATGCACATACGTCCACAAATGTGACACAAGTTGATGACTAAGAACCAAGATTGACTTGTGCTGAGTTAATGTAAGGTTAGAAGAAGTCTGCACCGATATCAAGTGTCACTATTATCCCTACCTCAGCACACAAACATCTTGTAGCCCATCTGCCAGATTTGCTGCCAGAGCCGAAGTACCTAACTCAGAGGCGTAAAGCGGAAAATATGAACTCGTTGATTATGCCTTAGGAAGTTGTCTGGTATAACGTTGGATGAATGGACGTTGAATGTCGGATACACTTTTCCACGCGTTGCAGGATTGGTGAAATAAGGGGCGCCGAAACTTTGAAGGTACTCTACCGTATGTCTATCAGGTTATCTTGACAACACCAAGGTGGAAAGCTTGAAACGTCCCCATGCTCTTAAATGCGGCGGCTTACTCTGTTAACCTCTGGTGCTCCCCAAGCAGTACATGTGGTTCAAAATGAGCAAGCATTACAACCGTAATGCCCATCAACGTCGGAGGAAAATATTTTCTGCCCACTCATGATGGTCAGAAAGAACATCAGAATTATTTTAAGGGTTCATGTAATATTGATGTCAGTTCCAGATGGATGGCTGTCGTAAATCGGTTGGGTAGACAGTCGGCAGACTCAGACTGAAAACTAATTTCGAGGCAGAACGAGGGTGCGACTTTGCGCAGCCCATTCTTCGAGAAACCCTTGCCGGCCAGTCATATTCTTAGTTCGGCGGATAGATTGTACCACAGTTCAGCGTCTCGTGGCTCATAATGGTTCTTCCAGTTTGGAGCCCATGACATGGATCAAACAGAGCTGACTTGCATAGACTGCACAGTAATTTTTTCGTGAGAACAAATCATTGGCCTTGTTGAGAGGCACTCGCTCTGATGCAATTGTCAGGGAACGATGCAGTTCTCGTCGTCCTCGCTCCGCCTTCTTTCAGCCAAATTGAAAAGCCATTTCATGCGCCCCGAAACCGAACCTAAACTGGATTTGAATCTGCCCGTCCACAGATTCGGCTGTTGAAGAACGCTCTGAATGGTTCTTCTCGTCGACGCTCTGTCAGCGAAATCTGCGACATTACGTTTAAATTGTTTCCCGCCAACGCAAAATGGAAGGATCAAATGATGCCTATGAAATGGAACACGTTGAGCTAGTAGATCACCGTTTTGTCTCCAGCGAGCTTCGTGCTGATCGAATCACCCCTGCATGGTGTCAGGCTATTTTCTATACAGCGCCAGCTCTCAGCCTGTTTTGATCACTATATCCTCCCACTTTGAACCGTGTCCAATCTTCTATCTACTCCACAGCACGTCTTGTAGCACGCATTATATCTTTATCCTGCCACGCCATCATTTTCGCCATTGAAAGCCGCAAAACCTCCGTGGCGAACTTTTCCAGTTCAGAACCTCTGCCCTGAAAGGAGTCCTGAAACTCCTAGGCAAGCCGGCATCCGCAGCCATGTCTGTGTGCATAACATCCGCTCGATGTCATCAGCACTATGACCATGTATTGGCAAAAATGCAGCCTATAAGCCTGCGATACTTCCAGAAGTGCACAAAGCCGCTTACTTATCTGCAATATAAATGGCAGAAGACTTCTGTTCGTTCGAGGGTTGAAATGCCAACAAAAATACTCCGTAAGCACCAAAGAGTACAAGTTCCATCATTCCAAGTATTTTTTCTCCAAGTTGTTCATTTTTTCACACTTGCCAGGTACATGCATCATGCATTTTAATAGCACCAACCTAATTTTCTTCGTTATGTTGAGTGCCACAGCTCGCACTGCACATTCTGGTCCTCGACTGCCTACACCGGCTGTCTCGTGAGGCTGTTCTATTGGATTTCCATTGTCTTACGAAACAGGTCTGTAGGCAGCGTGTGGCCAGTGAAATGGCGCCTCACGGTTATCATGTAAATTACCGGCGAATACCGGAAATTGCAAGTGAGACAGCGACAAAAAAAAACGACAAAACGACAAAACGATGTGTTCGTCACGCAAATGCCGTTTCATCAGGCTGGCCATGGCGCCGCCCCACCCGTTAAGAAATGCTGAGTGCGCCCCTGCCTAATCATTCGGGCGTCATGCATTCCATCAGTATGTGATTTAAGCCAGCCTTGCATAAAGTCATAGAGTCATACAGAGTTTAGATTAATAAGAGCCACAAGGGCCCATCCAGTTAAGTCTGTAAATGGAAGATACAATAAGCCCGGTAAAAAGACCCACCACAACCATCACCACATCCTAAAGAAACCATCCACAAACATCCCACACACCTATCAGTGCCTATCTACCCTAGCTTTTCAGCCCTATTCCTCTGATCCCCGCTCAACACATGTGGATTGAATGCCCGACCAACAACTTTCAAACCGTATCCATGCCCATTTAAAGGGGTCTGTGCCGTGCACACCCACCTAGCACAAATCTCACCCATCCACCACAAATCAAAACTCAAAAACAAGATTTTCCTGTCTAAAAAATGTGTCCACCATGCTTTTAAATACATTCAATGAGGAACTCCCCACAACATCAGCAGGCAGCCTATTCCACTGATCAACAACCCTTTGACTGAAGACCTGTTGTCGCTTAACTACCCTACACCTCAACTTGTTTAACCTGAATTGATGACCCATATGTGATACTCTAAATTGAAGAGCGTCATTCAAATTGACCTGATCTAGTCCTTTAACAATTTTGTATATTTCAATGATGTCCTCCCTTAATCTCCTATACTTGAGTGAGTACATATCTAATGCCAAAAGCTTTTCTCCATATTCTAAGTTACCTATTCCACTGATGAGTCTGTTTGCTTTGCGCTGCACTATTTCTAACATATATCTTTTTCTAGGCAGGCGCTACATGCTTGTACATAATATTCCAAGTGGGGTCGCTCATATGCTAAGTACAGTTTTTTTCATGACTTCCTTGCTCTTAAATCTCACACTTCTATTAATGAGTCCCAGCATTCTGAGTGCCCTGTTCCTAACTGAAATACATTGTTTTTCTGCATTAAGGTCTTTTGAAACCAACACACCTAAGTCTCCTTCCTCTTCAAGAACATCCAGTTCCCTCCCTCCAATTGTATGTCTGAAAGTCTCACCTCCAGAACCCAGATGCATAACCTTACACTTATCATAGTTGAAAGACATCTGCCATTGATCAGCCCACTTTTTTAGGTCCTCCAAGTCTAGTTGAATATTATTAGAATGATCACTACTGTTTGCCACTCCTACCAGCTTGATGTCATCAGCAAATTTGAACACTATATTCCTCAGCCCTATCTCAATGTTATTCACAAAGATGATGAAGAGAAGTGGCCCTAGAACAGAGCCCTGTGGTACTCCACTCAGAACATCTTTCCAATCAGATTTATATCCATTTAACACTACCATTTGTTTCCTTTCCCTCAACCATGCTTCAATCCAACCTAGAACCTTTCCAACAATCCCATGTTGCTGTAGTTGATGAATTAGCCTCCCATGTGGAACTTTATCAAAAGCCTTGCTAAAGTCCAAGTGCACAACATCCCTCCTGCTTTGATTGTCTACTTCTTTAGTAACATACTCTATGAACTCCAATAGGTTAGTTAAACAAGACCATCGATATCGAAATCCAGGTTTAGTATCCCTTAAAAGACTGTGCCTATCAAGATGAATCTGAAAATTATGTTCAACGAGATTTTCTACTACCTTGCAAACTTTCGCCCTGGTCCCTCTTTTTATGTCGGCTGGATGTTCCTGTTCTTTCGCCAGTGTAGTGGCGGATCCAGAAGTGATTGGGGGAGGGGGGATGGTGGAATATCCATGTTGATCTGTGAGGAGGGCCATTCGTATTCGCTCTGATGCTAACCCTAATTCAATTTGTGTGATCTGGGCGGGAGTTGAAACGTTGCCCATTGCCCCTTCCTGTGCATCCGCCACCACCGCAATGCTAGCTTTCACTAGGCATCGACATTATTGCGCTGAGGAACTCTTCGATTCTACGCCATAAGACAAAAAGATGTCGATGCGACTAGAGAACACCAATTATGTATTCCGCACGTCTTCAGCATATCATACGCTAATGTTGCCGCCAAGTCGTATGCAGACGTCATCTGCGCATAATATGGCGACCACAGCAAAACCTAAGCTCGAAGGCTGCCGTCACGATGTTGCGACGACATGCCGACGACGTAAAACACAACGCGACGAAAATACGACGTTTTGATGATGTCATGGTGACGTAGTGTGTTTGCTGGGCACACAGAGGTCCTGCACGATTTTAGAATCCCACATAAAGATCCTGCAGAATTTTAGAATCCAACAAAAAAGACTTACAGTTGCAGAATCCTTCAGACAAGTCCGCGAAGTCCTTCAAAATCCGGCAGGTCTTTGGAGATTCTGAGTGAGGCTACATGCCTTCTTTACCAGGGTTAGAAGGTGAGGGGCAGGACACTTGCAGCCCCTTAGATCCTGCGGTGCTGAAATGCGAAGTTCCCGGCAGCATTTGACGCAAGGTAATTCTTGGAAAGAAATGCACCGCTGCAACCGCATATGTCAATCACAGACCATAATTTTGCTGTTAAAATTAATGGAAATGACATTTATTCGCACATTTATCGAATGACATCCAAGCTTGCAAGCAAGCATCCAATGCTTCGTATGTGACGCCATTCTGGCGACAGCTATGATCGGCGACTGATCTCGGCCCGACAGCTGGCCAGGACGCGTACCGTCCAGCTGTGACGCCATTCTGGCGACGGCTACGATCGCCGACCGCTCCCGGCCCGACAGCCGTCCAGGACGCGTACCGTCCAGCTGTGACGTCATTCTCGCGCCAGCTATGATCGGCGACCGCTCCCGGCCCGACAGCTGTCCAGGACGCGTACCGTCCAGCTGTGACGTCATTCTCGCGACAGCTATGATCGGCGACCGCTCCTGGCCCGACAGCTGTCCAGGACGCGTACCGTCCAGCTGTGACGTCATTCTGGCATCTCTCAGGGCGAGATCGGACCGGTCATCGTATCCGACTGAGTTCCGATCAGCGGACGTGGGAATGGTCGCGGCGTGAATGCACGGCGTCGGCCCGATCTGTCGGATTTGGGAGAGCTCTGATTGTCACATGTGACACCAGCGCTGTCACATTCCTTTGACGGCTGTCATGCCGGCTATCTGGGCTTAATGTCGCCTCGCCAGAAAGAAGCTCGCTTCGGTCGGATGTCGCCTCTGCCGTCAGGCTAGACATCAGGAGCAGCCGAGGCCGTCAGAAGCACGTTGTCGGCCTGGTCCGTTCAGGTGCGGAGGAGTGGTGCGGTCCGTTCAGGTGCAGAGGAGCGGCCTGGTCAGTTCAGATGTGAAGGAACGGTCCGGTCCGTTCAGGTGCGTAGGGTAGCAGAGGAGATTTCTGCCCCCTCAGAATCTTAGAAACTATGGCACCTGCAGAAGAAAAGTAATCGGATGGCTCATGACAATTCTCGAAGAAAGACGCCAACCCATATTTCTGGAAATTTCCCCAATAATGACTCCACTACGTACACTGATGATGTCACGGAATACCTCACGTGTTAGGCCCTGGGAATGTTTTATGTGATTTCGGAAACTATAAGTATTTTAGGACCAGATCGGAAATGTGCATCGAACTGGTCTTTACATAAGTATTCATTCAAATTTTCAAATGCTCGATTTTCAAACTTAACGAATTTTCTTTTCAAAATCATTGCCGTAGATCCGTAGACCGTAGAGCAGTGGCCTTCAGCGACCTGAGAGGGGATGGTGAGATTAGAGGCGTGCTGGATCATGGAAGTCATTTGCGCCGCCTTTTAAGCGAGTGGGTTTTGCAAGAAAGTCATTGCATGCAGTACACGTGCACATTTATGTTAAGGAAGTCTTACGTTACCGTGCATGCGACGTTAAGATACTGAAGGCGGGGACTGGGCGGAGGACATTTCCCGCATGTTGAGTGTTTTACCTTTCATTTGTCCCCCCGAAAGATAATGTGTGGTTGGTCGTGGGAGGGTTGATAAGAAAGTGGACTTTGCCAGGGCGCCGACATTAGCCTACTCTTGCCGAAGAGCACCGAGGGTTTTTTACCGCGCGAACAAGAAGGTAATCGTCCCCACAGCCTATCACGCCGGCTGCCGCGTTTTAGTTGTTAGTAGTGGGTTCGTTAGTAGAAGTAGGCCTTCATGCATGGTTGTGTGTGAGGTTAGTACGGTGTTGCAATTCGGCTCATCTATGTCCGACGACACCGCTATATGGAATAATGGAAGGATAAGCATACTATTTCCCTTGGTTTGTTGAACTCCAGTTGAGGACCGTGCCATGTATCCCTACTAAAAACTAAGCATATGACATATGAGTTATATATATATATATATATATATATATATATATATATATATATATATATATATATATATATATATATATATATATGTATATATACACATATACCTAATTGTACGGCATATAATAAACTTTCATTGCACACTTGGCTACAACGCCTGTCATAGGCGTAAGAGCAGCCGCCATGTGAACACTGTCCCCTTGAACTCCTTTATCGAATTTGTTGCCCACCCTATTGTGTGGCATGGAAAGAAACATGCAAATGGCTCCCCCCCCTCTCCACACACACACACTTTCTTGGTGTTCCTATGTTCCAACGTTTGGCTATGCATGTAACTAATGGCATCATCCTCAACTGACATTTTGTAGTGAAGAGGACTCTTAATATTCCCCAAATATATGGATACTTGAAGCATATTTTCTACTCTTTTGGCCTAACTCACCATCCGCCCAGAAACTAAATGAATGCAGCTGAGAGAGGACATTGTTGCAGCTTGCTTACCTTCCTGGCTAGAAAACAATAGGTTGTCAGTTTTCTGCCAGGTGTGATGTAATGCAATATGCTTTATGGAATTGCAAAACACCTTTCCGTTAAATATCGGATGCAAAGTAAAGACAATGCAAATAGTGGCAACGACTAGCTAGCATCAGAGCTTGCATGCGCCAGAGGTTGACTGAGTGATCGGCGGTTCTGTTATGGCAGGGAAGCCGAGCCCCAGTCCCGGGAAACTTCAATATTCTGCCCGATGCTTGGACCACCGTTATTGGGTCAGATGACAGAAGCGTCTGATTGATTGCGCCATACAAGAGGCACCCAATTGGACTTGGTTGAGAGAGTGGCAGTTATTTCTCAGTCCATGCCTGATATGACGCATGGATGAAGCCAATGAAGCCAATTGGTCGTGAAACCTGGCGACTGTTCTTGCTGGGTAATGGGCGCATTATGGACACGTTATGAGTTCTTGCTGGGTAATGGGCGCATTATGGACACGTTATGAGTTCTTGCTGGGTAATGGGCGCATTATGGACACGTTATGAGTTCTTGCTGGGTAATGGGCGCATTATGGACACGTTATGAGTTCTTGCTGGGTAATGGGCGCATTATGGACACGTTATGAGTTCTTGCTGGGTAATGGCCGCATTATGGACACGTTATGAGTGATTGGTGCGGCGCCATTTTATGTTGTGTTCACAACATCCGATCATCAGTAGGTGGTACGTCCACAAAGTCCGGCTGTAGGTGGTGTGTTCACAATCGTGTTTATGAAACGTATGCACCTAAAAGTGCCCAGAACCTAGCCCGGTAGAATATCACTACTTGACCTTTGATCAAACCTTTCGCACTGAGCATGAGTATCTCATCATTCCAAGTTCACCTGTCTTTGTTCATCGCTCTACTGCTCTTAGTTTGGAAGTTGTGGTACCATTACGTTCGAGTGCGCAAAACGTATGTTGGTTTCCACGTCTCGTACTCGTGATCGTGACCTTGATTCCGCGCTTTGAAAACACCAACGGATTCGCCATAAGTTACGTTATCAATATGTCAGATGCTTACGGAAATGCCACTTGGTGAGCGGCTAAAAGTCGAAAGCTGGCAAAACAGACATGTCAGTCGGCGAAATATCGAGTTAGGTCTCTTTGACCTGACCTGAAAGGTCACCCTCGAACATTTGAAGGATGAATCGACGCGCTGACGCAATCCGTGTGTCCCTAGGTGGTCTCGAACGAGAGTTAGATGGGAGCAAAATCCCCCTCCCCGGCGGAAGTAGGAGTGTGGGCTGAGGGCGGCAGGTCTTGGTCGCTGCTTTGCCTATTACATTACCCGTGTGTAAGCTTGGGGGGTGCTTCAACCACACCGCATGTTAGTGGCTTGGGCACGTTCTGGCTTGGACACGTTCTGGCTTGGACACGCTCTGGCTTGGACACGCTCTGGCTTGCGCCACACGTTCTGTCATCTATGACATTACCAGACACATTCATCCTGGTCTATGCATCCAAGTGCCGGATTAGCCTCGAACACGCATCGACGTTCAGGAGCATGACCATTGCAGCTATTCCACCACAGTAGTGTGTGAACTGTGCACTCACGAAGACCGCCAGCACGCGCGCCGAGCGATTGGGATTCGAACGAAACCAACTGCTCGTCGTCGGTGCGATTGATTAACGGAACAGGATGCAATAACCCGATACAAACACATCAGTCATTGTACTCAGTTAATGGCACCATCGACCATACTGCATAATGACGACATAGATCAACCCGCCGGGTATCATGTGAACTGGCTCAGATCAGCAGGCGCATTCCAGGCCAGTGCAACGGCACCTCGAATCAATACAACGCGCTGTGCAGGTGCGTCGTCAGACCAGTTGAACAGGACTTGGCGCGGCCATTGGAATGCCAGGTCATTGACCTTACCGGATCGCCCCGGGCCGGAACATTATCGATTCAAGTTGGCATGAGTCGTCCGCATGCGTCCTCGTCATGATGGGGGGGGGGGGGCGCTGGGTGTCGGCAGGATCCCGGGCGACCCGAGTACACCACTG
Organism: Ashinkailepas kermadecensis; assembly: GCA_034440615.1. NCBI lineage: Eukaryota > Metazoa > Arthropoda > Thecostraca > Neolepadidae > Ashinkailepas > Ashinkailepas kermadecensis. The sequence goes on from JAOTOM010005058.1 coordinate 764,874, forward strand.
CGAATTGGCTGGTCAGGGTCCTCTACTCTGTGCTGGTCGTTGGTGGCCTACCGAGTCGCTGGTTGCCGGGCGCGCCGTTGGTTGTGCGGATCGTCTGGCAGGTGCTGGGCCCGTTGCTGGTTGCCCCCCCCCCCATCCTCCTTCCTTTAGTGACGGCCGATCAGCGCGATCGACGGGCGCATCTCATGGATAACGCAGGTCGGGCGTGGCGCATATGGGCGGTAACTATGAGCCGGCAATCCTTGGGTCGTATCGGCCACCCACGCCACTGTAATTGTCTCATCGATCGCACGCGTCCCAGGAGCGATTATCAAGTGCGAGCGAAGGCGCCGGCGGAGCGCGCTCGCCAGCGGCCACTCGTCTCGATGGCCTCTGCAGCCGTCCATCAGCAGGAGCGGCCGGGCGCGTTTCTCATCGGCAGTTCGTAAAAACGCCTCGGCTCACCAGAGCACCTGTCACACCTGTCTCGAGCGATACGGGCGCACGTATCGCACTCCAGCTGCCACGTGAATACGGAAAATACTTCAAAGTATGGGCGGAACGTGGGCTGACGGCTGAGCAAGATCATACGAGATATACGAGGCTCGTGCGAGTGGTTGCCGCAAGATGCAGCAGTACTCCCAAGTTTTGATATATCCTATATGTTATTCCATTCCGGAAGACTTTTGCACACGAGTGTAATTACAATGGTATGGATCCAATTTATTGCGGGGGGGGGTGTCACAGTTCACCCTGTTTTAACTAAACTTATGGGACACAAACCTGGAAGAAAAAAACTTTTCCCTTTCAACATCCGGAGAACAAATGTGTTCATACCATGGTGGAGATATGCTCCCGTGGTCTCCACCCTCCACCCTGGAGGTACGGCTCTCGCGGCCTCCCTCTCCACCCATGATCGCCCCCCCCCCCCATATTGCAACTATTGTTGCATCTTCCCATTGCAACACATGAAATTTGCAGTTCTTTTACTATGATTTGTGCATGCCTGCATCTCTGGAGATACATAGGCCACCGAAGCAAATCCTCTTTGTTATGCTGATCTGAGAAGAGCAAACTTTTACAGCTAGCATCTGATGTCATGACAAAAGAAGTAACTTTATAAATGTTGCAACCAGGATTTGAGAACAAATTGCTTGCTGTAGCTTACCGGTGCTTCGGAAGCTGCAGCATATAGTCATTTCAGATGTTACACAAGGTTAGGATGTCTTGGGCGGATGACGGCCAACTGACACATCTTGCACATCATTCCATGTTCTTGCCGATGCACGAAATAACAATTATGCGACATTGAGACCATCGTCGTTCATGCAAATCATAAATAAGTATGCTAGCATCCATGCTGGGTTGCATGACCGAGCACGCTAGCCCTTGTACACATATATCGTCCCTGTGCGTTACGGCAAGGGTGCTTCAATCCCTCCCGCCCCAAAACCTAACACACGATTCCACGAAAGGGTGTCGTCAAAGTCTAGCTCCAACTCTTCCATCTGCTTCACGATCAATTTGCGAGGATAACACGATACATGCGTTTTAAAGAATGACCCATATTATTCTCCAGTGACCTCCACTCTTGGGTCAATCATCTGATAATCATCCCAATTCCGTGCTTCTCTGAAATAGGCCAATCATCCACAGTGATCAATCGGGGCCGGTCGTGCAACGCCACCGCCAATTCACCGACTGCCAGATTGGACTTTCCTCAGCGGACCGGCACCGCAGGCACGGCGAATTCCGATGTTCGGTTTTCCAGCACACGATCGCGCACCGTGGGAGGCTAACCATCATCAGGAACAGACAGTATGTGGGCCATCTGTTGGTCTCTGGAGTCGGCAGGCACATCCACAGATAAGGTCATTTATATCCGCCGGGGCTGCCGGCCGGAATGTGGCCGAAACGACCGCACATTATTCGACAGAGATGTGCACGTGATGTACGGTGTTCGGCGACCGTCAAACATTGGCCGCAGCCGGTCGCCAGCTCGTTTTCTGAAGCGGGCACTCGGCTGTTTCAGTTATATAATTAGTGTTTGCAATCGAAATGCTGAGCCCGAGTTCAGTCATGGAAACAACTTGGCCGCGAGTAATTATTTCTCAGTCAAGTCCGGGCTCCCGGTGGCACGATTGTTCGCCCAAGTTTCCTGGCCGGAACGACAGTTATTTGCATGAAACGCGAGGGCTGTCTGCCGTACACAGACAGACCATGCCCTACAAAGATAGCTGTTCGCCCTATGGGGACAGCTGTTTGCCCTACAGACAGCTGTTTGCCATACAAAGACTGCTCTTGTGCACAGCACACAGTCAGGTGGCCAGGCGATTGTTCAACGATGCGATCCGACCTGAGCTTACAGAGCTCAGCCATGGCTCACAAAGAACTCACATGGGCTAGCATGGAACACAAGCATAATTCATATGGAGGTCACATGGAGAGCTAACATACAGCTCATACAGAACTCGTAGATCATAGAGTTAGCGCAGGATTCCCCAATTATTTTTGGGCGAGTGGCAGGCTGTAAGCAAAACAAAACCTATGCCATTTGCAATGTCACAAATGACAATGAAGAATGCTGCGTTTTTGTATTCTTCGACGATGCACTTCTTGCGCTATAATCAGTGGTGAAGAAACTGGAAAGTGGGCCGTGCACGCGGCCGAGCAAAGTTATCTCCTGGAATACTGCTCCTAAATATATATGTTTCGTTCCATGCACCAGTGTGTCTCCCTCAGGAGCAGTGTTCCCGGTTTGGCAGGGAAGCGTTTACTCTCACAGACCCTGCGGCTCTCTGGGATGTTCACTTTTGAATGCATATGAATATATAAGACACGCAAACCATACTTTGTTATTATAAGTTGTCTGTTTATGACAGTTTGAGCGGTACTCATCTTTGCTTAACGGCAGGCGAGCATGGTTGACCCATTCTACTAGCTGCGCCTATTCCATGCTCATCCGCAGATACACATGAACATAGTCGCGAAGAGATGTGCAGATTGACGTTAATGTCACCCGCCGTGATCAACATTATCGCACTCGGGAGCATTGCCGTTGCCGCTGCCTGGTCGGCTGTGCATCTAGTGTTGACTACCGTTCGTATGATGACATATGTCTGCTGTCGACGCTTGGAGTGTTGTGCGCTCTGAAATGGAAGACTGTCAGCCAAATTGGTGTTGCAAATTACCACCCTCTCGTTAATGCAAATTGAGGGATGAGTATGGTGCCAGATATGCAAAATATGGACAACATTTTGATGGAAAATCCATGCTGCCGCCACAGTAGCCGGTATTGGACCACCAATGCCTGCAATACCCGCAATGACTGCAATACTTAATCGTGTCTCAAGTTGAGCCACACAATGTCCATATGCGTTTCCATGTACATGCTTCACAGCGACTCTCTCCCAATTCAGGAAACGGCAGTACGCATTTCCTACTCCGTCGAGCAGGATGCCATCGGTCCGGCCTGTCACCAGTCGCGCCAACAACCTGCCATGTGAGCCGTCACTCTGTCCGGAAACCGGCGCGCCTCAGCCCGTCCCACAGGCAGCAATATAGGTGCAGACCACCCCGCAGGTCACAGCCTGTCCCGCAGGTCACAGCCTGTCCCGCAGGTCACAGCCTGTCCCGCAGGTCACAGCCTGTACCGCAGGTCACAGCCTGTACCGCAGGTCACAGCCTGTACCGCAGGTCACAGCCTGTACCGCAGGTCACAGCCTGTACCGCAGGTTACAGCCTGTCCCGCAGGTCACAGCCTGTACCGCAGGTCACAGCCTGTACCGCAGGTCACAGCCTGTACCGCAGGTCACAGCCTGTACCGCAGGTCACAGCCTGTACCGCAGGTCACAGCCTGTACCGCAGGTCACAGCCTGTACCGCAGGTCACAGCCTGTACCGCAGGTCACAGCCTGTACCGCAGGTCACATCCTGTACCACAGGTCACAGCCTGTACCGCAGGTCACAGCCTGTACCGCAGGTCACATCCTGTACCACAGGTCACAGCCTGTACCGCAGGTCACAGCCTGTACCGCAGGTCACAACCCGTACCGCAAGCCACAGCCAATCCACAGACGCAGCCTGACCCACAGGCCACAGCCATCCCACAGACGCAGCCTGACCCACAGGCCACAGCTGTCCCACAGACGCAGCCTGACCCACAGGCCACAGCCGTCCCACAGACGCAGCCTGACCCGCAGGCCACAGCCGTCCCACAGACGCAGCCTGACCCACAGGCCACAGCCGTCCCACAGACGCAGCCTGACCCACAAGCCACAGCCGTCCCACAGACGCAGCCTGACCCACAGGCCACAGCTCCAGACACAGCCTGGCCCACAGGCCACAGCCGTCCCACAGACGCAGCCTGACCCACAGGCCACAGCCGTCCCACAGACACAGCCTGACCCACAGGCCACAGCGTCCAAGACGCAGCCTGACCCACAGGCCACAGCCGTCCCAGACGCAGCCTGACCCACAGGCCACAGCTGTCCCACAGACGCAGCCTGACCCACAGGCCACAGCCGTCCCACAGGTTACAGCCCGTCTCGCTGGCCACAGCCCGGCCTGCAGGCCACAGCCCGGCCCGCAGGCCACAGCCCGGCCTGCAGGCCACAGCCTGTCCAGCAGGCCACAGCCCGGCCAGCAGGCCACAGCCCGGCCCGCAGGCCACAGCCCGGCCCGCAGGCCACAGCCCGGCCCGCAGGCCACAGCCTGTCCAGCAGGCCACAGCCCGGCCTGCAGGCCACAGCCCGGCCCGCAGGCCACAGCCCGGCCCGCAGGCCACAGCCCGGATACCGGCCAGCTCGCGGCCGATCGATAACGGTTGCCGTCTGCAGCGCAATTTCGCTCACCGCCCGTTTCCTGGGTGCATGGTGCGCCGGGCGACGTCACGCGGCGTCATCGTCACAGTTGGCTGCGGGCGACTGCTTTTGATGATAGACGTCCGGGGCACAGCCCCCCTCCAGGGAAGCCCAGTCGGACGTCCGTCCGGGGCGCAGCCCCCCCCCCCCTGCCGGGAAGCCCAGCCGGGCGTTTGTCTGGGTGCGCAAGCTCCCCGCCGAGGAAGCCCAGTCGGGCGTCTGTCCGGGGCGCAGCTTCCCGCCGAGAAAGCCCAGTCGGCCGCTGGACGCCCTCACCAATATGACGCCGAAATTGCTTCGCCAAGTAAGCCGGCTTCAGTCTGTGAAAACACACGAATCGAACGGAAATGCAACACTGTCTTGCTTGGCCGTGCGAGCTGCACTGGGCTCGTAAAGAAATGAACAGCTGATAACGTCCCCAGATACTGTTGCCAGTTGTGGCGGCGATGCACACATGCTTAGCACAGCCGACGCCACCGGCGCACAAATCTAATCAGTGTGGCTACAGTCTGAAAACGTGTGCGGATGGGGGGTTATTGTTTTATTTTTGGCGCGTTTGAGCCCGTGATTTGATGTGATAGTCAACCACCATTCATTAGCTGGGGAGAGCAGGTCGGGGAGGGGTCTAGACACTATCCTCGTATCAGGAAGTCACGGACCCATTGCAATGGATCAAACAGCCAACGGGACTCCTGGATAGGGTAACATAGACGAACCTTTAGTGATCAAGTGTGGTGGGCATGGCTACCCACATTTCCAAGGTAATATTTAGCCGATTTGGTGATTTCACATTTTTTTATCGGACATTGGGATGTCGGTCATGTTCGGATCAGGCCATCTGCACAGGCACGTCTTCAACGCTAATCTTTTTTTAAAAGGTGGCCATGTCAACTGGCTCAACGTAGCCATGTCAGTCTAGGTCAAGAATAAGCATTGCGTCATATTTCAAGTTTATTCCGTCTTGACAGGCCTAAAATGGTAAGCTAGGTCCGGAGCTAAGCAAATAAATGCATCAATAACCTATCTCATACGTAGGAACCGATGGCCATGGGTTCCTACGTATTATAATGCTTGGGGCTGGTAGCTTGGTATTTCTTTAATCTGAGGAAGGGACACGGGATCAGTGCTGCGCTCCTCTACCTAGGCGCTACAAACAGATTCCCTCTGCCGTGTGAGATGCAGATGATGCACTGAGCCATCTAGTGGGTGCAACGAAAAGTCCGCCCTATATGGCCGCTTTGGCAAACTGTGTCTATTCATTTCATGGTTGGTAATTTTTCGAGCACTTAGAGGGCTCCTTCAAAATATTGTTTTCTAAATGCGAAATTGTACCACTTTTGGTGAACACGGCGTTGGAATAAAAAGCTTCCCAGGCCAACACGGAAGGAAGTGACTAGACCACTGACGCTTAGTGGGCCCCCATTTTCCCAAATAGTGTTGGCTAAGCAAGAAATATCTGATTCACTATTCTCCATTCGGAAACTGGGCTACTCATCGTGAGTGTTCAGTCGATATTCCACGGGCGATGTGAAGTCATTACCAATAGCATGGTCGACACAGGTAGGCATTTCTTCACGCTGTGAGCGACATGGAAGTTGGAGACAGTCTTGTGACAACTACCGAAGAGGTCCGTAGCAACACACACGACTGGTATTTATTGGAATAACTAGTTCGGCTTTTGTGGCAGCGAGCTGTAGTGGTGCGCTTCTTCACGTCGTCTCCACGCTACTCCACGTCGTCTTCACGCCTCTCCACGTCGTCTCCACGCCTCTCCACGTCGTCTCCATGCTTCTGCACGTCGTCTCCACGCCTCTCCACATCGTCTCCACGCCTCTCCACGTCGTCTCTACGCCTCTCCACGTCGTCTCCACGCTTCTCCACGCCGTCTCCATGCTTCTCCATATCGTTTCCACGCTACTCCACGTCGTCTCTACGCTACTCCACGTCATCTCCACGCTTCTCCACGTCGTCTCCACGCTTCTCCACGTCGTCTCCGTGTTTCTCTACGTCGTCTCCACACTTCTTCACATCGTTTCCACGCTTCTCCACGTCGTCTAGCCATTGTATGCGCACGCAACCGCTTCATAGTTTCAGCGTGGCACAATCCTGGGATGCTCTGTGCTTGGCACGGTAGCGGAACATCAGCATACTTTCTGGATACAAGAGCCCATACGCAAACTGCTCGTTTGGCCGGTCCTGGGCATTGAGCAGTCGCGGCCTTCCCTGAAGGAAATGTGCTCCGGCTATTCCACTACTTCAATTGCGACATGATAGGCCCGAGTAGAAAGCGGCACTGCAGGCTCAGCCAAAGACCACAGAAACCAAATGCAGCATCTATGTGTGCGTGTATGTGTGGCTGTCTCGAAGCAGGTACGACTGTCATGGGCATTGCGGTGATAACCACTGTACTCAGTCTAGAGCCTTGGCTGGAATAGCTCTTCGTTGCCAAGGTTAATTTGAAATATCCATTCTGTGGGCGGCGGTCTCATCAATGATAGCGGTTTCCACTTCGCCAGATAGCCAGGCCAGTCGGCTATTCAGATCGCGTCTGTAGTCCGGGCACGAAACCACTATGTGAATGGCCTAGCTGTTGCTGAGAGCTCATGAATAACACTCCCGCCCTCACGCCAGCAGGCTGCACGTCCTCGAATTTCCCTGATTTAAAAGCCGGATGTCTAAAGACGAACTGGTGAAATTGCCCCAAAGGGGTGGACCCGTCATGGCCGACACTTGAAACAGTCCGATGTAGCGTAGCAGCGTGAGTCGTATCGTGCTATTTTCCATATCGAGATCCATCAGTCGAACCGGAAAAAATATGACAGGGATAGCAGTAGCGATGAAATTGCATGTCCAAGCATTCAAATGCCCTCCGTCAGGTCAACCCAGACCCAGCGCGGAAAGCCTGAACATGCAGTGCATCTCTTTTGTGATGACCGAAAAGCGCTGGAATCTTTCTCCGGTGGAGTTTCAAGCTAATTTCGTCATTCTGTGGTGGGAGCGTGTGTACACTTAATGCACGTACATAAATCGTAACACGAGTGACCTACATCAGACTGACATTGCTCAAACAACGTGCAAACACACGCAACATAAACAGTAGAGTTCATGGCTGCTTTTGCCACTATCCATCGGTGTCCATGATGCACATGCTATTGTTCGGGAGCTGGTGTGCATGCTAGACAGGTTCAGCAATAAATCAAATTGTACCATATTGCATCATATCATGGAGGAATTCACTGTGGAACACCAGGCGCAACGCTCATATTCCTCGCTGCAAATGCTGTGCTGTTGAACAACCTCATTGGACGAATGTCACATCACTGGAAGACATTTCCCCACAGGAAACGATGTGAGGAAAATCTAGACGTGCCAAACCTTCGCAACTTAAATATATATTTCTTACAGAACGACAGTGCACATCCGCGCTTGCTCCTTTACTCCAGAGAAAGTCGCTGCAAAGTTGGCAGAATTTTCGGAGCGCTATGACTGAGCCGGCTGCATCGGCCAAGTTGATATTTCATGGCAGTTCAAGGACTAGTTCGTAATTAGTCGACATCTCACGACGTATTTGTCACGACGAATGCGGCCAAATGCGGCCAATTGGCTAAGGTGAAATGGCTTCCTTGTCGCATCAGCTTACTTGCAGAGTTACGCCACTAGTAGCTAAATAACATTGACCAACACCAGTGCAAATATCTGATGCATACAGCTGGAGCATCGAAAACGCGCATGAAAATACGGCTGCCCGAATGTCAGCAGCCACGATACACACTCGGCCGACCGTCCGGTCGCTATTGTAAACACTCAGCCGACCGCTCAACCGCCGCGGTACACACTCGCCCGAACGTCCGGCCGCTATTGTAAACACTCGCCCGACCGTCCGGCCGCTATTGTAAACACTCGGCCGACCGTCCGGCCGCTATTGTAAACACTCGGCCGACCGCTCAACCGCCGCGGTACACACTCGCCCGAACGTCCGGCCGCTATTGTAAACACTCGCCCGACCGTCCGGCCGCTATTGTAAACACTCGCCCGACCGTCTGGCCGCTATTGTAAACACTCGCCCGACCGTCCGGCCGCTATTGTAAACACTCGCCCGACCGTCCGGCCGCTATTGTAAACACTCGGCCGACCGCTCAACCGCCGTGGTACACACTCGCCCGACCGTCCGGCCGCTATTGTAAACACTCGCCCGACCGTCCGGCCGCTATTGTAAACACTCGCCCGACCGTCCGGCCGCTATTGTAAACACTCGCCCGACCGTCCGGCCGCTATTGTAAACACTCGCCCGACCGTCCGGCCGCTATTGTAAACACTCGGCCGACCACTAAACCGCCGCGGTAAACAATAGTCTGACCGTCCGACCGCCACCGTAAACACTCGGCCGACCGTCTGACCGCCACCATAAACACTCGGCCGACCGTTCGACCGCCACCATAAACACTCGGCCGACCGTCCGACCGCCACCGTAAACACTCGCCTGACTGTCCGATCGCTATGGTAAGCACTCGCCTGGCCGTCCGACAGCCACGGTAAACCTTCGGCCGACCGTCCGTCCGCCCGGCGGGTGACCGGCAGTCCGCCATCGAGCCGTCGTACCCCTGTCGCGGCCACCCGTCTCAATTTGACCGCCCGGTAAGGTACGCATTACCGACCGACTTTTAAATTGTAACAGTTAATACTGCACCTGACTTTCAATTGAAAATGTCCCAGTATTTTGCTGGGTAGCTATTCGTTCGCATGGTATTGCGAATAATGCCGGTGGGTGGGAAAGAAATCCCTGCCAATACTGCACCTGTCCATGTCGTTTTATTACATGTCGAGCATGTTGGTGTATCGCTTTGTTTATTTTTCCGGCAGTTGTCATGTGTGGCGACTGTGGGAGTAACTGGTTCCAGCTTGGAGGCTTCGGTGACGATTTACGGGTTGCCAAGCCGACAGCATCACCTGGGAAGTTGCTCCTCCCATCACCGCACCGTCATCGGGAAAGGAATGGATGCGACCCCGACAAAATCGTCTGGAAGGCAGCAGCCGGATAATTTTGCACCATCGTCTCACATCTCTGGGTTTGAAACTCACGTGAGGGGGGCTACCCCCCATGGATTTCGCAGATCGAGAAGCAAAACCCAAACCACCTCAGACCAGCTGATCAGCCAGGTTCACCACTGTAAGGGATTGTTCACTTGAATTGCATTCCTGGCCACATGACATTCGCGTTCAGGTGTGTTGGAACGATTTTGAAGTGTGTTCGATTGAAACTAATCTCAACGCTTCCGGCGTCAACAACCCCTATTCGACGCCGAAGGCTGACGCTGAAAGTGCATCAAGTTGAGTAGGTCAGCTTCGAAGCTGCCAAAAAGTCATCCCATCAGCCCAAGTGTCCCTTACAAGCATGCATGTTGTGCTCAGCATCCCTCAGTCAGCGGTTGCATCTGGTAATTGCGATATATACGTGTTATCCTTTGATGAATCACCCAATTTCCTGATGGCCTTGCCGCTACCACGACCACGCTTCTCCAGGGTCACTAAACTCAGTCATAATTAATTGTTGTGATTCATTTAAACACGCGGCATGAAATTGCATACCTCAATATAATTAGCCTAGTTTCTCAGCCATCGCTCTTGTAGAACACAATCTGGGGAATGGTGTTCGCCACATCAGGAATTATGCAACAATGCATGAGTCATCTAACGCCAGGTCATGCAGAGGTAGCTAGAATGACCACTGCATGACTGATCACTGACTCCACTCAACCGCTGTAAAGCGCTTGAGGATGTACTAGTATACAGGTACTTCCACAATCCATACAGCGCTCATATGTTTAATGTTTGACTGGGCAACACATATCGGGCGTCCACCCCGTGCTCCCAGCGCCGAAGGCCGTCCCCGGTCGTGTTACTCGGATATTAGGGAGCGCCTCATCTCAATCTACAAAAATGTGAGCAACCACCGCCTGGAAGTTTGTGTAGTAAGCTTGATGAGTTCTGAGGTGCGAGGAGTCCATGGAGTACGTTCAATACTCACCGTGATTTGAGCAAAAGAAATTAAGTTATGAATCTATGCAAATTTTAACCAGTAGGTAATTCGAAATTCATTGTTATGCCTATGGCTACTAACCCGCGCAGTTATGTGGAGACGATCATATAGTCCGTCAGCGCTTTTGGAATGAGCAGGAAAAGAAACAACTCAACTGGCTGAATATTGGTGAACCTACTCCAGTTATTAATTTGATACCTTCTGTGGAAGATATCACTTCAGGCCATACGAGGCCATTGCATACGCGACTCGGCTATGATAATTGGCCATGTACAGCTTAATTAGTTTGTTGATTAATTACATTACACATGCTTGATTAAGAAACCGAAGTTGTTGGTTTACGTGAAATACCGTACAGCGTTTATTATTACATTATTGTATATATTATATATTGTGCGACTGCATGACCAAGCAAGATATTATCATTTCCATGCAGGTAGTAATATTTCTTCCAACGGGTGCTAACCAACTTACTTCACATTCAAACGTTTCTATTTTACGTTATTCCGTATGAAATGTATAATCTATCATCATCGTATCGTCATCATATGTGTGTCATCTACCAATCTTTGGGGAATGAAGCAGCATTTCATCATTCGAAGATATAGCAGAATATTAGGCATAGTTTGCATGTTCGATTGGAGTGAGGGCAGCATTCATAATATTCGCTAGGCCAATTGAATACACTTTCCGGAATCAAAATTGTTCTGGAATGTCATGCCCAAATGAAGTCGACCGTGTGAAATTCAGTGTGACCGAGCTTCTATAACTTTATATTGGGCCAAAGCTAACTCACAATGTCGTACTTTTGGAAACTGCCGAGAACCATGACCAACTAATTTGCCTGGGTCAAGATCACTTGCCAAGTCAAATAACATAAATAAATTACTAAATAATCCTAGTGCTAGTGCTGTGGTGTATATAGCGATCCATAGCCGCTCTGATCTCTTAGTCAATATCTTTGGTCGAGTAGTTATTGTTGGTCAGCATTTGTTTCATGTAACCCAGCTCTCTGCTACCAAATTCCAGGAGCTGCAGGTATTGATGGCCCGCTTTACGTAAGGGCGAATGACTCCACGCTTATATCGATCGGGGTCATCGCTCAGGGCATATATATATATATATATATATATATATATATATATATATATATATATATATATATATATATATATATATATATATATATATATATATATATATATATATAATGTGTGTGTGTGTGTGTGTGTGTGTGTGTGTGTGTGTGTGTGTGTGTGTGTCTCTGTGTGCATAAGCAATCCATTAATCAATCATGTTTGTTAAAGCTGACCGCATAACCAGCATTGATTGTAATCGTTTGCGTTCTTTAAGTTCCCTTACTGTTCGTTTTCCTTCTTCGTTCAGTTGGTAAATCAGATCACCGTACAAACGTATGTACTTCGATGATATCTTTCTGGAAATCACTCGAGAAGACACACTCCATCAACTTCAAACGCGCCTACAAGAATCATCTGTTTTGCATTTCACTTACGAACTTAGTGTGCGCAGTACACTCCCGTATGTTGATATATATATATATATATATATATATATATATATATATATATATATATATATATATATATAAGGGGTGGAGTTTCCTAGGCATTTGATGGGGCCAGGGTCCCACAAATCTCGATCTGGATTCCGTAAATTTGAGTTGGCCACAAACAGGACAAGTTAAAGGTTTCCTAAACCTAAGTAGCGTTCAGTTTATAGATATGTTTTTACACGACGCCGAACACTTTGGCTCCTCGCTTGTGATGTTGTAGGTATGTTTGCAATTTTCATCCAAAACATTTCAGAAATGCCTGGTTAAAATACAATAACATTCGGCCCCAAAATATAGGCAATCATTGCAGATTTCCGCAGATTCCGGACCTATTGCTTGTCAAGCTTCGGCCCAAACAGATGGTTAACTATGCATCATATCCTTATAAAATACACATGAAATGCAATCCTTATGAAATACAAATGTCGTCTGGCCCCGGACCACGCGGCGCGCACTCTGGGGCGAGACGATCCAGTTGCAGCACTGCTCTGGTTAATCAGCTCTAGGTGCGTCGGCTGGCCGCCGCCTGTCACGAAGCTTTCCGCCCATGCAATCCATGCGACACATGCGACCACATGTCCATGTGGAGGTCTCGCCGGCCGAGCGCCGTCGGTCGTGTCCGTCGTTCTGAAATGGGGCATTGGTGATGCAAAGTCGTGCCCCACATGCCCCGCAACTGTGTGGTCACAACCGATATGTGTGGGGGGCGTGACGGTGTGTCACCGCCTGACCCCACCCTGTGGAGGGTGGATACTCGGCCCCACTCGATCAGTCGGCCGTGGCCCGCCGCCGACAGCCAATGGCCGCTATCGTGCGAGCGGGCCACAGGCCGTCGTCGCCGTCGCCGCGTTGGCCAGCCGCGTGGTCCGGTAATGTGGTCGCAGATAGCAGCAGCTCTTTCGAACCGAGCTATCGCGAACGCAAATGAGGTCAGCTGGCTATCACGTGCCACAAGAAGCCCCGGGGCTACCAGCAGCCCCCTACATGTCAGATGCGCGACAGACGCGCCCGTTCCCTCCCTAGCATGAGGGTGGCTTCGCCAGCTGCCGCGGCGAGGGTTGATCAGAGGGAATACTAAAGCACCACTATGAGCAATGTCAAGTGGGTGTACAATGCATATGACTGTGCGAATGCCTGCGCGGACGGCTGCTACCCAGGTCAAACTGGTGGCAACTCCTGCGGACTGCTCCAGTCTATGCCTCACGCTATGCTCTATGCTTTAACTGTGCTCCTATGTCACGTTCAGGTCATTTGGGCCAGTAGTCGATTAGTGTTATCGCCTGACCCATCACATTGCATTTCATGCTAAGCATAGCTTCCGTCAAGCTCCACGCACCATGAAAATATCAAATAGTCATCAGTTCGAAGCGACTGAAATCTTCCGCAGCCAGTGCTCCGTCAACGTACGTCAAGGTGAAAGGCAATCCAAATGGAGTGGAAAACTGCGTGAATATGCGACTTAGTATGTGTGTGTGTGTGTGTGTGTGTGTGTGTGTGTGTGTGTGTGTGTGTGTGCGCGAGGGGTTGTGGTGCATGTCAATACTGTAACTCATCATTGCAAACGTTGCCCTATGGTGTGAGTGTGAGTGTGAATCACGTGTTTGTGGATTTTCGGAAATCTGCAGCAGTTCGTGGTGTGAACCACTACGACTAAGGATATTCTAGCTTAAATATGCTGAGCATTTCCTAGAGGTCCCACTGTCATGCACCGAAAACCAACAAGGCACCGCATGGTTGTCAGCTTATTTAGTGCCGAACCCCGACAAGGCTCTCAGTCGGGGATGATTTTAAAGACGTGCAATGAGTCTAAAAGTATAAAAGTCTTTGAGTCTAAAAGGCACGAAATGTGGCAAAACAAGAAGTGATGCACGTGCAAAACGCTTGGAAACTTTGAATACTGAGATCAACAAAGACTAGCATTTCGTTCAAAATCAAAGCGTTTCCCATGACACTTTTGGACTCCTGACTGTGTGTCTGATTTTCTTCAGGATCCCAAAGCACTGAGAGGGGGAAGAACGGCCGATTTGTGGTCTTTTGGGGATAAAAAACTGCCACCCTTTTATAAATGCCTCGGCTTTGCACGGGTTGGAACTACGGCGCCGGTTGGGCAGGTAGGACCGTGCCAGACCTAAAACTAGCACAAACACTGCTTTGCTTCCCATGCATTATTTTCTATATATTTGGCCAATATTCAATGCTAAAATAGGTATTCCTTCTTCACGAGCTGTCGGAGCTTCCTTCTATCGGACGTCGGGCATTGTCCGATAAGCACAAACAAACAAAACAGCAAGACCGGAAATTTCTACACATCATGTATCTGCTAACAATAAAATCCAGAAAGTGTTTTTCTCATGCAAAATGTTTTTTTGACAACTTCCTGTATTCCATCAAATACAAAGACCCTTGTACAAGCGAATTCTAATCATAGGTGTAGGTGCTGCTCTAAACAGGGGAAGCTCACACTTTTCTTAGATCTTTCTGAGACCATTAACCCTGTGCATGGCGTGGACCAATATGTATCGGTCCGAGAATCGGCTCTGACACCCTGCCCCCTTCCTTCATTGTTTACGGCGCTCCTACACCCATGGGTGGCGGCTATACAACGGCACCGCTGCATCCGTGTGACGTCCGAAGTGTCGCCCCATTAAGCACAAACTCTCCCATCACACCCGGATTGGCTGGTCTCGTGTGACATCCGTGTGACGTCCGAAGTGTCGCCCCATTAAGCACAAACTCCCCATCACACCCGGATTGGCTGGTCTCGTGTGACATCCGTGTGACGTCCGAAGTGTCGCCCCATTAAGCACAAACTCCCCCATCACACCCGGATTGGCTGGTCTCGTGTGACATCCGTGTGACGTCCGAAGTGTCGCCCCATTAAGCACAAACTCCCCCATCACACCCGGATTGGCTGGTCTCGTGTGACATCCGTGTGACGTCCGAAGTGTCGCCCCATTAAGCACAAACTCCCCCATCACACCCGGATTGGCTGGTCTGGTGTCAAGATCAGAACGACAGACTGGGCTCACAAATCTCCCAAATGAATCGTTCCGTACCCGTCACAGTCCACAGCTCACACCACCGCCTGGTGTGCTCCAGTCCGCTGAATGGAGCTCGCCTCGTTTCGGCCGTGCCATCAAGGCGACGCGTCACTGATAGCGTGTGGCTGGAGCCGGGCCGCCGCATCTTGTGCCGGCAGTGGCAAGGGGACGAGTGGTCTAGGGGTAAGATGCTCGTCTCGCAATCGAAAGATTGTGGGTTCGAATCTCACCTGTCGCTACTCATCGCCCGCGACCAATCGGCGTGAGAGATTGGCGACGCTATATGACTCAACGGTCGACGTGTCGTAAAACCAATAACCAACCAACCAACCGGCAGTGGCAGCTTCCTGTGCGCCAGCGCCGCGCCCACACTGCCGTCCGGCCGCTGTTGTTCTCGGTCGGCACCCCACAGTCGGTCCGTGGCACATTGCGGTCAGAATCGCCGCGACGGAGGTGCGGCGTCGGGCGACCGTGTGGCGCCTGGCGGGAACACTGCCGGTGGTGGAGGGTATGGTGTGAGCCCCGCCGGTGGTGGTGGGGATGGTGGGAGCCCCGCCGGTGGTGGCGGAGATGGCGGGAACACCGCCGGCGGTGGCGGAGATGATGGCAGTACCACCGGTGTGGCCGGGATGGCGGGAACTTCACCACCATGAGTCGCCTGGTGGAGAACTCCGCCATGTTGGCAAAGATGACGAGAGCTCCGCGCGGTGGCGGGAACTCCACCGATGCGGTCGGGAACTCCACCGTGATGACTGAGGTGCTTGAATCTCCACAACTGCGGCGGGTCTGGAGGAGGGAGCTTTGCCATGGTGGTGCGCTTGATAGGACACGATCTCCAGCAGCATTTTTGGCCCTTTCCATAAGAAGTTGTGACTTTAACAAAAAAACAAGCTAAATGGTAAAATTGCGTAAAGCAGGTGAAAAACTAGCAAGACTACATGGATGTCCAACGGCTACACTGATTCAGATGTGTGCGGGTACACATCTGCACACATGTATCTAGCCACCTGCGTCTTAATTGCACTCAGCGAGGTTGTGAATATGTACGCTCTTGGTGACCTCGTTAAAAATATGTTCGTCTCGCTTACTAATCTGTTGAACATGCAACTACTAGTAGTTTCTACACGTGCATAGGGTGCATGAAATAAAACAGGTAGCCTGTTTCTCCTGACTGGCACGCATAATAAAAGTTCTGCAATACAACCTGTGAGTCCGTCCTACCGCATACAACGTTTCGTCAGAACATGATGTCGGCATGTACGCGACGGGTGGACACAGACGTCACGCTACGAAAGCGAACAAGGTCCTGATATTCCAGAGATCCCGGTCTAGGTGCGTCAATACACCACCTTAAAAACGTGGGCTCTATCCTGTTTATTCGGGCCAGATGTATCGTGTCTGTGTCTGCCCAGATGTCAGAGCAATGCTCAATGCGAGACCTGTAGCCTGTTTCATAAACGTTTTTACTACTTACTACTTAAACCGAAATTTTGCTTTATGAAACAGGCTACTAATGTTTACATTGTATACAGTCAACAGAACACTCCTCGAAAACTTAGTAAAAACTTAGTACCTGGTACTCCTGCTTGCATGGATCTAATTCAAAGTCGGCGATAGAATCTAGAGCGACAATGTCACGAGAAATCTCTATCGAAGCTTTAATGCATGGCGGCCGATTTTCCCAAGTTGTCGAGAAATGTTTGCCTTTGTTCGTCGGTCTGTCTGCCTGTCTGTCTGTTTGTCTGTCTGTCTGTCTGTCTGTCTGTCTGCCTGTCTGTATGGCTGTGGCACTACGACGCATGTTGTGTCAAAACGGCCTGGCGGATTTCGCCCAAATTTCCACACGTGATGGGCCGGTTCGGCAGACAGATTATGGGGGTGGTTTGGGTTGCGTGGATCACTTGGGCACGTGCCACGTGCAGTTAACTGGGTCATATCGACATCAATTAGCGAGGGCCACAGCGTATACCAGAAGTCGCACAAATATAAACTTCGTGGAAACAGGCATATCAACATTCTGGAGGTTGCTGTACATTTCATAGAAAAATGGGTGCGCCCCGGTGCAGCAGTCAACAGGCGCACTTGTACTAGTGCCATCTAGCGTTTATAGTTTAAACAGGTACAACCCGGTGCAGCATTCAACAGGCGCGCTTGTACCAGTGCCATCTAGCAAGTATTCAAAACTGTAGATATAATTTAGAGTTACTAAGTCACGAGAAATATCTTTCGGATAATTTAACACATGGCGGTTCGTTGTCCAAAGTTGTCGAGAAATGTTATCCAAATGACAAAAAAAGTCGCAGGAATGTGAAACTTCGTGGAAACACTTGGGATAGGGAACTGCGTCTTTTTATGATCGGCGGTCGGGTGCGCAGTACCGTGCGACCGTCAGGCGTGTGCATCGACTTTCAGTTGGGCACCTCAGAGCTGAGAGCGGCGCGTACTAGAGCTATCACATTTGTTGAGCGGGTAGCCCGTCACCGGGCAGGTACAATTTGTAGGGGTGGGCGAAGCGTAGCGCGTGTCATGCGATCAGGATTCGCTCGACACCCCCAATTCTGTTTGACATGGGGCTGTGCCTTCTTCCGACGAAAAACGCGACCGTCAAACATTGGTGTGTATAACGTGGATTTTTACATCAGAATATGACCAATCTAAGTGCGCTGAATCGGCTCGGTTTCAACCGGCATAGCTCGCGAACTAATGGACCGATCGACACCAAACCCACACCACGTTGTAGCCAAGGCAATCTCCAAGTTCTGCAGTGCAAACATTTTTGCCACACGTGGCACGTGTGCCCGGAGGAGGGGTGTAAAGAAAAGGCGGCCGTTTTCATCGCTTTTCACGATGGGTCTGGTGCATTTCTGTTTTTTTTTGTTTGTTGTATTTTTCGAATTGAACTAGGAGGGTTTTTCCTTCCCTTCCATGCATGACGTCACTCGTGCTGCCGTATGCTTCTTTGACAGAAATTCCCTCTCACCAGTCAGAGGAGTTGCCTTGCCTGCGCTCGTTCAGCGCCCGGTTACGCCAGCAATGCAACTGAATAGTATATTCAGTTTCTCATTTTCTCAGTCAATTTGTAGTGACTTTTGCTCAAGGTTCTGCAGAAAGATTGGAAATTCCAGATAATAGGTGAAAATTGTACCATTAACAGCGTATGGAAGTAAGTGGTTTGGCCTGAAATTAATGCAGCTGTATGTCATGCACTCTAGCTGGATATATTTAGGTAGGTATGCTGCCCTACTAAGTTAAGTTCTGTTTAAAAGGAAAATAATTGTGACACAGCTATTACAAAGCAGACTTTTGCCAGACTTCTGTGATTATTCTCCTTGGTGTAAACAAGCCTGCATTTTCTCAGGTTATGAGGATGAGAAGCAGTGGAAAATACAGACAATGTATTATTTTCTCAGGATGTAGGCCTTCCAGAAAATAATGGTTGCTGCTATTATATGTATGTTCGGTTATTGTGTATTGTTTATTCAAGCATAATTACCAACAGAGTAATTATCCACTATCAGGTAAAGTACCAATTTGTAAGATCATTGCAAAACATGTGAAGACAGACATATGTACATACAGGAGTGATGCTAACATAACCCAAATATGTGGCTTCATGTAGTTGTAAATACAAGCCGTATGCATAGCAAAGATGTCAAGGAAGTATAGTCAAGGTGTCAAAATTCAGGACAAACATATGATAAAAAGAGTATATATAATACCTACCTATTACTACCATTCACTACACGGCTAATGCACTCGCCCGACCTCATCAAAAGGGGCGGGGATGGCCGAGTGGTTAAGGTGTCAAAAACAGTAACAAGACCTCATCAAAACTACCAATGTGTGCTCTCGCTGCTGCCTTACATGAAGTTGACCATGTGTAGAAGACATCTACCATAATCAATCTGAAAAGAAAATCACATGCAAGTCTGGGAAGTCTGCAAAACAGGCCCGTTTGCGCCGTGTTGACACGTGCTCTTGGTATGAATAATGTATTCCCTGTGCGGGTCAATCGAAGTTGAAAGTTGAAAGTTGGAACGTGCAGAGGAATGTGTGTCAAAAGGTCACAGGAATATATGTTGTTTTTGAGGATGTTTATTATGAAAAGCAAGTTAGTTTGTTTACGCCTGGAAGCTAGGGAATACATTTTGTTGTGTTGTAGGTCATTGTAGGAGTCAGGGAGGCCGTGGAGCCAGATGGCGTGTGAAATAGGAGCCACATCAGGAATTTGTGTTCTATTCGATCGACCCGAACAGTGTGGGCGGCAGCGGAGCCTGTCCAAATGACGCTGGCGTATTCTAAAATAGAATTCACATTGGCGAAGTACGCAGCCATACACACTTCGCTTGAATTTGGAATGCTTCGTTCTAGCCTGAAAGGATTGCATGAGCAAACCCATAGCTTTGTTTGTTTTTCGTGTCATGCTTTTAGCATGAGCTCCAAATGCTAATTTTGAGTGAAGTGTTACACCCAAATCGCTGGTTTTGTTCACTCGTTCTAATCCGATATTTCCAATTTTGTGCGTCATTTGGACAGGCAACCGCTTGAGAGTCATCGCGAAAGTTTTGCAATTGTTAGGATTTGGATTTAGTCCCCACCTGACGTACCATGCTGCCAGACAATCGACGTCCTGTTGCAGCAATTAGCCGTCAGCCGGATAAGTAATTTTGCGGACAATTTTTACATCATTTGCGTAAAGAAGACACACACAGTGACGATTTGGGGACAAATAGTTAATACATATGGAAAGGAGAAGATGAGCCAGCAAGGATCCTTCCGGAATTCCGGAAACTCCTGGTTTCCAGCTGGAGATCTTGCTGCTCACGATCACTCTCTGGGCCCTGCCGAACAGGTACGAGATGAATCATTTGAGAGCAACGTCTTGCAGATGGTAGGATTGTTTTGTCTTTCTGATGATGAGCAATATATTGTATCGTATGATTCACACTTAGAATAGTGGCCGAATAATATATGTCTGTCCGGTATCCACCCGACATCGCTCCACACGCAGAAAAAAGATTGGCTATGCTTGTGCAGCATGACCGTTTTTGTATGAAGCCGTGCTGCTGGACACATAATACAAGAGCCACATGTTGAAAAAGACACCTGATGCACCACTCTCCCTAGCGCGTTTTTCGAGTAAAGATAACAAAGAGACCGATCCATAGTTTTTGGATCTTTCTGTCACCTATTTTTGCAAATGGTAATGGTACTTGCTTCTTTCCATCAGTTTGGAAACACTTCTGAACTTACTGAAAGGTTGAATATTTTGGTAAGGCGTTCCACCGCACACTCACGAATTATACGCGCGCTAACACTGTCTGCTCCACAGGCCTTGAGGGCTGATGGACCGCAAGGCTGCGGCCACTGCTGCTCCTGATATGTGTAGCCGTGAAAGAGGATCCAGAGGGTACACTGGTGCAATCGGGTGCTGTTTGACTGCCGGATCTGAAAAATGCTACAGCAATGGCTTCATTCAAAGTAGCTGCGCGTTTGCTGTCATCATAAATGGCGTCTCAATTCCCATCATACAGTATAGGTATGATGCATTAGATACACATACACGCATGCACAAGACGTATTAGAACACATTTTAAGAAGGCCCAATATATTTTTGGGTTAGTTTTCAAGTCTTCGGCCACGCTGCGCAAATATTCAAAGTATTTTGTGCTACGAAAGCTTTAAAATTAGCTCTTTTTGCATGGAAATCAACTATGGTTTCATCAAACGGGCTGGGGCGCCAGCGGCGAAATGCTGCCTCCTTTATCCGGAGCGCCGCACGCACGGGTGCGTCGAACCCTGACGGAGTTGCGAGCCTTAGTGCCACCATAGGTACATGATCTGCGATGTCTGACTCCAGTAGGTCATAAAAGGTGTCTGCCGCACGATTAACATCTTGGACATCTAAAAAAACGCCATGAAATAAGCGCAAGTATCCGGCGCAGGCCTTCGAAGTCCGCTCGCTTTCAATTAAATACATGTCTCGGGGTGGGGTGGGGTGGGGTGGGGGGGGGGTCATTATATGCCCCATCTAATCCCCAAACCAGGCGTCGCACGAAAACGAAAGTCGTGCCATCAAATAGCGCTCGAAGAGTAGGGCCAGAAACCATCCACATAATTTTATCTGCTCAAAAAGTGGCGTCACTACTGGGAGGGGGGAAGGGGGTTGTAGTCACGATTGATGTCATGTGTTTGGCTTTGGGGTGTCTACTTTAGAGAAAAGAGAAAATTTTGAAGACAAAACTTATTTGGTGTCAGAAAGGAAGGCGAAATGGACCATGCTCCCAAAGGATTTGCGGAACCAAAAATATTTTCTTAATTGAAAGTTGCAAAATTGTGAGTTTTCGAATTTTTCGATAGTAAGTAGAGCAGAGGAACGCTGTTTTAAGTAAACTTAGCTTCATGCAAAGTGCGTACCTTACACAAAATCATCGATTTTAGCCCTAATAGGCAAACATGCAAACATGAAAGTCATGAAATACGCAAAAATAGAAAATTCCTCTGGTGCATTTCGTTGCGTCTCTAACGATAAGTGAAAGCTGGAAGTTTCATTCAAATATATTTACCCGTTAAAGCGTGACGACTGGTTGAGCTTTTTTAGAGGTGACCTCACTTGACCTTGATTAACTCGGTAACCATAGATGACCTGACATCAAAATTTTCACACATGTCAAATTAATGTGGGAAAAGGTATGCTAAATCTCGGCGCGCACCGTATTGCACTATCCGCATAAAACCACAGGGGCGTAAAAAGACCCACACAAGACGGGTTAAAGGGTTAAAATCACCGACAACACATAGCCTGTCGTCAACAGACCGCAGTTGCCGAGAGGGCGGCCGCGATTCTCTGCAGTGCGGCGCCACTATCCGGAGGCCGGTAGGTAGCACACGGTCGGGGTGATGGCCATGAGCCGCAGCCGGATGAAAAGCATCTCGACCTCCGGCGGGTTCGGCAAGCGCATTGGCAGCAGCGACATCCACACAGCGCACGCAACCGCCTCCCCCCCTCCCCAGCTACCCTCGGTCGCGTCGGAGCCATGCATAGTCGTCGAAGCCAATGTTTAGTTCCTAGTCTCCGACAATCTTTGTGAGCCACGTCTCGGTGAAAGCCACCAGGTCGTAGCGTACGAGCATCGGCGCGCACGCTCGCAGATCATCAAGCTGTTTTTTAGGCTGGGAGCGTTGGCGTGATACGCCGTCAACTGGCTATCTGCTCTGCCACCAGCTGGTGCGACATCACCGCCGGTGTTGGGGCCGGGATTCATTTCGACGTCCCCAGCTTTGAACTCAGACTCAGATTTGAACCTGTGTCGCCTGCTTCTGATGCAGAGACACTAACCAAACGCCCATCAATCCAGTAAATGCTACGGGAAGCGAAGGTGGTGCAAATGCGTGCCGTCACTGGGCGCGGCCCTCAGTTATGGCGCCACGGGGACACTAGCAAAGCACACTGCTGACTAAGTATTGTCGGGTGCGTACAATGCGTGAGTTCACTTAGTAGTAATCTTGCTTCAATCAGCTCTTGAATGAGCCTACTTACGAAGCCGTACCATGTCTAAAACCCAGAACATCGGACGTACATTTGGCGCAATGCCCAGCACGTCCACTCTCGGCGCGACCTCGGAACGAAAACTGTATGCATTCCATGAAATGTATATGGAGTTCAGCTATTAGGTACCTACATCAGTTCTTACATATGCAGGTGCATTAGATTGAGCTGCATAGACCAGTATCATGTCATTGATACCATTGCAGACTGCATAAGTGCAAAGGTAGCATGAAATATGCAGGATATCCATTTTGAATCTCAGACTATTTGATGATGGAAAATATATCACACACATATATATATATATATATATATATTACTTTTGGTTAGATTGTGCGTCTCATTTCCATTGTATGGACTATTATGAAATGATGATCATAGTCACCGCACCTGGTAGGTGCCTAACTAAATAAATGAATGTAGTATGTATGTATGTATGCTTTTGGGAGGGCATTCTCTACATGTTGGCCGTGCCCCCTAATAATTTCGGATATTGACATGGGACCTATGTGATATGCCCCCTTCTCCCAGTATATTTGGGCCAGCCCATTGCTTTCATGTATTGTGTCCTCCAAATAATTTTCAGAAACCTGCACCTGTGACCACATTCTACGAATCAAGTGCTTCAATAATCGGTGCGCATGTAAAAAAGAATATATCTTGCCATATATGCTTTTTTGTTTTGTTGATGGCTTTCCTGTTTCCCATTAGGCAAGCCTTCATGAAGATTTATTAAATTGTAGCAAATTTAAAGCAAAAATGAATTTTGGATATAAACTGTACTTCTGATATTATGGATAGACCAGCGCTAGCACGGCAGTGACACGGCACATTGTGATATGGAGCAGCAAAAAGCACGCATGCCATGTTATTAGTTACCGTGGCATGTCATCGTTCCAAAAAAGCGACAACTCTAGCCTAGTTATTTTCAACCGGCGCTTTTCGATGGAGAAGCAAGAACGGAGTGCACTGTTCAGCGCGGCACCTGCAATGCGGAGAACGGGGTACTCAATGCGCCATAATAGATTATTCAGAGGAGGTAAAATGTGCATGAGTGGCCATTCCGGCTGGCCAGAAGTGAGCTGGAGTACCATCAGTAGCCTTTATTCCCACACTATGATAAGTGGGTGGTCCGTGCCCCCTGCGTATTCGTACGCTTATGCGGGCAACATTAGACAATGTGTGATTGGGAAACAAGAGCTAATTGTAAATGGCTTAGTGTGTGTTCCCGCGCCCTCGACCGGAGTGGGTTTAGCTCCAGCCAGTAGACATGTTACCGGTTGAGGCATGAGAAGGAGAGATAGTTCAATGAGCTGTTGGCGGTTGCATGGTTGTATTGCAATTTGGCGCAAATATGCAATGCGGCGACATTCTCTGTTTATTGCTCCTATCCTGCACGCAACAGTATCGATTTTCATTGAGTTATATATTTGCTTTCTGTCGCCAGAGCCCAATGAACCCTATTGTGCAGCAGCTATTGAAGGATAAATAAAACATGTTGGAAATTTTGTTTTCTGATTCAGACTCCAACCGGGAAGTGGATGGCCATGGCTTGTACTGCTTCAGCAGCTAAACAAACATTTATTTAATGGGCGGATCCAGACATCTGGAAGGGATGGGGAGGGGTACTCGTCTAGAGGGTTGCTGCTGCATTTCTTCGGAGGGGTGCTGCTGCAAAAGTCCCTGGACGCTCTCATTCGATAGAATATTCGTTGAGCAAGAGGCGAATATTCATATTCGTATGTGGAATATTCGTTTACCAGCCTTTTCCTCTGACAGGGGCGCCTTGGGCCGAAAACCCCGCTTAGCGAGGGGACTCGAATAGTACGGTGTACTCGACGGGGTACTCGACGGGGTACTCGACGGGGTACTCGAGTCGCCACGGAGTGACGTCTTTTACCCGTCAGAGCAGGAGTGTTGTTTTATATACTTTTTCTCTTCTTTTTTTTTGTGTGTGGGGGGGGGTGCCCCTCAATGCTGGCTTTTCCCCCAGTAATTTGAACTTTCAACATGGTAACCTATCGAGTGTGCCTCTCCCCAATACATGTGGGCCCGCCCATTTCCTTCATATATTTTGTTCCTCCAATAATTTTCATAATTCAACTGCCAAACGTTTGAGAGAAGCCACCTTCCCATGTGAAGGGCACACGCAGCCCCTGTGTCCGCCTCTGATACATGCATGCATACAAAAAGCATGGATGCATACCAGTAAGCATACCCCCTCAAATGCATGCAAATGAACACCCATGGCTGAAACTATAATTTACTCTTCAAATTTAAAACGCCAGGCTCCGATTCCCAGTTGGGCATTGCATGCTCTGTAGTTGGGCAGTGTACTATAGACACTTGAAGTGTAGCTGGTGACACAAATCCTAGGTGACTGCTGATATCCGTGACATATCGCATGCCTCTTGGATATGTCCTAAAAATCAGGTATAAAATAAAGAAAGTACGAAATATACGCGACCCAAGGACTGTGCTCCTGATCCAAGTTGGGTTAAAAAATGTTTTGAAGCTGAACGCCACTTGGGGCACAATTGTCTTATTTCTAGTTTGCGTTTCCTCATCCGGCCGGATTAGGGTTTTCTCATCCAGTGGAGGTTCGATGAGGATAAACCAATTCCGGATCAGGCACGGAAACGACCGGTAGACAAAATGGACGCTCAACTCTATTCCGGTTGAGGGCGCGGGAGCGTTTAATGCGCGTGGAGCGCCTCGCCGGCACAGCGTGTTGCCGTTCGGCTTGAGCGGTTCCAGCGGTCCCCGACCGCTGGATCCGAGCGGTTCCAGCGGTCTGAGGGGTCCGCACACCGTGGGGCTTGTGTCAACGGGGTCGTCAGCGCGGCGCCGCCTGCCACCGACGCCGTGGCGACTGTCCTGGTCGCCAAACGGCCCACTGGCGACTCTGGCGAGTGCGTCTAACCCTGACAGTGTGAGGCGGGCCGTCGGTTTGACCGATCGGTGCCCGGCCGCCTCGTCAGGTCCCGGCTCGGAGGCGGGGGCTCGGAGGGGGGCTCGGGGGGGCGCGCTGGTGCGACCGGGCTCCGCTGGACTACGTGCCGCCCCGCACTCGGCTCCGGGACGGCTGGAGGAGGAGCCGCGTCGGGACGGGCCGCGTTCGAGGGATGAAACGTGCCAAGTGCTGCCCGACTGCCGCGACGGAGGCGAAGACGTACCGGTGCCGGCCGCCCCGGGCCCAGCGCCGGTGCAGCCATGGAGGGAGCCGCGATTGGGCGGGCGGTTACCGGAGGGGAGCTCGACCCCGGAGGTGCCGCCCGCCCACCACGGCGAGGACCTGAGTTCGCGTTTGTGCCGGTGGTTGGGCGGCGTGGTGGCTAGGCCGCGGCGGGGCGGCCCGACCGGTGGTAGACCGATGGCTCCCGCGCCGTGTGCCTGCGGGCCGGGGCCTGCCGGGGGCGGGGCCGGCGCCCTCTCGTCCTCCAGAAGTGAGGAGGGGAGCGTCCGGTCGCGGGTGCCCGCACCTCCCGTGAGTGTGTGGGCCCAGCTGCCCTCGTCGGTTTCCCCGCTGCCGCTTCTCCCTGCCTCGCGGACTTCCCTCCGCTGGGAGTTGCGGCTGGGCCCGTGGCTGCGGCAGGTTGTCCTGCCGCTCGTAGGCGGTGGTACCCGGTCCGGGACGGGGGGATCTGGCACCGCCGTGACCTTCGCCCCACCCCTTCGCCTTCACCGCCTGGCCGGCGCGCGGTTGGACACCTCACACCCAGTCGGGCGAGGGCATTCCCCGGCTGGCCTCTGGCGCGGCTGTGGGTGGGGCGTTGGCTGCTGGTGGAAGTCGGGTCTCCCTTGCGGCGGGCCCTCGCAGCCCCCATCCCATCGTCTAGCCCTGGGGATCCGGGGGTCTTTACATCCCCCTTGCGGCCCGTGTCCCCATCCTCTCCCTGTCCGTCGGGGGTGTTGCCGTCTCCCGGCCGGTGTTGGCGCTGGGGTTGCGGGCCGCCCGTCTGGTGAACCGCGCCCCCTGGTGCTGCGGCCGGCCGGTGCTCGTGGTGGGGCGCCACCCACTTCGCTCCGCCCCACTCCGGGGACATCCGATACCCCCGGGCGGTGACCCCTGCTCCGCCTGAGAGGCGCTTGTCGCCTCTCCAGCAGGAGCTCCTGGAGCGGCCCCAGGAGTTGCTCGATCGCAGGGCTTGTTGGATGGAAGTCGAGTCGGTCCTGGAGGAGCTCTGCATTCGTGCGGAGGAGATCAACGCCGCACACCATCTTAGGCGTGTGGCCAGCCGGACGGGCGGCGATCGCAACGGTGCTGGTGCATCGGGCACTGCCGCCCGGGCGCCCGGCCGCAGACCTCCTC
Source organism: Ashinkailepas kermadecensis (assembly GCA_034440615.1). Taxonomy (NCBI): domain Eukaryota; kingdom Metazoa; phylum Arthropoda; class Thecostraca; family Neolepadidae; genus Ashinkailepas; species Ashinkailepas kermadecensis. Next base: position 792,226 of record JAOTOM010005058.1, read on the forward strand.
CCTCTGGTCCCCCTGCGCTCCCTTCAATTAGCCGGGAAATGTATACTTGCGTGGCCGAATATTAAACATTTAGAGCATAATGAACGTTTTGGACATGGACTTGAACTTGGACCAAGAGTAGCAATGCTGATTTTGACTCCACTGACTGATTTCTTGGCGAAGATAATACACCAAGAAATCAGTGGATTTCCTCAGTTTGTTAATACAGAAGTGTGAAGGCAAGAGCGAAAATTGCCAACCACCGCCCGAAAAGCAAAGCCAGCAATCTCGTTGGTTTATCTGTTCCGAAACATCCAACAGGAAGATGCTCCTAGAAAACCTGGGTCTTGTAGGGTGGCCGGCTTTCCATTATGTTCGACGCATGCATTACCCCTCACGGGGTGCAGTGATGCATGAAGTAACGACTGAGGTAGAAAGCCTGAACTGTCTGCGCCATCTCAGAGCATTCCCAAGCTCGTCAATCATACATATGGCTAGTTGGCGAACTATTCCACATCCGGCCAACTTCGTCACACACCCACATATGACGTAGCACACAATGCGGCCGTGAGCGATGACCTGAAGCCCGATCGGTGACAGCTGAATCGGAGCATGCATCACGTGAAGCTGACGCCGCGTCGGGAGGTCGCATACAGTTAAACTTTCTGACTGAACTGCAGGCACAGTTGGGATTTCGAGTGTTGCATGACAGTGTTTCCAGCGTCGATTGTGGTGGGACGAGAGCTTCCGATTTGCCCGATGAGACTCTGCCTTCAGTTTCTGATGAGTTCCGCTCCATTTTACCGAATATTTATTAACATCTACACCCTGTTCCCTGTGCATGTCTACCCCAGCTCATGCCAACTATATTCCGAATGTGCCTGCCATTTCTGAGTTTACGGTGCATCAGCTCAAACCGTCAATAGTTTACTTCCAAGGCGCTTCCAGTCGTATCATTGTACATTAAAGTGGCTCTGTACCAGTAGCCCCGAATGTCTGGTGCTGCTGTACTCTCCGTTCCTCATCCACCCTCGTGGTCGTGCCGTTAGTCCCGCATCCGTCAGTCACTCACGCTGCCTGCCGTCAGTCACCCGTGCCAGTCGCTCTGATCCGTCAGTCACCCGTGCCCGTCGTCGCTCGGATCCGTCAGCCACCTGTGTCAGCCGCCCGGATCCGTCAGCCACCTGTGTCAGCCGCTCGGATCCGTCAGCCACCTGTGTCAGCCGCCCGGATCAGTCAGTTGTCCCTGCTTTCTACTGTCAGTCATCCGTGCCAGCCGCCCGGATCCGTCAGTTGCAAGTGCCAGTCGCGTCGGTTCCGTCAGTGACCTGTACCAGTCGCCCAGGATCCGTCAGTCACCCGTGCCAGTCGCGTCGGTTCCGTCAGTGACCTGTGCCAGTCGCCCCGGATCCGTCAATCACTCGTCCGTGTCATCGTGTCCTGCACAGCGACATTCAATTAGTCGACCCGAGATGGCCAACCCGAGCCGACGTCGGCCGTCTGTCTCGGATTAGAACATTGTATATGCATGAGGCGGCACCGCGCCCGCGCCGTCGCCGTCGGCACGGCAGTGAGCGTCGCCGTCGCCCGCTGTCGGCAGCTTCCTCGGTCGTTGCGTCCATTCGGGAGGCCGGCCTACCTTCCACCTTCTTGGTGTGCTGGCAAAGCTGCTGCCGCAACACTGATGGATGGGCTGCTTAAAGTTGCCGGCTTTCCATTGGCACTTTGGGCGCATTGGAACTTCGTTCCGTTGTCTTCCAGGCAGAGTCGGGCTTAATGAATGGCTTGAATCGAACACATGCGTGGGTTCATCGGAGTCAGACTCAGATTTGGGTTTGAACACGGCATTGGTAGTAAGGTCATTCTCCGCCAATTCAGCCATCTAAAATACAATTTTACACACCACCCACTCAGATTTTCTGCAATCTGCATCTGAGAGGTTATCTCATGTCCTAAAACGAATCTGAGGTCGAGGATCCATCAGTCTAACCGTTTATCCGCACCAGTAACGTCAAAATATAACGACGAATATGAAGTGCACAATTGTACGGTAAATACATCTATATGTACATACGTTCATGTATGTACATATATATATATGGTCATGCATGTCGATCCAATAACGTATTTTTCTGTCAACACAACCGAGATGAAATTATTTATGCAGTTAAATGTTCCCAATACAACTCTACCTTGTGTGGAGGTGCTGCAGAACTCGGACATCGTCTGAGACGTGCAGATCTGATCTGTCTCTGGTCGTTGTGGACTGGCACGTGTCGTCAGTCTTTTGATGGTACCGCCAATACCGTCGCATGGTCCTTTTCCATAATAAACACCAAAAAATGTAATTCACATTCCATGTTGAAGTCTTATTTATGCATGCATGGTCATGCTTATAATGTTAAAGCTATGCTTGCATTGAGCTGCACAGCCGTCAGGGAAGTAGTGGACTATTCGCATGTTTGCATTTGTCAACTTGATGTGCTTGACAACCTCTGCCTGAATGGTAAGGTTTTGAAGTTGAATGTCGAATGTTGAATGTCGAATGTTGAATGTCGAATGTCGAATGTTGCATGTTGAATGTCGAATGTTGAATGTCGAATGTTGAATGTCGAATGTTGAATGTCGAATGTTGAATGTCGATGTCGCACACGGTTTTGCATATTAGCTTTTTGGACTGGGATTTGGACTGATCGCCTTGACCATCAGCTTGGGATTTTGATGGTGAACCAATATACACACAGTGTGTGCTACTAGCACCGCCCAAAACGCACCAGGATGATCTGACGCTGGCAAATGTAGGAAATCCTACAGGCGCGGCTATAATTGTCTTGTGTAGTTGACAAATCTCAAGCAGATTAGATAGCATTAATCGTTGTTGATGGTGACGTTTTTATTCGTATGTATCAACCACGGTGGCCTTGTCCTTTTCCCCTGGGCAGACACAGCTGATATTTCGCTTAAAACTGCTACACAGTGTTTTCAGTTTTCACAGTTATCATCCAAAAATTTGGCTTCCTTGCCCTTGGAGTGCTTAGCAGACCTTTCGTCGCTTTAACATCCTACCTTTTTTTCGCCATGTGGACGATTGTAGCGGGAGACAGCGTTCAATTTGAAATTGGTAGCATGTGAAGTTGCATGGCGATTGAAATATTTGAATCAGCTCAGCGATCACTGTCTCGTACCGCTCAATATCGGGCGCGATGAATAGTTGTCAGCTGTGTCAACTTCGAGTTCGATGCCATATGTTGCTGACAGGCGCATTTCTACTGCTGCTTTCATCAGCTGTCCTGCTTTGACTTTGACCGATGCAATTTTTATCAGGGCTTTCTTTCTTAGTTGAGATGTTTTCAGTCGCCTTGAAACGGAACAAAAGTAAATATATGGAAATAACTATGAAGTTATTGCTACCTATTATGTTGCGAAGCAAAGTGCATTCTGCAGAGTGAGCCACAAACATCGCAGTGAAGCTTCCCTTAATCTCTATAAGTGCAAGGCACTTCTAGAGCCCTCACGCGTATTTGTCATTTTTGCATACGCGGACGCGCATTGGCTTGATGTGCTCCGCTTGCCAATTCAAAACAGAGCGTGATATAATGGTAAAAGAACTTGCGTGCTGCACCTGATGACTTTCAGTCATTGTCACTGAAAGTTTTGGGACAGGTTCAATCGAGGTCAGGTGAAACACAGGTCAGATTCCAGTCAAATACATTCGAGGCAATGTCAATGGTCTGATATCTGTAAGTCAGCAATGTACGCCATTTACGCTGTTTACGACGCAAAACCAGAAGTACTTGGTTCGGTGTGGAGCCTATATATACTGGTTCGTACTTACTAGAAAAGTACTAGTTTTATGGTATTATTATAGTAGGGAATCGTATCTAAGAGTTAGTAGAAAAATGAGCGAAGGCAATAATGGCGACGGTGACACAATTATGTTTTTGGTTTCCATATGGTAGAAGCTTCCCATTTTCTTGGGTGGTTTGCTCCTGGGTACGTTTGCTCTATTCATTACCTATTTTTGGATTCAAGGAGTTGACAAGAAGTGTTAAATATGGCCGTTGAAGTACGGAGGCCTTTATATATTAGTAGAAGAGTTGTTTTGTTCTTGATGTGGATCACCCACGCGTGTGTAAGTGCAGTTGTGCATACATGATGTGGACATCTCTGGTGGAGCAAGGATCCATTTTTTACTTCCGCACCAGGGCAGTGAATGAGCGAGAACCAAGCAGGCCCAGGAACACGGTGTGGTGGGGTATATTGTTCCTTAGTGGATGGAAGAAGAGTGGATCGAAAACTTTATGGTAAGGTCACAGCATTTCTGACAGGTTTGTCCAAGTGTATGCATGGTCTTTTCATTTCAAGTCCTAGAGTTATGAAGTCATAAAGTTATAAAGTATTAAGGCTTAATAAGAGCCACAGGGGCCCATCTGGGTTAAGCCTCTCTAGAAAAGGTACTAGAAATGTACATACTCCCACCCCAATCAATCCCTTATCCCAAGTTCCTAGGAAGCTATATATCCCAGCCTATCTAGCACCACTCACTTGCTACTGCATAACACCCTCAAAAATCACAAGCTCCTCCCATCATACCCATTGTGCCACCATAGACAATCTCATCAGCATCACATTCCGAAGGAAGGTGCCGAATCCACTGCTAGGCACACCCCACACAAATTCATAAAGCATTCAGACTTAATAAGAGACTCACTTGCTATTGCATAATACACTCAACAATTACAAACTCCTCCCATCATACCCATTGTGCTACCATAGACAATCTCACCAGTATCACATCCCAAAGGAATGTGCTGAATCCACTGCTAGGTACACCCTATGTAAAGTTATAAAGTGTTTAGACTTAATAAGAGACTCACTTGCTATTGCATAACACACTCAACAATTTCAAACTCCTCCCAACTCCTCCCTGTCGATCAACCCTCCCTGGAATACAGAAAACAAGCCCCTATTCTTATAATGATTGTCTATGCCGTTTTAAAAGATGTTCAGTGTGTTGCTACTGACAATGGTTCCTGGCAGCTGGTTCCAGTGTTCTACTACCCTGTTGGTGAAGAAAGACTGTCTTAACCTTGTCTGCTGTGATTAACTTTAATTTTGAATTGATGACCTCTAATTGCATCATTTCTGTTAAATTCAAACATTTCCCTGAGATATCCCTGTTCCAGACCATGAACAAATTTAAAAACCTCGATGAGATCTCCTCTCGCCTTCTATATCTAAGTGAAAACATATTCAATTTCTTCAATCTTTCCTCATATGCCAGGTTGCCTATACCATTAACCATTTTTGTTGCTACTTTAGACTATTGACTACTTTATCCTGGCTAAAATCTTTTGATAGTGTGATTTCTTTTTAAAAAATGGCCTTGAAGTTATTTCATGTTTGCTGTCATATTTCCGCTATATCACTGATGTCATATGCCTTCGTTCGCCAAACCTTGATGAAAGTATGCTCCCATAGGCTATACAGAGGTAAAAGTCCGTCAGCGCTGATCGTTTTTCGTAGTCTGTGAAACCTTTTAGGGTACATTAAATGCCGTGCAGCCCGTGTCTACACTCGAAGACATGTTCCCACGTTGCAAAAATACTCCCGCAATTTAAAGAAGCCTATAATAGACAAATTGTACGTGGATCACCTATACGGACTGACGTCTCTCCGACGATGTCCATTGTGATATCCAGTGTGATATCCATTTATCGGTAGCCATCCACTTGGCCGATGCTGTTTTGCAGGAAGATGACGACGTCGTTGATGAGGTAGTGGTTGACGAAGGAAATTCTCCCACATCCTTGGCCGTGGTGGAATCTGTTGACCTTTGGAGTTGTTGGTCTGATGGCCCTGGCTGCTCCTGAAGTTCAGGGTCTTTTTGGATAAATAGCTCGCTGCACTTACCGCACAATGTGTCACCGGGTGAAACGACGCCCCGCAGCGATCGATGCGTGCTTATGTATGGCGAAGGCACCTCTCCTCATGAGACATTTCCTCACATGTGACCAAGTATGCGAATTGAAGCGCATGCTTCACTTATCACTGTAGCTGACCTTTACTGCCTGTATTTTCACACCTGAATGCCAATGGTCATCGCTGGCGTATGTTCATGCCGTCGGTAGCAGGTGAAACGTGCGAATAAGTCCGACGGCAACGTTAGCTATCAGACATGGCCGTCAAACACTAAACCGAAGCAACAACGTCTGGTTCTCATAGATCATCGTTGGAGTTTACCCTGAGTCAGACCAGCATCACAGGCGGCCGACAACGGCGCCGCGGCGGCGTGGGGGCCGCGGTGTCGGGCGGGAATCACTGCGTCCTGTCGTCAGTCCGGTCGGTCGCAGACAGTGGCGCTCTTCGAAACCCAAAATAAGGTGACCGCTGCATGGGCATAAAGGGCCGTATAATAGAATGTGGCGGTTTGAAAAAATCGACAGACTTCTCTGTTCGGAATATGTAGATTATTAATTTAATTGCATTTTTTAACCCTAATTTTGGATCCACAGAAACAGACTTAGACATTAATGATAAAGAGCAAGCGATTAGCTTCAGACCGCTGTCTTCAAACTTTAAATAGTTCATTAGCTTCCAGAGATATAGACCTCTAATATAATGTAGATGCGCTGTTACGTCACATTATGACATCACGGTTGCGGATAGACTATTCATTGTGGATGTACATAAATCTCATCATCGCAACCAGGGCAAAAGATAACCACATAGACAAATTTTGATCAGGGTTTGCAGGGGATGTGGTACTCGAATGGCTTGAGTTCGAAGAGTTGGCGCGACACGACCGAAGCAACTCAGCTCCAGTGTCAGGGCGTTCCGAGTCAGGCTCCGTGGTGCCAAGTCAACATTTTGAGCGTTGATTCAGTGGCAGGCCAGCTCGCGACGACCTCAACCAATCTTGGCGAACGCACTTTGAACCAATTCGCTCTTGATGGACTCGGTGCATCCGACTAACAACGAATCAGGCACGTGTTTGCTCGGCAGACGGTGAGAGGCACCTGGGGATTACCGGAGAGAGGCTGGAGATTGCCAGATAATACACACAGCGGATAACGGGACCCGATGGAAGATGGGTGGCTGCTAGTGCAGCGTGGAACAGGCTGCTGATGAAATATCGCCGAAGTGGTATTGGACCTGGCGATGGATGGGTTTTTGGTGATTATCAGGCACTCTTTGGTCGCCAGATGACCAACGTAAGACGTTGAAATAACTCACAGTGAGCGGAATTGTCAAATTTATGTTTTGTGACATGGGTTTGTATTGCACATAGTGAAATATTAACGTTGGTTTTAGTACAATCATCAATTATAGTTGAAGATATTAACCATCGCCAGTATGTGTGTGTTTGGGGGGGGGGGGGGTGCTGCAACCTCACGAAGGGCAGCTTCTGAACCGATCAACTGAACCCAGTTAAATTTTCAGTGCCTTCTGGGGCGTCGTTTTCGGAGCTTTCAGTGAACTTTTTTGTAGGTCCTGTCAGGTCACGGGCTATGACGTCATATATGGCAACACATGAAACCATTTTTAAAAACGAAATCGCGTATTATCGCATCTCGACTACACATTATGACATCAAGCGACACATTTTGTGCGGCTTAGGCTAATAGATGACTGGATTTATATCCAAACATTGCTCCGTACCATTCCAAGGCATTCGAGATCATTGATATATGCTGACCCAGGATGACCATTTTGGCTTCGCACGATATCTAGGGTTATCTTATGTCTTGGATTCGATTTTGCTTACCATTTTTTTACCCCAGGTGGATGGAAGCAGTGGTTTAACGAGCATTCAATCAAGTTTTCAAATGAGGGGATCGTCCTTGGCCTGATCTTACCCGTGACCTTGGGTGGGCGAATAGTCCACAGTAGACATATACAATAACTTGTCTTGAATTCATTCCTTCTCTCCCTGATCCACCACTGGCAAGTTGTTATCCTCATCGCGTCATTGCTTATAGTGATTTAAATTGGGTATGTCCTGACTATATCTTGTCACCTCCTGAATCCGCCATTGGAAAAGCTTTCTGGCTCTGCCACCGCTTGTGGTCTATTATTGTCGTTTGTCCTGAATTCATCCCCCCCCCCAAATTATATGATGGCAAAGAAATTGATGCCTTTTTCAGAAACTCATGTTGCTCATTTATGCTTCCCCTAGATGCACCCTTGACATGATTTGGCTCAAAATTAGCATTTCCGGAGGTAAGAAATGTAACATGAGCAGTTGAATTCTAAAGTATAGCCACCTGGACAGGAAAACAATGCAAATATTCATGTGCATGTGTTTTTCCTAAGTTTTCGCAAAAATGTGCCGAGGTTCCTCAGAATATTCGCTCCTAGCGCCGCCTTTGACATAGCTGCGAAGCTAAAATCTTGGCACAAAGTAGCAAAGAAAGATCGAAAAGTCGCCAAGTGTCTCGCTCTTACCACAAAGCGTAAGGGAGCGGCAGGCGAAACAAACACAAGAGGGCGAAATCCACCCATCGCTTCTACCAGAATAGGGTTAATGTGTTCCAGATGCAAACTTCCTTGTCATTCAGGCGTGAGTAATCGTAAAATAAAGTTCTTGACATTGCCTCCTGGACCAAGTTTATGACCATCGGATCATTTTTAGTATGGCTGAGTGGTAGTACATCATCACTAAATGCGAAAGTAATCTTCTTTGGATACATTAGGATTGGCTTTGTGAGAATGTCGATGTGACCACCAAACCAACCGCCTAGCACCAGACGTTCGATGTGTCAGGAGACACTCGCGACCACTCCATCATCATAGGTCTAATCACACCTGGTGTGCAGGAGATGCCGACAATGAGCTGGCGATAGCAATGCGTGATGGGGGGGGGGATCCTGTCCCGCTAAATCTGGAAAATACTGGTGAAAATAACGAGCTGATGCATCTTGCTATTCTTCAACAACATTCCCAAGAAATAGTAGCTCCACTACCCACCATCCCTCACCAGTTGGTAGAATGGTTTTCCTTTAGTTTGTCCTGCCTTGACTGGACAAGGCTCGAGTCATTCTGCGAGGAGGTCGCGGTAGCTGGGTCGGTAGGGAGTCGAACTCTTGATCGTAAAATCGTCAGTTCGAATCCCACAACTGGCGGGATTACCGAGTCCACCCGTGACCGACCGGCGTGAAAGGTTGGTGACGCTATATGACCCAGCAGTCTGAAGCGTCGTAAAAGAACGCAAGTAGAGACAGAATCGTTCCACGAGCTGACAATCAACCCGATACCGTCGGCGATACGGCAAAATAACGGTGGTATCTAGGCTCGGGCAACACGTTAAAATATCTGCTGAACTTTACCACATTTAATTGGAAATTTCCAGTCCGAAGGTGGGGCCACGGTCTGTGCAACAAGCTCTGCTCAGCACGGGCCCTGATCCGTGAAGCCATCCAAACGGACGTCCGGAATTAAGGCCGGATAACTTATCAAAGTTGGTATCAGTGAATAAGTATGCACTACCTCTATCTCTACTACCGGTATCCACTACTTGTTTTCAATGAAATATATATATGCTTCGATTGTTCTATATTTAAATGGAATGGATGTGTTCTCTGTTTGGTTAGTCTAGCTGGCAAAAAGCGACAGTGTTTTTTTCCTCCATGGAACTATGCCATCCATGGTATGTGGTTCGAATCCATCACTCCCGGAGGCATTATTTTCCGTGTATTTCGACGATACAGTTTCGTTATACGATACACATCTTGCGCTATGTCTCTCACAGCTGGAGTTCACCACCAAAGATATGACATCTAAATAGTCTGATCGGGAAAGGCTTCTTTCTAGATCGTCAGGGTAAAGGTAGAACAATTTGAGCAGCGATGTGTAGACATCAGGTTTTTCTAAACTTCTCTTTTGATGTATGTACATGGCGCTGGCTTCTATTGCCGTCAAAATCTGCCCACCATTGCACCCCCCCCGCATTTAGACAAACACTGCACAGACATGTCAACTTTTGTTTCGTCATTGAACATTCATATGTATGCTTTATCTTCTGACACTGCTTTGTTGTTGTGATGTCACTGAATAACGCACGCGCACTTGCTGTGCGACAAACATCACATGGGTACATGGTAAAAATAAAGTCAAAATGCAAAAATAGGTACTACTGCACACAAAGTAGCGTGGAACGAAGGCATAATGTTTGTCGCATTTTTGTTCTATTTTCCGAGATGAACGAGCGGCGAAGTTAAACGGGTTATTACGAGCGGGAGCAAAGCCAGGTCGAGTCTTCCCTTGCATATATATGTGACACAACGTCATCTAAGTGACCTGACGCGATACCGCCCAGGCTAACGGTTTCGCTGTTGACACCCCAGCAAGTTTATTTTTGCTACAGCATTTCAAGATATTATCATGGCATTCAAGAATGCACATGTTCTTTGACTTTTTGTTGGCTACCAGCTTTCATTCAAGTATGTCCTCTGTGATACTTACAATCTCCGTTCGAGGAGAGGATTTTGCATTCGAGTGCTCGCGCAGATGGCCGTGCGGATTTGGTCGCCGATGGTCTCGTAATTATGTGTCACGATCGCACGCCCTGCATGTGCAATCCCCGTCGATTGCACGGCCAGTAGGGATGGCAAATCAATGTCCTGCAAGTCATTTTTTTTCCTGGAGTAGAGGGCAGCAGGTGAAGACGTCAAAACACCTGCTGACGTCAAAGCAATTTGGCAATATGATAAAAAGTGGGCCCAAAGGATGACAATGACAGATGAACATGGCACTTGCTGGCAATGTTACGGTGGCACAGATGTCGGGAGTCGAGTGTGGTGAAAAGGTAACGCTTAGTGTATCTGTGAAGTTGCATGTCGTTAAGTTTCATGGAAATCATATCAAGAAGTCGATCTCAGTCAGCAGGAGGTCAAAGAAGTTTCTTGATAGGTGTCGTTTTCAATAGAACATCTCAGGATTCTAGGACAGTGGCAAATTTCTTACCGTCCTGCAACAAATCTTCCCATCTATGTAATGCCGATAGATGTATGCCCATGTAAAGCCAGGTCAGAAAGACCGTTGAAAACCGGTGGGCATTTCGAGCTGGTTTAGGGATGGATCAGGCTTTTGATCGGTCTATCACAAGCGTATACAAAAATATTAGGACAGAACAAAAGTATGAGAATCAATGCTAGGTAAGTTAATTATGATCATCATCATGTCCAGCATGAACTGGAATTTAGCATAGTTTTCAATGATTCACGTCGACGACACGAATCAAAATCTAACTTCAAAATCAAGTATGAAAAAGATACTCAAGATTCAGTCTTTGTCAATGATTGTCTGAAATCTGAATGGAAATTGATCTGACACCAATATTACTTTTTGGACAAACCTGGGGCAGTAGCAACTCCCATTTACACATTATATAAAACATGTCATAATTTGAAGCATGTTCTCTGGTTCTCTGGACATCGAAATGTCTTGAACTCAAAATCCAGCTACCAATTGACATGATGGGGTGTGACCAACAGGAAGGTTTACTGAACCCAAATCGTGTATGCATATAATATTTATCAAGGTGTCTAGGAATATATTTACATTACTTAGAAGCTGAACATTGAACACATCGGTGGCACACCACGTTTTTGGGAAACCTCTTGGTACCCCATGGCCTCACAACCACTAGCTTGTGGAAACCGTACAACTTCTTAAGGTTGTCAGCAAATTAATAGGGATGCAAGGTAGCTATGACATTATCCGCATCAATCATAAGGCACCTGTCGCTATGGTCACTACATTTCCTAGCACTTCCTGATTCGCATTTACAACACCACAAATTTCACGAACAACTCCAAATGGTCGCTACTACTTTGGAGCCAAATAGAATCGCGGTGCGGATTGACAAAACCAGTATGATGATAATGTGTTGTCTAGCTTGCATGCGAATTCGGTTGCCTTATGCATTCATTATCATTCGTGTCCTAGTGTACGCATTTTGGTTCTGGCAAATTTCATCTTGGTCGGACTGACAGGAAATCCAAACTCATGAAGTGCTGTGCTATCGTAGACTGTCCCTCTAGCGATGCAAAGGTTAAAAAGCTGCACGTGAGTAAACCCCTTGTACAGTGGGATGGGAACTATTGTAGAGTCGCAGGCCGCCATTTTGAATATGTGTTGTTCTGCCGCAACAATGTCCAGACGTCTAGCGGTTGAAACTCACCCAGAGTGGGGGAACCCATTTACACAATATTCTGGTCATGCGCTCTACACATAGCTGCAACGTGTACTTATACCGTGTCCCCTAGCTTGTCCGCGTAAAGGTGTGCAAAAACCCTTGTGCTATCCAATATATTTGTATGTTACTTATGCACCTCCAAAGGTACTCTAAGTGTCACCTAGCAACCGCGAGGCCGATGCATTATCATGCCTTCATTGAATTTGCTGCATGTACATTAGCTTTTGTTTTGTCTATCCCAAGCTAGAGTGAAGTGCTAAGCAATGAATTGAAGATGCATTTTTAAGTTCAATATCTTTACATCCCCCATTCGGGAAGCTTTGCGGCATATACCCTACACATACACGACATAAATTATATTTGTGGCACGTCTTGTTACGGGACAGTGTTGTTCAGGTCACTCAGGTTCCCCGCCGTAAGGCAATGTGCACACGGCTGGGCTATCCCGATTTCTCCAGTGACAAGAGGCGTGATCGTGTCCTCAGAGCGCACCACAGACCGAATCACCTCTCCAAAGGCAGATCCTGCCCATGAGCCCGATGCCACGGGCGCTGGTCGGCCAGCGGTTAATCCCGTGGCACAGCAAACACCCCCACTTACCTCTGCCGTCTTCTAGGCAGCAGCCTGCTAAGGAAAGCTTGCCCAGGGTCAGATTGAACCAGGGGCTTCCCACACTCGGAGCAGACTCATTAGCCGACTGCGCCACGGTGGTGGCCGAATCGAATACATGTTAAAACATTTATATTCGTCACCGACAGGTGTCGCACATGCTCCCGTCAACACGGGCATTTCGTTTTCACTGTGCTGTTTTCCAACGACACTAGGCAATGTTGATGAAGTTCATTTTTCGTAATTAATATAGTGGGAAGCTAATTGCATTGACATCAGTATGTGTCGACGGGTACGGTTGGTTTTGAAATGTTTCCACCGTCCGGAAACAAGCATAGTAAAGCCGTCCGGAAGTACCCAGCTGGCGAAACTCCAGGCTGCTTTCAGTCTTGTGCAGGCACTGAGAAATAATTTTACGAAGTGCTTTATTGGGTAAGTTTCGCTGTTCGTTTATTTCTGGTGCGCATAGGCAGGCAGGCGGGCGGACGAACGAACGGACAGACGAACGGACTGGCGAACGGACGGAAGGACAACACGTCAGTCAGCCAGGCAGAGAGGCAGCAACCAAGACGGCCGCGTGATGTTTTACTTTGAACGTAGCAAGGAATTTTCGTTGACAGCGGCGAATCTCATAGCAAGGCTCGCAAAAAAATAATGCGGGGAATTATGCTGGAAGCCGCATACTTTATGCTTCCTTGCGGCAACTCTGGTTGCACAATATTCGCCGGAAGAGTCAGGCGTGTGTGCAGAATGCGCTGGAACAAGGGTGAAATTCACCACACCAATTATCTGGATTAGACTCCCTGGTAAACGCTTTTCTGTTTGTCAAAGAATGTATGGCGGTGCGCTTGTTCGTGTTGTTTTCCAGGTAGCTCCTGGTGCTGATGTTTCCTATGTGGTTCTTTGCCTTGTTTTTCCTATGTGGTTCTTTGCCTCTTTCTGTGTGGTTCTTTGCCATGTACCACCAAACGTGTAATGTGGAATTGCCAAGAGTTAAGAGGTGCTCGACAAAGCTTCGGCGGTCGTCAAGCACTACTTAGGTTTTCCAATTGTAGTGCAGCAGCCACCGGACAGTTATCGTGCAATGACAACAGTTTGTGCAAATCAGTGAATGGCGCAGTGTGTAGGGCGTGAGTGCAATTCAGTACTCCTACTGCTCTTTGTTTCAGGCACACATCAGGGTAAATTTGAGCGTCGAATATTGGACAACATCATGGCTAACTACAATACCCTGGAGCGGCCGGTGGCCAACGAATCACACCCGATTGTGGTGACTTTCGGCCTGACCCTGCAGCAGATCCTCGATGTGGTATGTCACTACTCACCTCTCTTTCTCTGTCTATCTCTGTCACGTGCACACACATTCACTCTCTCGATCTCGACTCACACTCTGACTATCACTCCGTTGCCCCTCTGTCTGTTCTTCCTGTCTCCTCTATCTCTCTCCGACTCTCTTACGCATTCGTGTGTTTCTCTATCTCTCTTTCTCTCTTTCTCCCTCTACATCTCCCTCTATAAATCTTTCTTCAGCTTCTCGCCTTTTGGCAATTGTCGCTGATTGTGATTTATGGGTTTGTCTTGGTGATGAAATTATTAGGTCTGCCGTATCCGTATGGTTTACAGTGGCCACTGGCCGAAACAATAAACTCGCAATGATTATTGGCAACCACTGGAATCAACAATGCCTGGCGTCTCGTGCACAACTGAACCCACCCAAAGAATGGTAGCGTGTCTGGTTTCGGTTCTAATGAGATCCAGACCGATGAATAATATCGGGTATCGGCACGATCAATGGCGACGGGGTTCCCATTATTAATTTTTTCTCATACAAATTGGATGCCATCTGGTGCATTCGGAAGTTGCATAGTTTTTGTATGTACGATAGAAATAAATCAGCCGTGTTATTTGTTACGACAGCAAATGATTTTCGTCTCAACCTAGCCCGTTGTTGCGATTACTTCCGTGTGTGAATGGCCGCATATACCCACTTTTAGTACCTTTGGCCTGAACGTAACACGCGTTTCTTCCGTTTTCTGACGACACACATAGCGCCCCTTTTACCGGCTTCATGGATGCGAGAAGGTTGCTCTGTTTTTGAACATAACTCATGTTTTGACTGAGCACGTCACAGTTAATGTTGCAGTAGCCGATTCATCGGTGCTTCGTGTGTACGAAATATTCTTCCGAAGGGATGCATTGACAGCTGTTGCTATTCGACGGCTGAGACGTATCGGGACCGTCAGCCATCCGCGGCATACTGGTTGGTGACGCCTTGCTCAGATTGGGCGGCTCTATCTGTGCCCAATGTGGTCGTCTCATTGTGATCGCCGTACGCCATGTGTGTGCCGACCCCACCGCGCTCGATCGCGGGGCTTACCATGGTGCGGCCCGCACCACAAAGCCGGCGGTCGGCCTGCCATGCGGCGCTCGGCTCTCGCTGATCCGACCGTCAGCCGCGAGTCCGTTCCAGCGATGCGGGATTCCACCATGTTCGGGCGTTTGGAAACTTTTTGTGTCCAGCCGTGGGTCCATTTGTCTGGGGAGGGTTCGCGTCGTCCGTTGGTCCATCCATCCTGCGACCTCGCTCTGGAAACTGAGCTCATCGGTGATTGCGTCACAAACATGCAAGGCAACATATTCGTAAGGAAAGCTTGATAGCTGATTGTACACAAGAGTATTTACTGCAATATTGATTCAGTTGGCGTCCTTAAGGTATTGCATGCACATCGAAATTCTTTATCGATATTGGGTTATTCCAGGACAAATCATCCGGTACAGGACATTCTTGGGTCTCAGATTCCCTTAAAAAGTGGCACTGGGATTACCTGACGATCCGATTATAGATTTCACAATTGTATGATTCTTAGACCACAAGTTCATCCACTATGCTTCACGTGCCAGTTCAGATCAATGGCAGTAGGCTTCCATTTATAGATGAACAAATGGAAGAAAAGCAAAACAAGTAGTAAAATAACGCACAGAGAAATTAGGAGAAAGAAACAACTAACAAACATGTCTCTCGATTTCACACCCTTTTGATCTACTTCAGTTACCTAGGATTGAGGCATGAAATTAAAATTAAGGATGCAGATTTTCGCAACAAAAATATCTTAACGAAATAGCACCCGATGCTATTTCAATCGAACCTACCATTACAAAATACAAATATTCTACATCTACTGAGGTCCCGTGACCTGGAAAAGTCACCATGTTTCAGCACTCAAAGGCAAAAGTTCGATTTTTTAATTTATAGATGTATTGATGGCTCTGAAGTGAAAGCTGTTGATCAATGGAAACAAATTGTCCAAATGGTAATGCAACATATTTATAAGTTATTTATACATCCAGTATTAATAATAAATCAACACAGAGAGCTCAATTTAGGGTTGTTCAATTCACTGATGTGTTGAGTACGAATTGAAAGCCATGGACGAGGATAGTGAAAATGAACTACTTGCATGGCAATATGGATGCGGCTGCATCCGATACCACGTACAGTCGACAGCAGTGCAAGCCCAACTCAGACTTCTACGATTGGGGGTGCCAACACTAACGCTCGTGGAAGCACTCGTATTTTTAATATTTGATAATGCCTATTATTTGAAAGTGTGGACGACTAAGAATTTACTTACCACATATCCCATTTGCATGCCATACATAATCAAAGGCTGACATGCGCCAGTCCAGTTTTATAGGTAGATCACAATAAATAGATTAGTCCCATGACATCGAGATGCAATTCAATGGTACAATGGAAGACATGCGATGCACACAGATCGTACTGATCAAAAAAGGGTTATGTGTGGATATAGCAAATTTGTAGCGGAATTATCGCGCGGAACATATAATTGTATGATATAATATAATACTATAAGAATACCTATCAATGCATGCATGAATTAAAACATAAAATTTAGCATCTCGATATTGAAACATGCTGATTTACCAAGGTTACGATAACCTCATTAAAGGCGGAATATTTGTAATGCTGGTTTCTCTAGAAGAGGCAAGAACTTCTACTTAGACCAAACACATTTTTCTTGAAGATCAGTGCTCTAAATTTGTATTTTCTCCCAGGTTAATACTAGGTCACGATGTCGTTAAAAAAGGGAATGAATTACGATGGATATGCGCTGAGGCTCTCATCACATTCCGATATGTTGGATTAAATTTGTTGGGATTCGTTCAGTTTATTTTCTTTGAAATCGGGGTGCACTGATCATCACACCAAAAGCCATGTGACCTCTTGCGGATGACCTGGTGTCCTGGGAAGTCTGAAGTTGCCAAATCTGAACTCGTTGTCAGATGACCCAAGATCTCCAAAGAAATCTGAGACCCAAGGTTGTTCATATGACTACATGACCGAGTGCCGTGTCCTGGGATAACCCCATTGGATGAAGTATCCGACAAGGTTTGTTTGCATTGGTCGCGCCGATAATAATGCATGTCGTAGCATCGCCTGTGCAGTGTCCTGTGCAGTCCTCTCCATCCAAATATCTTACCGACGTATGCTGTGGTCCCACGTCAAGCCGAGTTTCGAGTTAATCGATAAGTCCTCAGGCCATAAAACCGACTCGATTAGCTGGTGTGTTAGGGGCCTACCTGTCTGGCTCGCCGCCGGAATACGAGCTGTCTGGGACGCGAGCGGCGTCCTCGCAACCAGGATTGGCCAGTAAAACGGCCAGAAAACTGGCTACAGCACCGCGGACCGCACATAAAAGCTGTGCCCGCTCCCTGCTAATCGGTCCGCGTACGTGATACACCGGCGCGAGAAGGATTTGTGTCGTTGATTTCGTTTCGACGGGGCATATGGAGCGATTCTTTTACAGAAAACATATTGTGAAGAACTGTTGAAGGGAATAACTGTGCGTCTTGTGTATGTCTGTCTTGGACGTGATTAAAGGTATAACCCATGTTTCTTTTCGTAGGATGAAAAGAATCAGATTTTAACGTCCAATATTTGGTTGAACTTGGTAAGTGCGCGTGTTTGTCACTGTAACTGAGCACGCTTGCCAAACGCATGCTGGTACATTAAGCGCAGCGCTCACTGTGGCCATCGGAAAACACGCTGACGGCGGCATGCTGACGGGTTGGCATGCCACCAGTATTGACTCGAGCTGCCAGATGCCAGTGTTGTGTTCAATGATGTCATTCACACAAGCTCACTGATGCCGACTCGGCTGCATGATCACCGGGCGTGATTCCGAGAGACCACAATGGAGCCGACGGTTTGGATTCGGCTGGGTGTGGCGACCATACGCGTACGTCAGCATACTCTATGTATTTCACTCACTGTAAATCGTTTTTTGTCGATGACACCCAGCAGTATCCAAGGTATTTGCTGCAGCTTTCTGCATTTTCACACAGTGTACCGGAGAGACGACGGGGTGGGAAGCAAGGATATCTGAAATTCGCCAGTCTCCACATAACGATTTCCACCGCCGATCAACTTTTGTGCTAATCTTGTGCAACTTCTCAGTCGGCGACATGTAGTTACAGCCAGAGTTTCCCGTTCACCGCACTCAACATCAGACAGACCGGGCGAAACTTTCAGATGGCATTGGACCAAATACGCCACACGCCCTTGGATGTCATTTAAGACGACCAGAATCGAAGGATAGCTGGGTTAATGCATTAGCTAAGTCATTATTGGCGATTCGGAGGGCTATAAAAGCAGCTATATCCACTCTCTGATGGGCTGCTTCGAATCAGCCACTGCCTGATGGGCTTCGGTGGGTGTTTAACTGGATATTTTGTCAAGACAGCCATGCCTCGCCACATGCCATCATGCAACATTGAACATCAGCGAGTGAGGATTTTGCACTGATTGACACTTCGGGGAACTTGCCAAGGCTCTCCTAGGACTGAATAAATCGGTAAAATTGTCATCTAAAACACAGCAGCCGCAGAAGAGGCCATGCCAGTCCATTCGATATAGCTTTGTCACATACCCTGTCTGCCGGATATGGTGGAGGTGGGGGTGGGGGTGGCACGTATCACAGTTTCGGCGAGCTTGACATCCAATCATCTAAATTCCGTCCGTCATCCTCAGAAGCAGCTCGACGCACTTGTCGCCCACACGTCGCCTGTCCGGTACCGACTGTGTGCAGCGAGGCACGCTTACGTCCGCTACCATGTTGACAAGTGTTCGTTCTCTGTTCAAGGACGAAAAGAACCAGCTACTTATAAGTAACACTTGGTTAAACCTGGTAAGTTAAATAACTCTACTAACTCTGATCAGACACATGCTGGGAGTGGCCTGAACCGATGCGGCTAACCAGCGAACAACACTAACATTTGCTACCAAAGTATTGTGGTCTTCCTCGTCTTGAACATATTAAGAATGGAATTAATGCATACAATTACCAGCAAACATATCAGGTAAATGAGATATTCCCATGCCCGTTGTTGGCTGCCCCACCATGTGTTTGATGAAATGTCCATGCTATTTGCACTCCGGTTAAATAGAACGTGTCTATAACGAGAATGAACCTAAACAAGACCTGTATCAGGTGGACAGAATAGCTAACGGAAGCGTGTCACGAAGGGTGTCAAGAGTTCATGGTATCGCAAGCCCACAATCAACGTACCTTTACGGAAAGTCAGCGAAAGGAAGAGTGAACGGTGATTGTAGTTGCTGCATGCGTGTGCGTGTGCGTGGATTTTTGTCGTGTGTGTGTGTGTGTGTGTGTGTGTGTGTGTGTGTGTGTGTGCGTGCGCGTGTATAGCCTACATCAATGCGAACTGGTGTCGGACCTGTTTTGACAATGTACGAGAAGAAGGGCTATCCACGCACAATCGCGTGCCTGTCAATGCCGCGGTCGGCGCGGCCCGCTTGTCGACCGAGCGTCTGCACTCGCTGCGGCTGGCCGGCGCCGCCATCGCTCGGCTAATCAGCTGATCAGCTAATCAGCTGATCAGCTGGCCGTCGTCGCCCGGCGCCGGCCGACCGGCGAGTCGCGAGAGAGGTCGCGTCGCGGGTACGCCGGGAGTTCGGCCGGGCCGCCGCTCTAGTCTGGCCGTTTGCCCAGCGGCGGCCCGGCGTGCAGCGCGAGCGCGGCGGCCCACAGTCAGCCGGCGCGGCGTCATGGCCTCCGCCGGCCGGCCGTGACCGAGCCGGCCGTAAAGCGGCCATCGACGTCCATCGCCGCCGCCGCCGCCGAATGTCACCGGCGGCCGGTCAGCCGTGCGCCACATTGGTCCTCCTCCCACCGCCACCTCACCCTCATCCGCGTGCTTGGTGCATCTACACGGGAGCGCCGTAAGTCTTCACATCCGCGGCTGCACTGTCAAAGTGGGACGATGTTTGGCTACAGGGCGGTAGAGGCTGGCCTCAGGCCTAGGTCGCTGACGGCGGACAGCACGCTCCGATACCGCGACGGCTGTTTCACACTACCCAGTTCGAGTTTTAGCATTGCACTGTGTGCGACGAGGCTTTCACTGCATAGGGAACATTTGAACATGGCCACAATCATTTCGTGGACAGTAGTTCACAACCAAGTATTTCAGTGGAGCGTTTGTGCTCATAGGCTCAACTATGCTCTTTCGGAGAAGGACGAGCAAAGCAACAGTAGGAATTAAGCTATAGTTTGAATGCAAATGGCAAATGGAAATAGAAACCCAGGGTATTGAGCTGTAGTAAGAGCATGTAGTCATACAAACATTGATTCTAGTCGAGCATGCCAGCACCCTCTTGATACCGGTGACCAGACACCAGGCACTATAATGGTCTCGGGAAGCCCTTTCGCCGTGTCACGACAGCTGCCATTGGGAGTAGTTAATGTAGCAGAGATCCTGGAGGCAGGATGGCCTTGTCCGGCCGCCGTACGTGAGCGAGGTACATACACGAACAGCGCAGGTCGGAGGCCCTTGCTAGATGTTGATCATTAGATCCCTGAAACTGAGGGTGCAAGCGACACGACATGCTTAGGGAAGGCAGATGGGAAGTTTTGGACCGGCTGGACGAACTTGTAGTGACTCGTCTTGTGACTCTTTGTAGCGATTATGCAAAATGTGTCGCATTTATCCCCAGTTTCTGCAGTCAGGTAGGAGAATGTCGAGTCGGTCTGCCCCGACAGCGTCCTGCTCCTCAAAACCCCATCAAATTGCCCGTATCTCGGCTGTTATTTGCGCTGTGTTCGCCACCACCTCTTACTAGCTTATGAGCGAACGCTGCAAGCTCTGGGGCCGCTGAAACTGCATCGCTGTGATGGTTGGATAATCAGTCAAGTGTATTATTCCTGTCAATGCGTTTAAGCGCACAATTATAGAGCACCGCTAAACATGAATCCAGCACATGTAGAGTGAAATTTCATAATTCAATTTGCATTATCGCGGCTGCATTGGCGGGCTGGTTACTGGTGTGCGTAGTACTTAGTTTGCAAACCACATTTAATTATATCGCAAAAATTACGACACGCGGGGTCAACACAAGGAGCAACTTCACCGTCAAACTAAAGTGGAGACCATCCAATGATTGTTTCCTGCTCTTTGCGGTGAAATATGTATATCATGGTTGACGGCAATGTACGCAGAATTTTGTGTTCAGAATAAAAATACTTCAAACCATCTATGCAGCATCCCTCTGATGCTTCCTTTGTCGTTACGCCTGGAGTTGTGCTGATGTGTTCGACCATTACCTTCGCCATGTTTAGGTGATGCAGATTTGCTCTGCTGAAATGTGTTCGGATTCTCTGCTTGCGGTGAAACCAAGCTGAAAAGCCATCTCTCTTCAGCAAAGCCGCTGAAATGCCAGGACCGTTAATGGTCGGTGGGGTTTGCACCGGTTCCATAACGTTTTTCCGTTTGTCAGACATGAATCTGAACAGTATGGTCGGCATCACAGGCTGACTCGTGTGCAAAACGGAATCAGCCAGAAATATAAAATTTCGCCGAAGTGGCAAGACGTTTATGAATCCACAGGCAGTGAAAACTTCCAGCGATCTTTTGCCACACCGAGAACGCCGATCTTTTGCCACGCCGAGAGTAAGGCAATCCAACATTTGCATAATTGAGTCGTTATTGGAAGTCAGCAGCTGAAAAATGATGGTGGCTGCCGGCTAGCTTTCGTCGTGCTGGGCTACCATAACCAGCTAAGAACATTGTCAATATGAATCGAGCAGATTACCAAGGGTCGCTGATTATGGTGATGTACCGGAAGCGTTTCTTTTCTGTTTGATGTATCTGGAGCTACCAAAGCCAATTTAATTCCGACTGGTTTAATCGAAGCTAAAGTAAACCTGTCCAGAAATTGTTCGACACTAGAAATGACAGGTACTTGTGTGCGAAGGGCCGGCGAACTCATTATTGAATCATTACACGATATTTGTGTATTCGAAGCCATAGGCGACGGAATGTTCTAGGTTAAAGGGGAGGGACAATATCTGGGTTGATTCTTTTCATTCAACACCATGCGGCAGATGGTCAATTTCAGGATTAAGGGTGCACCGTTCTTCGGTGCCCCCCTCCCCCCCGTTTCGTCGCCTATGCTCCGAACAGAACTTTAGTTGGAATCTATCAGAAGATGACAAGGGCTTCTAAGCTGACGCCCAGAACCTGAGCGGAACACATCTTAAGTGGAGAATATTGCGTTTCCATTGTCCACGGTATCACTGCACGTGGGGAAGGGAGACTGCCACTTTGGAGCAAGATTACTGACGGGAAGATTGCCTTCACTCTGAACTGTTAAAATCGGTTACGATGGACACTATTGGTTGAAGGCAGACAGGCCTAGCAGACATCGAACATCCTGATGACGCGGCAAACGTTTGTAGTATATCATACGTGTCAACATTTCGCCACCATAGATGCTGGCCATACTAGAGTAAATGTTTGCATCTTCAATGACGGCTGACTATGCTGGCGACCAAGAGACTATGTTTAGTCCGCGACGCTTTGGAATACCCTGAAGCAACCTGGCAACAATCTGGCAGCGCAACGAAACATTGGATGACAGGTGTGTCCACAAATATCGCAATGCTCTCTCGAGATATTCACAAGATATTAGTTGGATGCTCATTGCACAGTGGACAACAGAAAGATAAAACAATCGCACCACAGGCAACTATAAGAAATTACTGATATTTCCTTTGCCAAAGCTATGCCGCCTTAATAGCTCAGCTGGTGGAGTGTCGGCTTGACCTGACATGACTGGAGCCGCCACACACACACACACACACACACACACACACACTAGTATAGCCCTCGGCTGAGAGGACGAACTGGCAACTGAGCCGATAAGGCTGCAGTAATGGGGCAGCCATGCTGGAGCATTGAAAGTACGTTAAGCTCTCGGATTCTGCCGTTGAATTCGAATATCGAGATCGGGTGGAGGTTTCACAGTACACGCAACGAACTTTTCACTGTACACAAGTATGTTTCATATAGCATCATTTCACATAGCACCCAGGAGCACCATAATTAAATGCATTGAAGCAAATGAGCTCAGACGTCACAATTTAATTGATGCAAGAAATAAAAAAAAAAATCAACAACACAAAAGAAAACATGAAATCTGCACACAATCAAATCTGACAACTGACACTGGTTTACACCTAGCAGAACATAGCTGCTCGATGGCTGCTGCGATATCCCCACATGAACTGTGCCGACATCTTCGGAGCTACTCCTTCCTGCCGACTCATTTTTCATCTACTCACTTGTCATCTATGTTGTAATTAGTATGCCGATGTTTGTTGAACGTATGCGCATGCATTCGTGAAGCAAGTAAAGCTAACCCCTCGTTGTGTAGGCATACGCCTGAAAAGAATTCCCACTCCCGCTTCTGCTGGATAGGGTTCATCAGTTGCAATGTTAAAAACCAAACTCAGCAAGGATACGCGATTTACTCTAGTCATCTTTACCTATATTTCATGCCAGTACCTTGTACAATATCTGACGAACACAATGCATAGGATACGTTTTGCATATAATATGCCATCAGGACAATATTGGTCAAAATACTATGAGGTTCTACAGTACATTTCTTGGGAACAGCTACAGCATCATTAGTCTTAAGTAGGTGATGCTATGAATGTTTCACTTGCGACGGTCATCTCACATCCGGTGCAACAAGCACCAACCTCCGCGCGTCCTCACTCTCTGGACTTTAACGAGATGTAAAGGTCAGAGTCAGCAGCCAATTGACAAGCATTTGACTTTAAAAGTCGCGAAGGATCCGTATGCAACTGACAGCGCGGCACCGCCGCATTACTGCTAGCTGGATGCTCTGGGAAAATCGGAGATGCGGCGATTATATTCCCATTCGCCCAATCAAGCCCCCCTACCACCCCCATCCTCTTACCACCATACGTGTTCCTGTTAGTGCGCGTAGTTGGAGGGGATGAACGATAGGCTTCTCCAGTATGTTTTGTGTGGCAATTATTTCCTTAAGTGGAGCGCCACAGCCAGCTGGTTTCGGTTATTTACATACGCCAAGTTGTGCTATGAAAATACAAATCAAAGCTGTTCAGATGCGCCGTATGCAAGTTTTGAAACTCAATGTTTTCATGAGTTGAACACAGAATTTTGACAACGAGTGATGTATTCACGATGGTGAAGCTCACTGCGTTGTTGTGCCATATATATATATATATATATATATATATATATATCGATATCGGGGCCAAACATCTGTGGACGTCTATCGTCATCTTAGAAACCGTCAGCATACTTGGGGCCACTCCATGCCAAGTCATGTCCAGCGAACTCAGATTAATTAAAATTTTAGATTTTGATAGCCCAGCTTCGTTGACCTGGAATCGTCTGCTTATTGTCCTCCCAGACCTCACGATTAAGACAGCTATGATGCTCGATACTCGACAGCCATGTCTCTGTCCTGTCGTCAGCTTTAATATATGCTGGGATCTTAGGGAACACGGAGCTTTACAGTTACTTTATGAGCAGTCTCTCGAAGTTCGTCATCGGCCGATACTCACTGGTTTGGTTATTATAAATAGGCGATTATGGATATTGGCTTTAACCTATTGTTTATTTAGGTATGGCGTCTGCGTAGTACCTACATAGTTCCGCGAAAAAGCTGGCTATTACTCCTGCCGTTCATGGCTATGCGACCATCCCTCCAATTTCAAGTATTTTTTCAACCCTGCTGCTTTGATAGCAACGCAGGAGAAGCACAATGGTAACTGTTGTGCAATCGTGGTTGACTTGTCCGAAACCCGCTTATGGCTTTGTCGCTTGTGCCGCATTACGCATTGTTAAATACATTCTGACTTGAATATTGATATATTAGTCAAGTATGTTTTTGACTAAGTTCTCAGCATATTTCAAAGCAAAGACGAGTTCTCGGCTGCGATTGCGCATCTCAAAGCGTCCAAAAGAAAAACGATCCGTGATTGTTATGCAATTAACTCGCGTTGTCTTAAAACACGTATTTGGTTTTAAAAAAAGAGAAAAGGATATGATCTCGGGCTTGCATTCCACTAGGACACATTTGAGCTACGTTTTGCTATCGATCAAACTGCTAATAATCATTATTAGGCATCACAGACCTCATCAGCCTATTGGTTGATCTCATCGCAAAGGAAGTTTGCACGGCGCTGCGGATCAAGACGTCTGGATTCATCCCACGTATGAGCGTCAGATCGGGATGACCCCGGAACTGATTGGACTGCCTTCGGCACCAGCCAGCTTCACCACGGCATAAGGTCAACGTTGAAGATGTATGCAGTTGGGTGAGCGGGGCGATGCGGGGCGGGGATGGGGAGCGACACGATTTTTCTGATTACAATGATAGGAATATAGTTGCCGGGAATTTCTGAAATTGCAAACGTTGATAAAGGTATGATACCAACGTGAGATGCATCCGTTGGTTCTTCTGTCCACAATAGGTAGTTTTGCTATAAGCTCGTACTAGACGTGTGTATGTGTGTGTGTGTGTATGTGTGTGCCTGTGTGCGTGTGTGTGAGCAGTTCATGTCATTATTGTGCATGCTTAGCAGGCAGCCATGTGTAACTGATCACAAATCGTGGCTTCAGGCTTGTAGTCATGTGATGTACTGGGCCAATCATCTTCCTCCTCATAACGTATAACGTTAGACATCTGATAACGTTAGACGTCTAAAGATGGGCATCAGGAAGTCCCTGGTGGTCGGATTACATATATCTGTCCATGCACCTGAAACAACTCCTTGTCATCTTCACGATTATTTCCACCAACCGACTGACATTTCATTTGTGACCAAAACGTAAATTTGCTCCTCCCCAGTCAATGACTGCTGCTGTTGCATCGCCAGTGGTTACACTGCGCTATCCTGCAGATGAACCAAGTGCCTTTACTGCTCTTTAAAAGCAATTTTGACGGACCATGTATGCTTATGTAATCATGGTAGGTTCACATTTTGCATTTACCCGCCGTGTAGATTCTTTGCCCATACGTGTGTGTCTGAGTTGTGTGTCGGCGACCGCAGTACTGGAGTGAACTCGTGCACGAGGCGCCGCTGTACCAACACAGCTGCACTGCCAACGTGGCCGATGCGGTCCGCCACGTGTGCGCCCATTATTGTCTCGGAATTGCCAGGAATGGGACGACTACAATCTCGTGTGGGACCCCGACGAACACGGCGGTGTGCAGGACCTCCGGATCCATCCCAAGTATCTGTGGAAGCCGGACGTCCTCATGTACAACAGGTCAGTCGTCGGTCTGGTATACTCCGATCGTCTGGAGGAGGCCTCCTCCACCCCAAAGCCCTCCGGATTCACCCCAAGCATCTATGGAATCGGACATCCTCATGTGCGTCAGTCAGTCAGTCAGTCAGTCGTTCGTCTGATATACCCAGACCGACTGGAGGCTTCACACCCCCCCCCTCCAGATTCGCCGTTGTTGTGCCAAAGCCATGCATGCCAGCAGGCTGAAGCATACAATACCTCCAAGTGAACACTTGGTGCACCTTGTGCACGACATGGCAGGCCCGATACCACCCTGGATGTTCTTAAGACTTCGTGAAGATCGCTCAATATAGTGGTTTTTGCTGGGGTGCGCCCTTGGAGCATGTGACGTAGGTAGCATGAAAGTGTACGTACGTGGCTATGCAACACTTGGTGTCAGGTAAATCCGGCCTGCCCACGAACTACTTCCAGGTCTTCTTAGTTGAAATGGTTAGTTAGTTAGTTATTTGGGCTTTAGGGCGCATCGACTGCTTTGGTCATGTAGCGCCCATTAATTGAAATGGATAACTCACCGTTTCCTGGATCTAGCAATGTATGTGGTGCGTGTGTGTGTGTGTGTGTGTGTGTGTGTGTGTGTGTGTGTGTGTGTGTGTGTGTGTGTGTGTGTGTGTGTGTGTGTGTGCTGAGTTTGACCAGCCTGCCACCGTTAGGTGATATCTGCTGTTTAGGTGGTTAGATATGAGTTGCTAGAAGTGGTCCGGCCGGTGCCGTAGGGGGTGTAGAGCCGGGGTATAATGGAGTCATCGCGATGGCGGGTTTGTGTACATTGCAAGCACACTGCTTACACATATACCCTGCTTTGGGCCTTTTTTTATTGTTAAATGTTTTTTGTGCGTTTTTTTTCTCCTCTTTTTTCTGGTTTTGGTCTTTTATTTTGTTTTGTCTTGTTTTCTTCGTTTGTTTTGTTTTATCTTTGTTTTTGGTTTTGGTTTTTGTCTTTTATTCTTTTTTTGATAGCTTTTGCACATCATGGGTAGAGTAGGGAGAGACTAGGTGAAGGGAGTTGTTAGGATGTTGTTCATTGTCGAGAGGTTTTGACGCGGGTGTGTGGTTTGTTGTTGGCAGAGATGGTGTTTAGTTTGTTGTTTGCTCGTGTTGTAGGTGCTTGCACTGGCGGATCCAGGGGGGCCATTCCGGCCATGCCCCCCCAAGCGCTTCAAAGGGGAGGCCATAGTGTCTTTTGCCCCCCCCCAACCAACAAAAGTAAACTGAATTAAAATGCAGTAACCTTTGCTGAGGTTAAAAAATAGCGTTCCGGGTGAAATAATCTCCAATTTTAAAGGTATTTTGTTATAAATGCTTGGTCAGCCTCCCCTCCCCCTCCCCCTACCGGGGGAGGGGGAAGCTGACGCCGTAAACCGAAAGTTGCCCCCCCCCAAACCGGTGGGCTAGATCCGCCAATGGGTGCTTGGGTATTGGAAGTGGTGCTGTCTGAACTGTTGTCGTCTGAGTCTGTGAGTGTTTCGAATTGGAAGCGTAGGTTTTTTTTCGTACTGCGTGGGGTGTTAGTGATGGTTCTGATGGGCCTGATACTGGTGATGGTTTGCGTGTTCCGCGATGTGGTACTGGGAGTGGTGCTTGTGTTGAGTGGGTGGGTGAGTAATGTCGTGGTTTGTTTTGTTTTGGTGCTTGTGTGGTGTTTTGTGCTTTGGGTTGCGGCCTGATTATGATTGCTGAGTCTGTCTGTGTTGTTTTGGTAGATGGTGTAGTCGTATGAGATGCTTGTGTTTCTGTAGATTGCGTGGACGCCTTGTGGTGTTGTGTGAGCTGAGTCAGCTGCTGGTCGTTGACCCACGACCTTGCCCGCAGCAGGGCCCAGCCCTCTAGGTGGACAAGATGGATAATTTTTTTCTCCCTTGTCCACCGAGGACAGGCCCTGTCCCAGGACGTTTGGTCTCCGCCGCAACCGACGCAGCGTAGTGTGCTGCTGGTGCATGTGTTTGTGTCGTGTGATGCGGCACAGTTTGCGCATGTGGGTGTTGTGTCGTGCACCCCCTCCCTCTTCGAGTGTCCATAGCGTTGACAGAATAGACAGCGTCGAGGGAGGGGTGCTCGTGGCGTGACCTTGCACCTAATGTAGCCGGCTTTAACGTGTGTGGGTGACTGTCTTGTGTTGAAAGTCAGTATGAGAGTGTGTGAGTCTTGTTTGTTTGCTGGGATGGGTGGCCTGTAGAGGGAGGAGATACCCTGGCTCTCCTCCGTATGTTGTTGTTGTTGTTGGTTGAATTTGCCCAGCCTGCCACCGTCAGGTGATATCGTCTGTTTAGGTGTTCATAGATGTGTTGTTAGAGGTGGTTCGGACGGTGCCGTAGGGGGTGTAGAGTGGGGGTAATGTCAGCTCATCGCCGATCGTTAACATTGCAAGGAGACATGTCATACACTGCTTTGGGCTTTTACTTTCTTTTTCTTTTTGTTAAGTGCATGTTTGTATGTTTGTTTTTTTCTGGTTTTGGCCTTTTGGTTTGTTTTTATCTTGTCCTAGTTCTTCTGTTGTTTTGTTTTTTTTTTTGTTTTTTTTTTGTTTCTTTTTTAATATCTTTTACACATCATGGGTAGAGTAGGGAGAGACTAGGTGAAGGGAGTTGTTAGGATGTTGTTCAGTGTCAAGAGGTTTTGGCGCGGATGTGTGATTTGTTGTTGGTAGAGGTGGTGTTTGGTCTGTTGTTTGCTCGTCTTGTAGGTGCGTGGGTAATGGTAGTGGGGTTGTCTGAACTGTTGTCGTCTGGGTGTGTGAGTGTCTCGAATTGAAAGCGTAGGTTTTTGCGTACTGCGTGGGGTGTTAGTGATGGTTGTGATGGGCCTGGTACTGGTGATGGGTTGCGTGTTCCACGTTGTGGTACTGGGGGTGGCGCCTGTGTTCAGTGGGTGGGTGAGTAGTGTCGGGGTTTGTTTTGTTTTGGTGCCTTGGGTTGCGGCCTGATAATGATTGCTGGGTCTGTCTGTGTTTCTTTGGTAGGTGGTGTAGTCGTGTGAGATGTGTGTGTTTGTGTAGAGTGCGTGGACGCCTTGTGATGATGTGTGGGGCTGCGTCGGCTGCTGGCCGTCAACCCACGACCTTGCCCGCGGCAGGGCCCAGCCCTCTAGGTGGACAAGACGGAGAATCTCCGTCTCCCTCGTCCACCGAGGCAGGCCCAGTCCCGGGAGCTGTGGTCTCCGCCGCAACCGACGCAGCGTAGTGTGCTGCTGGTGCATGTGCTTGTGTCGTATGGTTCGGCACAGTTTGCGCACGTGGGTGTTGTGTTGTGGCACCCCCCCCCGCCCTTCGAATGTCCGTATCGCTGACAGAACAGACAGCGTCGAGGGAGGGGTGCTCGTGGCGTGACTTTGTATCTAATGTAGCTGGCTTTAACGTGTGTAGGTAACTGCCTTATGTTGAAGGTCAGTATGAGAGTGTGTGAGTCTTGTTTGTGTGCTGGGGTGGGGGCCTGTAGACGGAGGAGATACCCTGGCTCCTGAACCAGTTCCTCCTCCGTCATCCAGGCCACCTCTCGAGCGTATATCGTGCCTTGTGATGTGTTGAGGTGTGCGGCTAGTGTTATGGTGATTGGTATGCCAGTGCTGTCTGTGATGTGTGTCAGTATGTCTGCGTCGTGGGAATTGTATGCTTGAATGAGAAGTGCTCCTGAACGAATTTGGCGTGCGTGTAGGGGCTGTCGTGTCCGACGGATGATCTCCTTCTCCACCGTCCAGGAGTCAAGGGAGCCCATGGGCTCCCCATCATCCCGGCGGCAGAGGAGGAAGTCACCCGTCGGTGTGTTCAGTGTGGCGTTAATGTCCATGTTTGGTGATTGTAGTGGGTCGAGGGTTTGGCGTTGTGGTTAGGAAAGCAAGGCAAACACGTATTACAAATATCGGCGGAATGGGGGGGGGGGGTAGGCGGCACCGCCGGACCAACCTGGAGTCGAGTTGAAGATGTAGAGCAGGCAAGAAGTCGGTAGTGACGAGCAGAGCTAGAAGTCAGTAGTGAAGAAGTAGACGAGCTGGTGGCAGGCTGGTCAGGCGATTTGTGGGCCAGTTCGGTTGGGCGGCCAAAATGGCGTCGGCGCGTCTTCTCGGTGGCCTTGGGATTGGTCAGCTGGCGTTGGCGCAGCTTGTCTAGCACGCCTTTGGTGCAACACCGGCTTTTTGAGTTGCCGCGGTGTTACCACGTTGGCAAGTTAGCCGTGGGTTGTAGTGCCTGTGGCGTCGAGGCCTCTATGGTGGCGTTTCGAGGCTTTGTTGCGTTTTAGTGACCCGTTGGCCTGTCTTGGGTTTCTCTGTTCTCGATTGAGAGGGCGACAGAGAGTTTCTTTGTTCTCGTCTGTTGGTTGCTTGGTTGCTTGGAAATCGTGAATGAGAAATCGAGGTCTCTCCTCCGTGAGGACCAGGCTGGTGTATTCAGCGGACGCAAGTCCTGCGCATGCGCGAGCCCAATAGGCCCCACCTAGCAACCTTGACGCACATACACCATGCCAACGGTCGGTCCATCGGTACATTGCTGATCTGCATGTCAGTCGAAGTGGCACGGGAGCCGTCTGAAAGTTGGGAGGGCAAGAGCCATTTTGAAGTATGTTATCTTCATGCAGTGCCCAAAGTGGTTCACGCGTTCATAGTGTATTGCCTAAAGTTCCAGGGTTGCTGTCGATATTTATGTGAACGATATGATCTTGAAATGGCATTGGTATTGGTATTTGGTGCAGTTATTGGCAGATTCAAACTGGGGCGCATCCAAGGTGGGCTCAACGAGAATGACAACCCATGGACATGCGGCGCCGCTCCGACTGCAAAATGCGCCGCTCAAGAACGCTCGAGTGCATCCCTCTCCAGAATTGTTCAGCCGAAGACCCCCTTCGGGCACCAGAGTTTCATCACTTTCACAAAGACGCTACCATGTGTCCCTTGCAAATGTAAATCCAGATACATTAGCAAGTTGCATTTGCCTACGATTGTATACATATCCATTCCAACTATCCAGTTATTAAACTGATCTGGAACGCTCTGGATACGAGCCATGTGAGTAAAGCAGGCCATGTGCCTTGCACCTGTCACAGCTCATCTCAGTGACTGTGACAATGTCAGTGAAACCACGATGTCGTTTGCAGCGCTGATGAGAAGTTTGACGGAACATATCCCACCAACATAGTGGTAAACTACAACGGTAGCTGTCTGTTCGTGCCTCCCGGCATCTTCAAGTCCACGTGTAAGATCGACATCACGTGGTTCCCGTTCGACGAGCAGCGGTGTGACATGAAGTTCGGCTCCTGGACGTACGACGGTCTGCAGGTCAGTGCACGTGTCATACCCGCATTCTAGGTCGAGTTCTGACCTGCAAAGGCAAGTCGTTAGAGGGTGGGAGAGAAAAAGGAGAAATAGAGAGCGAGTAACGGAGAAACAGGAAATACAGAGGAGTGAGAAAGAGAGATCGGAGATGAAACTTAAAAGCTTAAAATAGTGATGGAGAGATAGAGATGGGGAGATGAAAAAGAACCTTGGCGAAAAAGCTTCAGCATGCAGTAAACAAACTAAGGGGAAGCGAAATGACAGCGATCTTTTGGACTGCTCCACTGCGTATGCTAGGTGGCGTCATGACAAAGCGACGGTCTGGTGGGACTTCTCTCTCTTTCTCTCTGTCTCTCTGTCTCTCTGTCTCTCTGTCTCTCTGTCTCTCTGTCTCTCTGTCTCTCTGTCTCTCTGTCTCTCTGTCTCTCTGTCTCTCTGTCTCTCTGTCTCTCTGTCTCTCTGTCTCTCTGTCTCTCTGTCTCTCTGTCTCTCTGTCTCTCTGTCTCTCTGTCTCTCTGTCTCTCTGTCTCTCTGTCTCTCTGTCTCTCTGTCTCTCTGTCTCTCTGTCTCTCTGTCTCTCTGTCTCTCTGTCTCTCTGTCTCTCTGTCTCTCTGTCTCTCTGTCTCTCTGTCTCTCTGTCTCTCTGTCTCTCTGTCTCTCTGTCTCTCTGTCTCTCTGTCTCTCTGTCTCTCTGTCTCTCTGTCTCTCTGTCTCTCTGTCTCTGCTCTCTGTCTCTCTGTCTCTCTGTCTCTCTGTCTCTCTGTCTCTCTGTCTCTCTGTCTCTCTGTCTCTCTGTCTCTCTGTCTCTCTGTCTCTCTGTCTCTCTGTCTCTCTGTCTCTCTGTCTCTCTGTCTCTCTGTCTCTCTGTCTCTCTGTCTCTCTGTCTCTCTGTCTCTCTGTCTCTCTGTCTCTCTGTCTCTCTGTCTCTCTGTCTCTCTGTCTCTCTGTCTCTCTGTCTCTCTCTCTCTGTCTCTCTGTCTCTCTGTCTCTCTGTCTCTCTGTCTCTCTGTCTCTCTGTCTCTCTGTCTCTCTGTCTCTCTGTCTCTCTGTCTCTCTGTCTCTCTGTCTCTCTGTCTCTCTGTCTCTCTGTCTCTCTGTCTCTCTGTCTCTCTGTCTCTCTGTCTCTCTGTCTCTCTGTCTCTCTGTCTCTCTGTCTCTCTGTCTCTCTGTCTCTCTGTCTCTCTGTCTCTCTGTCTCTCTGTCTCTCTGTCTCTCTGTCTCTCTGTCTCTCTGTCTCTCTGTCTCTCTGTCTCTCTGTCTCTCTGTCTCTCTGTCTCTCTGTCTCTCTGTCTCTCTGTCTCTCTGTCTCTCTGTCTCTCTGTCTCTCTGTCTCTCTGTCTCTCTGTCTCTCTGTCTCTCTGTCTCTCTGTCTCTCTGTCTCTCTGTCTCTCTGTCTCTCTGCTCTCTCTGTCTCTCTGTCTCTCTGTCTCTCTGTCTCTCTGTCTCTCTGTCTCTCTGTCTCTCTGTCTCTCTGTCTCTCTGTCTCTCTGTCTCTCTGTCTCTCTGTCTCTCTGTCTCTCTGTCTCTCTGTCTCTCTGTCTCTCTGTCTCTCTCTCTCTCTCTCTCTCTCTCTCTCTCTCTCTCTCTCTCTCTCTCTCTCTCTCTCTCTCTCTCTCTCTCTCTCTCTCTCTCTCTCTCTCTCTCTCTCTCTCTCTCTCTCTCTCCTCGACGGAGTGGTCTCGTCAGGCGAGATGTCAGCGGTCGGCCAGTCACGCCTTCAGCTGCCATGGAATAGCCACGTCCGGCTAACCGATTTAGCGCGAGGCTTCTGACACTGACCGGTGCTTCGTTATCCGTGACTGTGCGACCGCGGCACGTGTGTAGGCCGTCGTCTCCTGGAACCGGCGGGCGGAAGCCGCGCTGGCCGTGGGCCGGGACCATGGGCTGGCGCAAGACTGGTCTTGAGCGAGCTCAGGACCTGTGCTGTGCTGTGTTTGGTTCTTGGGTGCGAACACCGGACAAATTGTATTCGCTTGGGGCCTGATGGTGTGGTGTAGCCGAGGCTTGACGATGACTCGGGGCCAGACGCTCCCCTGGCAATCAGGTCGAAGCTACGCTGACCTCAAATACCGAGCATTGGATGGTGGCATCGGTGTCCCAAGGACCCTGGACAGTGGCGATACGGATACAGCCCCGGGTTGCGATTGCGGCTGACTTGACTGTGCTGAAGATCCGACGAAGTCTAGACGCATGGCCCGACCGTGAGAGGCTGCATGACCCAGTGTAGCCGGCCGGATGGTGACTGGCCCGACCGTGAGGGGCCGTGTGACCCAGTGTAGCCAGCCGGATGGCGACAGGCCCCGCCGTGAGGGGCCGTGCGACCCAGTGTAGCCAGCCGGATGGCGACTGGCCCCGCCGTGAGGGGCCGTGCGACCCAATGTGGCCAGCCGGATGGCGACTGGCCCCGCCGTGAGGGGCCGTGCGACCCAATGTGGCCAGCCGGATGGCGACTGGCCCCGCCGTGAGGGGCCGTGTGACCCAGTGCAGCCAGCCGGATGGAGACTGGCCCGGACGTGAGAGGCCGCTTGACACAGTGTAGCCAGCCGGATGGCGACTGGCTCGGACGTCGGCCATCTCGGCCGTCACATGGTTCGCCTGTTATCGCGCCGTAGACACGCCGTCGGTGGCTGTTCAATTGCTGTCTTGGCCGGCGAGCCGTAGCAACAAGTGTCCGTCGTGAACGGACGCCAGCTCAACGCCCGCCTTCTCCGCCGGCCGGGAGACTAGCTCATGACGGCGCGTATTAGCGCGCCGACAGCGCCCACACAGCGTCCACACGGTGTCGACACAGCCTCCACACAGGCTGCGGGTGGCGCTGGTCGGTGGCGCGGGGTAATTTCAATTGGGACGGCATAAATAAACCTTGGTGCTCGGAATGCCATGAGATGAGAGCGACATGATTAATGCACGCCCTGTCGGATCTCAGGCACAGCCAATGGTGAGGCGTGATCAAGGGACATGTTGGTGGGTTGTCAATGGGTAGAAACTGTTCGCTCTACCGAGTCACATTCCAGAAATGCGGTTTGGCAGTATATGTAGCGAAGCGATTTGAAGATGACTTATCCCGCATCCGTCGTAATTGGGATCGTTAGGTTTTAAATAATGTTCAAGCATATCCTGACCTCTTCGCACCAGACTGAGATGGTGGTCAGGCCAAGGCGACTCCGGAGAACAGTACCGGAACCGCTCTGAGTTGGCCACGTGGTGATTAACCCATTTCTTTTTTTTCACACACACACACACACACACACACACACACACACACACACACACACACACACACACACACACACACACACACACACACACACACACACACACACACACACACACAGTCACGTAACTTTGATTTGCGGGGACACGTGTGGTATCACATGTTTATGGGGACTTGAGCTTTAAAATTACTTGCAGTCTGAACTTGAAGAGAATGCAACGTAAAAGTGATGTGAGAGCAAAGCGTGTATCACAAAGAACGTAACCAATTAGTAACTTCTCGATTCAAGAAAAGGAAGCATCTTATTCTGCCGATTTTATTTTGGGGGTTTTATGGGGACATCCCGTCGGCCAGATCAAAGAGCGGTGGGCGGGGTGTGGGCGGGGCTTACCAGGTCCCCATAAATATGGAAATGTTGAGTATGTGCTTTTGGTCCCCATAAACCGGGAAAATGTGTGTGTGTGTGTGTATGTATGCTTGGTCCCCAGAAAACATGGGAAAATTATATATGCACTTTGGGACCCCATAAGCTACGCAGCATACACACACACACACACACACACACACACAGTGAGTAGTCTCATTTTCACCCCACATAGCGCACACATACATGCAGACAAAGTTGTCAGTTATTCTTAGGGGTCGGTCCAATGAAGGTCAATGCTTTCTCGCATAGTCCATAGAGATTTAGGGAAGCGTACAGTGGACATTCTAGTGCAACTGTAGTGTGCTCAACCCTCTTTAAATAAAAATCAAATAGTTTTATCTCCCCTTTGCTTTTCACAATAGCGTTCGAACCACTCTAACCAGCAAGATAACAAACGGAGAACTAGCGACATGAAAAACGGCATATTGCACGTCACATTTCGCGATTGATACGCAATGGGCACGTTGGGGTACCGGGTGACTTCCCAGATCACCATAAAGTCATGTTTGGCAAACAAAATCCACGTCTAGTCGTCGTTTTTTCACTCACTGTGAAAAACAGTGAGAGATACGGGATTAAAACGTTCATTTTTGTATTCCAGAATATATTGGGATAATAACGATGTGCGATTTGTTACATTTCAACCAGAACATGGCCAAAGGGAATGGACGGGGTGCTTCCCCCCTTGGGAACGTACGTAATCGTCTACGAGGTTACCATGGCAGAGAAAGAGGCCATCAACACCTTTCGCAGCCATCAAGGCTGTTGTCGGGCCCCTAGGAATGTATACAAGTCCGTACATACTCTTTTACGGGTTCACCATGGCCGAGGTAGAAAGGCCAGCAACATTTTGCATAGCCACCGAGGCTGTTGTCGAGCCCAAAAGAACGTCTACAAGTCCCTACGAACGTTTACAGACGCTTCAACGCAAAAATCAACGGGCCCTCATGAACATCCACGAGCCCTTACGAACTCCTACGGGCACTTGCAGGAGCCGCCGGGCCCTTATGAATGTCTGCGGGCCCTACAAATGTCGCAGGACGTTCGAACGTCTACGGACTCTTATGAACGTCCACGGATTCCTAGGAATGCGTAAGGACTATCACGAACGTCTTTGGGCCTTTACGAACGTTTACGGACCCTTACGAACGTCTGCAGGCCCTTGCGAATGTGTACGGGTACCTACGAATGCGTGCGGGCCTTACAAGTTTATTTACCCCCTACCGGTTACTGAATCGACGTCTTTTTCAATAGTTTTGACATTCTGCATCTGGACGTATGTTCAGGTCTGCATTCCCGATTTATAGCAGTGCCATGCTCGCATACAACTTTAGGAGGTAGGGGTCCGACGATCCGGGCTCCCAATGATGATTAAAGAAAACTGTTTTTAAAGAAAATACTTCTCGAAATAAAGTGACCGAAATTCGGGTAAATTTAAAGAAACTGGAGTTAGTCCGGGCCCCTTCGCAAAATCCTTCCCCTCATTTGACAATTCCTGGCTCCATCTCTGATTTCAACACAGCTGAAGGATCAGATAGGTAAGTTCAAAGTTTCGACTGTTTTTGAGACTTCCGAAGTCATGCTACCATGCATAGTGGTAGTCATAGTGGTGGTCGAAAACATTATTTTATAGAGTCCAGGGATGGAAATAGACGCCGAAATCAATTGTAATGTCCACATTAACCCTAGTGACTGTTGAATAAAAAAGAGCATGAGGCCAAGATGGGTAACTGACATCGGAAGCATACCTATGTAAAAGGCTAGGGTTGTCCAGTAATACACGAAACCCAACATTGACCATTTGGGGTAGTGAGGTGAGATTAATTGACTACTTTCGCGACATGAGAAAACAAAACCTGACATGTTTCACTTATGATATCATAAGTCTTATGACCTGATCTAACATTTTCACCTTTGTTACACTATAAGACTGGAAAAGGATGCCCAATCAGCTATGCTAAGCTGCGGCGAGCTTGCACGGGCCGTTTCTTCGTCGTCAAAAACCATGGGGAGGGGGATAGCAACCCCAACCCTGCACAGACGATTGCTAACGTAGGTCTTGAAAAAATATCAAACTATAAAATAGCAGGCAGGCCGATCGACGGCTGTCGCGACGGTCGGCCCGTGTCCCGTCCGTGGACTTTGCACCCCCGATGCTGTGTTTACCAAAGGATTTTTTAATGGTTGTGTATATGATACGCTGATCAATTTTGAACAAAGTCCCAAAATGTCATTGCAATATTCATACCGCTTACAAGGTAATGCCGAAAAACAGAATAGATGGGCGGATTCCACCCACTCCCTCCGCTACACGTTTTAATGAGAGACATGGTCATCTTGGGCCCATTCTTCTCGTGCGACGTCCATATGCGTCATGCTAAACTTCACCTTCACAAATTCAAGGGGGTGTGTCTCCCCATCTTCGCTCTCTGACTCTGGCGCTGGCCCTGTCCTCAGGTATGTGTGACCCACCCACGATCTCAAACAACATTATCTTCGGTAAATTACTTCGTCCACGCTTTCCCAAACATTCATCATTTTGTGGATAAAATTGATTCATAAAGAAAATTTGCTGCTAGTTATACTTCGAAGTTAAATTTTGGACCCCATATAAATCTACTCCAAAATTTTTCTTTGGTTGATGATTATGATGTTGATGAGGTTGATAATCCCTGGAGCGAGAAGTACGCTCTGTCTCTTCCTGGGAGGGGCGCCACCTTTCCATGCCGATGGGATGTA